>CM032230.1:106920000-107520000 GCA_019009955.1 Riptortus pedestris | reverse complement strand
ATATAAACCCCGTCCCCTCCTACTCCTCAGTCAGTTGTATCCCAGCTACCGTACATGTAACATCTCTATTCATTGTAAAATTACCAATAAAGTTTTTTTTTAAGCTTACGTGTGTCGGAAGTTTGTAATTTACGCAAGGAGGGTTAAGCCATAATGATCTTTATCTCAACCTTAGTGGAATAAAACCCAATAAATGGATATTTTTTATAAATGGAGTAAATAGATATTTAAATGGAAATTAAAATATAAGAAGAACTAGAAATTAGAATATGACAAATTTGAATGATGTATATAGAGAAAATAATATAGATTTGATTCATAAAAACATGTCATTAATATTTGTTTTACATATTCTTGAGTTTTAAAATTCTCAAAATACAAGATTTTGAGTCACCAGTAGGAATTTCATAGGGAAGTGTGTTTGATGATCAGCCGTTTTCTCAAGTTAAGTATGAGAGCTGGGTTGTTCATTGTTTGCTTCTTGTATTGATATTTGAGAGTCAGTGATTTTCACCCGCCCATTCAACAATTACCCCATAGAACCCTTTGGAAGAGAACTGGTCTACAAATTTCATATATAATTTTTTTAACCTATACAATATTCCATATAAAGTTAATTTCGTCACATCACGTTTGGTGTTAAACTAAAGATGTTTTTACAAGCATAAGTATTATATTGAAGATATTTTCGAAACTGTTTTAGCATACATTTGTTTTGTTTTTTTGTCTGTTGGCTTTATACCTTGGAGAACTTTACCCACCATTACAAGTTTCCTTCACCTCTATCATAGCCGATGACTTTCCAGTCCACTGCGTGGAACTCCGTACGTTCTTCTCTCGGTCAACCTATCTCATCTTCGGTATTCTTCGGGGCCAGGTACCCACTGTTGTATTCGTTGTCTTGTATAGGAAGCTGGATGGGTTCCTTCTTGCCACATGTCCCGCTCCTTGTAACATGTCGCTTTCATGTGAAATCGTCTGCCACGTTTCAGATACAATTTCCCCTATTGTCTTTCTTCTCTGGAATCACCTAAGTCACCATCCATACTTTTGGCCTATTATGGCTCTAAGAACCTTACGTTCAAACCTTTCAACTTTTATTTCCAGGGTACCCATCAACACCCATATCTAATACCCACACATGAGTACAGGTTTGATAATAGAGTTATAGACCTTTAGTGTCAGCGAAAGTTTACGTTACCTTTGAACATTTTCTCCCACTGAGCTATAGTTCTCTTATCATAAAAAGAAAACACATTTATAACTTATCAGATATTAGGATATGAACGTGGAGTATTTACCTGGTACCTGGGTCTTCCGACGATGGAGGGGAAGACAGCGCGAGGGGCGTCGTCTCCAGCGAAGCCGGCCTTACACATTCCCGAGCCGTTGTCCACCACCAAGGCTGCCACGTCATCTTCGGTCATCTGAAACACATCATCATCACCATTAATTATAGTGTAATTATAATAATTAATAATATATGTGATAGTTTAGAAAGTTTTAGTATATTTCTATGGAAAATAAACTAAGGATATTTAAGGGTAAATTACAAGAACAATCATAGGTTCTTGAACAAATACCCCACGGAAAATGCTTATGATGTAGCTTGAGCTATGAACATGACAAGAGCATTGAATATAAGACAAACAAATAACACAGGATAATTGGCATGGTTAATAAAGTTCTGAAGGAGAAGTTATGAAAATGTACAACTAAGGTTTCATAAAGGCTTGAAAATCCTTGATTTGCTGTATGGCAGTAAAGAGTTACTCTCACACAAAATCAAAAGAAACCATTGTATACGATCAGCAGTGATATTTTTAAAAAAATTGTATTCTGTTCCCTATACAGTACAAATGTAATTTTAATAATTGTTAAAGGTTACTTCCAGAGGATTAGTTTATGAATGCCGAACAATAAAACATTCGAGTTATCACAGCGGAATAAGCAACATTTCAGTTATTCCTAGTTTAATAAATTTTAACATATAGTGGCGCATCATCGGCGGATTTACAGTCTGGATCATGTTGGTTATCTAAAATGGTTGACTGTATGTCGAATAATGAATTTTAAGAGGATTCATTTCTTCATCCCAAATTTTCCGTCTACAAGACCAGCATACATGGCTTTATGCAAACCAATTCAATAAGTTTTTTAAAAGCCGCTAAGAAGTAGTATTTTAATCAAGGATGGCATAATTAAATGAAAACCTCAGAAAATATAATATTAGAGGAACTGGGAAACGTTTTCTGCCAGTTTACAATCATTGAGAATTTTGTTCATTTCTTTTTTTTAAGGATAATTAAAATAGGATTGTGAAAATTCCGACGAAAAATATTTTTATTAACGAAGGTTTTTATTATTGGATTTGGGGGAAAATTATGTCTTCTATTCTTGAGCAATTCTTTTAACTAAACGTTAAGAAATGAATTTTAAACAACTACATACTTATGAGATCGTAAATCTTGACGCTAAATCCAAATCCTTCGAAGCTTAAATATTTGGACTGGAAACTAAAATATAATTGAATAAGAAATACTAATGTATTATGATAATATGAGTTATAAGGCTTCTTTCCTAGAATATAGACTTAACTTTAGTTGATTGGCTTGATCTTGGGCTGCATATTTTTTCTGAAATATATTTCCCCTAACGGTAGGTGATGTTGAATTTCCATTTATTTATGTTGCTCAGAATGCTCTTAAAGAGCCACGACGTGTAAACGAACTAAGAAACGAAAATCCGCTGAAGTCAGATGAAAGATTGGTGAAATATAACGCAGATTTCAAGGGGCAGTCCTCCAAAAGAGAATACAATAAAAGATTGATATTAATATAAAAAGCGTATTAATGGATTGTTGGAATGGGGGAAAATTACATAATTCAGCTACGGTTTATTCCTTAGTCCTTCTTATTATAATTAGGATTTGTGAATGAAGGTTGTTCATGATGCTGGATGTATAATTGATTATATCTATATATTAATGAAATTTTGAAAAGATATATACAAAGAAGTACATTTATTACACCCAATAGATGAACATTCCCAAATAACTTCCAAGAAACCTCACAAACTAATTGGAAGAAGGAAAGAACAAAGAGAAAGGACTATGAAGTAGCCAAGTGTAAAAAGAAAGATCATTAAAAATGAGAAAGTAGGTAATTAAGTCCATTCAGTACAGTGCACACGCAAAACCACTGACTGCAGCTGACACTCAACAAGTTGCATGACACAATCTCAAATTAATTACTCATAATATCATGACTATTTTAGAACGGCTTCCAACAATATATTATTAAAACTGTATACAGTATAATGTATATTTGCTTTATGTCACAATTTATATTTTATCGGATTTTCTCATAGAAAAGTAGAATTTATTCATAGGCTAAGAAAGCAGTTACTACCCTAGATGGGGCGGTTTATTTTGGTACCCATAGGTGATAAAATATTATTTTTTTCAAATGTGTGTGTCTATATATATATATTGTTGTTGTAAATTAGCGTAAATTTTGTGCTACTACAGCTAAATGAGACGGATTATCTACAGCTTACCACAATTTTCTAGCCAGGACTAATGATTTCATTTAACGAGTTCGTTACTACATAATTGCCCCATGTCCATAATGAGCCAACGACTCTAGTATATATATTCCAAGATTTTAGAAGCAATATCGGCTGGGAGTAGGGGGAGTGGGGCGGATATATTGTGCACATTTTAAAATTACTCCTCGCTATTAGGAATTTAGAGTTATTCTGAGAATAATTAAATAACTTAGAAAATAAATGCTTTAATACTTATTGGCCCAATGCTTAGACACGGAGCTATTTATGACTTTGTTTTTGCCTAACAACTTCATTCGAATATGATAGCCACATAGTTATAGTGGGCAAAGTGAATAAATTATAGTACTCCTTAAAGCAAACAAGTCTACAAATGTAGTAGTTAGAGAATTCCCTTCTAAATATTAAAAAAAATGCATGGAAATATGCTGAATAGATTCATTATTTTGGATACCATTCTTGTAAGAAAATGTTTCACCAGTTGTGGATCGGGAATCTATGATATACCTAATGAGCAAATTGCCTAATCTCTTCCTACAGTAATGACGAGGCCTGCGATTTCAAAATAAATTTTATTTATTTGCGGGTATAGCATTCTTCGATGTTAGAATTCTATCAACTCCCTTGTTTCCAACGCAGCATCTTGGGGTATATGAGTAGCTCCATGGAAAAATAAGAGACTACCGCTAGTCTATAATGCCACCACAATAATTCCTAGAATAACATAGTTATATTGGTCTCCAGGCTGCCTTGCTGTTCTCCAGTAACGGGTTTCAGACCAGAAATAAAATTTCTATACCGTTTTCCATCTGCTTTTTCTCTAATTTCCCTCTCAGGAGGAAACCCTCATTATATTAGTAGGAGAGACCTTGATGGGCAGAAGCCATGGTCAGCGCCCTGGTTATAGATAGGAACGGTCATTCTCTGAAACGGACTGTGCACATCACGTTAGCATCAACAAGTAGTTCTTTCCTTTTATTAGACTCCTTTATGAGATGCGGGTGTCGATGAACTTATAAATTATCATACAACTTCAATGAAGGGGAAGGAACGAACATGGCATTAGCATCGTCAAGTAGTTACTTTCCTTTATTAGACTCCTTTAAAAGAATCCGGTGTCGATGGACTTATAAATCATCATACATCACCCAATGAAGGAGAAGGAATGAACATGGCATTAGCATCATCAAGTAGTTATTTTCCTTTATTAGACTCCTTTAAAAGACTCCAGTGTCCATGAACTTATAAATCATCATACATCGCCCAATAATGAGGAAGGAACGAACATGGCGTTAGCATCATCGAGAACTTACTTTCCTTTATTAGACTCCTTTAAAAGACTCCAGTGTCCATGAACTTATAAATCATCATACATCGCCCAATAATGAGGAAGGAACGAACATGGCGTTAGCATCACCGAGTAATTAGATTCATTTATTAGAATCCTTTAAAAGACTCCAGTGTCGATGAACTTATAAATCATCATACATCGCCCAATGAAGGGGAAGGGACGAACATCGCTTTAGCATCATCAAGAAGTTACTTTCCTTTATTAGACTCCTTTAAAAGACTCCAGTGTCGATGAACTTATAAATCATCATACATCGTCCAATGAAGGTGAAGGAACGAACATCGCGTCAGCATCATCAATAAGTTAATTTCCTTTATTAGGACTCCTTTAAAAGACTCCAGTGTCGATGAACTTATGAATCATCATACATCACCCAATGAAGGGGAAGGAACGCACATGGCGTTAGTAATACCGAGTAGTTAGATTCATTTATTAGAATCCTTTAAAAGACTATAACCGAATAAATAATATTAGATAAGGTTCAAATGCCAAAAACGGATGTCTAGTTAAAGAAATTGCCAAATACGCGTAGTGGTCGTCATTGCAAGGAACAAAGATTAGGAGGTAGAGAACCGAGTGTGAAAAGTAAAGTATGAATATATGAGGAAAATAAACAGAGAAAAGAGTTAACATTTGCAATGTTGGTCATGTTTGTTTTAAATATTATTATAAGTAAAGTAAAATGATGTGAAATAAAAATGGTAAATTTATGAGAATATAATTAGTAATATTTAATATTGAGAGAAAGTCAGTTCAAAACAAAATATACTATGATAATCACGATAGTAATAATCAATTAAAATAATTATCAAAATAATGCATTTTCTTAAACTTCGACAGATCATCAGAGATTCCCTTGTGCTCTAATTAATTAAATACACAATTTTTTTTTTATACATACTTTCTCTGTCAAGAATATTAACTATGAAATGAGCATTTTTTAGTCTTCAGCCTTCCATGTCATATTAACAATGAAAAACCACAAGCACAACTGCTTCATTCTAAGCTTGAATACCAAATATTTTTTTTCAAGAGACTTTTATCATTCGAGACATAGAAATGCAAATCTTTATGTGAAGGTGTCATGAATTCAGATTTTACGATCTTGCGTTCACAATATTTAATTGATCTAAAGCAAACTTGATATTTAGTGTGGGCAATTCAAATCAACTCCGTTAGTCGGATCGTAAAATGTTATAGAAGCAATTTTGTTAAACTATTGGTGGCCTACAATTGTTTTTCTATGCATATATTCGTAACGCAAATATTAAGCGAATTATTTGTACTTTCTTGCTTCCGTCCTTCAATAACCTCCCCCCCATCGGATTGTAACATAGAAATGTGATGAAGATAAGAATATGTGGTGAGATGAGATCACAAGTGTATTTTACCAGGTCAGGTGTTATACGTGAAATCTGCTTAGTGTATGCAGCCCAAACAAACTTTTTCGAAGTTCTCTTCGCACTTGAAGTGTTACCCCGTATTTCAATTCAATATAACAATTTGGGATCTCCTTCATATATTGTGATCAGTGATTCAGATTTAAGACTTACGTTATGTTACTGTGGCAATCATAAGTTTTCTATTATTACTATTGAGTTCACATCCACTCATTTCGCACATATTACAAGAAATCCAGACACTAATCAAAAGAATAACTATGTACTGGTTACCCGGACATACAAATCAGCTACTCAAAAAGGAATTCACGACAACACATACTGTACACATCAAGATATTCAAGCCCAAGCAAAACATATGATCCTCAATTCATGGCAGAAATCATGGATTGCCACAACTGATTACAAACTTCGAGAACTGAAACACTTGGTGAAAGGCATTCTTGAAAAAGGATAATTAGACGAGAAGAAGTAGTTTTAACGAGGTTAAGAATTGGTCATTCACGACTGACTCCCTCTTACTTACTTACTGGAGAAGACGAACACTGTAACTGTAGACTTACTATAAAACATATACTAACCGACTGCAATCTAAGGACTCACATAGATCTACCATAACTTTGACTGAATTACTATATGACCATGGCCAGTATATAAACCGCGTATTACACTACTTGAAACATAACAACATTTTGTTTGGCCCAATTCTTGATTAACAGCAGAATAATCTTAACGACCATAATAAAAAAAAGGCCGCCTACAAATGGAATCATATATGTTCCAAGTGGTTTAATATTTTTGAACGAACCATCCATAATTAAACAATTAGAAAGGAGTACGTCAAGCATCCCAACTTTTGAATTTAAATAAAAAGTAGCATTAATATGAAATTTATCAATAACGAATCTATTGCAGAACTCATTTAGTAACCTTGCCTTGAGCACGGTACAGCTGTCTAACAACAAAGGCATGAGAAAAAAGTACTTTAAAACATACAAAGAGGATTTCTCCTAAAGCCTAAAAAGATGGTCTTCTAAAAATAATGTTGAAAAATAAATTGTCTCTTAAGGAAAGCGAAAAGGCAAACACTAAAAAGAGCAAGAAACCCAAATAATAAATAAAGTTAAATAAACCTTTACGAAAAAAAAAGAAGGAAACTCTTGACCGAATACTCAAAACATTTTTCACAATAGCACAGTAACACAATCGAGGTTTTGTAGAACATTTGAGTACGCACAAGAAAATAGTGACTGACTCTAGCAAGCACAGAGAAAAACCACAATCACTGATCTAAAATACTTCTTTACTAACCTCTCTGGTTCGGTTCTGTGAAAAGGCTTGGTAGAGCGACGTTCTGCCAAGTTGTGTGTACGACTGGTCTTCTACGTCAGACAGACCTACCATATATACTCTTGGCTGTTCGCGCTCTGCTTCATACTCTAACGAGCAATATCTAAACCGAAACACTCCTAATTATCACTAACAACAATCCATAAGGATGCAAATATATCCAACACATCGAAATTAGGAGTAAAATAAATACCACCTAAGGCTTCAGACTCAAGATCAAAGTAAGATAAAGCTTGTTGGAAGAGTTTGCTTTAATATCTTGGAGCATGGGGTTGGGAACATTACTAGTCAAAAGTATAAGATGTCCTTCTCTTTTTTATTCTCTATTTATCAATTCAAAATTACTTATTGGGATGTACATTGTACATACAAAGACGTAAGAACTATCCCATTTTCGGGGGTTTTGACGTTTGTTGCAGTTGTTACAAGTTTATTTATTTATCGACATGGACAAACGTCCGTCACGCGGGGGCTGCGCAAACAAAGCAGATTTCCCACGTGAAGTTATACAATAGAGAAATCTGCATACGAGAGCCCAACAGTTACGAAAACGACCGAACTAGCTTTTGGCGGGAAACTCACTCGTCCGTTCTCGGCCCACTTTTAATAAAAATGCAAATATCTCGGTTAATATTCCAGATAGAGAATACATGTATAGAAGAATATTTATAGTAACTTTAATTTGCAATAAGATTGGTTCTATACAATGTTTTGATCCGACATATGGTAACGGAAATATTTCGAATTTTCAAAATCCCCCCTCTAAACCCCCCCCCTCCCACTGGGTCCGATTTCAGCCATTAACGAACTTAATCTGTCTTTTGGATAAAACGTTTAAATATCGAGTTTTGTAACGATCAAACAAAAATTGCGAACGCTAGAGCGGTAACAGGCACACACACACACACATATATATATATATATATATATATATATATATATATATATATATATATACACACATATATACACATATGCACAAATGCATATAATACAATTAAAGAATATAATTTGAAATCTTGTTGCACACTATAGACTTGGTTTGTATGCTAAATTTTGTCGTATATTTGAATTTTGTGTAGGTTATAGGATATGTTAAGAAGTCATAGGGGAAGTCCTAATGGTGTTGTTTTCGGTATTCGGTCTTATCGCCAAAGGAATGTTACAAGTTGAGGAGGAAGGTCTGTCAGTCTTTGTCATTAAGTATGAGAGTGTTAATTTGATTTGGGGATTCTAATTCTCGAGAGAACTACTTCTCTGCTGGAGCTTCTGAAACTGATTGGCCACATGCAAATATTGTTCTTAATAGTTCGTTGTCAGTACTTATGTTATTCCAGTCGGTTTTGCCGTGCATCTAAGTTGAGGGTTTTGTTTGTCTTGAATCGTCTTCATGCAATACGTCTATTCGTTCATACCCAAGGTTTTCAGCTACTTTTTTGGCCACGGTCATTCAGGCCTAAGTTTTCTCGCAGTCTCATTCAATTCCTGATTTCCTCTTGGGTGATGCAGTTTGTCTCTACAAGTGACAAAGTGCATCACGCAGGGGCTACCTAACTAAGCAGATTTCCAATATCTGTAATTGCACATGGATGTACTATTGCTAATGTGCAATGAGTAGAAGTGGGGGTTTACTAAAGTGCAAAACCTAAAATTAAAAATATCTCTGTAAAGATTGAAGTAAGAGTAAAATAATATAACAAATTAAATTTTCAGTAAAATTGTATATAAAAGAATTTTGCAATACCATAAATTTGATTTTAATTTTGTCCATGGCCTAATTCAAATTTAGTTGTAAAACAAAAATTTGAAAAGAAATATATGGCAATGCTTCATAGAGCATTAAAATTGTTATTGAACTTTTAAATGAAATTTATATCACCTATGGGGCTATTACAGGGACCCCACTTTTCTTCATTATTTTTATGGTAGACATAATATCTTACTTTGAAAATTAAAGATAATTATTACTTACTTTCCTGAACTACTTTCAATGGTCAAAACCCATTTCCACGATAATACCTTATTAGAGACTTTATCTAGTACAAAAAAATGAAAATAAAAAATATACAAGAATTGATATAGTAAACAATCTCATCTTTATTCTAAAGACATGGATAGGGCCAACTCCAAATACAGTCCACTGCACAGAACAAATTGTAGCTTCGGCAAACCTCAATTGCAAGAATAATTAATTGGCTTTTTATGTGAAAGTGAATAAATTAACATTTTTCAACCAACTAAGAATTTCAGGTAGTGAGTATCTGAAACTTTTTAATAAACATATTATAAAAAGTCCGTCACGCAGGGGCTGCGTAAACTAAGCAGATTTCACACGTGAAGTTTTACAATAGAGAAATCTGCCGAATAACAACTGTAGTAGTAAGAAACCTCTAAACCTAAAACATTATTTAGGGCGTAATAACCCAGTAGTTTCTAGCCCCAAAAAACAGTTAACCTAACCTCTAAACCTATTCACGAGGGACGAATAGTTATGGAAACGGCCACCAGAGCTCTCGGCGGAAAGTCCGAACATAGCCTACTGGTGACCACACGCATATTACAAATGCAAATATCTCGGTTAATATTCAAGATAGAGAATAAATGCATATAACAGTATTTATAGTAAATTTAATTTGCAATAAGATTGTTTCTATACAATATTTCGATCCGATGCATAATAACGGAGATATTTCGAATTTTTGAAAATCCCTCCCTCTAAACTCCCCCTCCCACTGGTCCGATTTCAGCCGTTAACGAACTTGATCTTCCTTTTTACATAAAACGATTAAATACCGAGTTTGGTGACGATTAAACAAAAATTGCGACCGCTAGAGTGTTAACAGACAAATATATATATATATATATATATATATATATATATATATATATATATATATATATATATAGTTTTGAACGGACCTCATTTTCGTCATCTCCTGGGTAGGATCGATGGACATTTGAAGAAATGTTTCGAAAATCGCGTCATGAGTACGACCTCAATAGCTGATTTCCCTTAAGGGAAATCTGCTAAAATGATAAAAGCGGAAGAAACATGAAGGTGATGCCAACCATATACCATATTCTTCAAACCTTAGAACACTTATGATTGACTTGCCCCAATTTCAGTAGCATTATTATTATGGTGGGAGAGGTTAGTTCAGTTTCATGGAAATCTTTTTATTGGGGATAGATTTTCCAACAGGCAAAACGAGTTACTTCATTGGAAATTGAGGGTTTTTTTAAACTATTCTTGCTGTATCTAATATAATATAGATTTTTACGAATGTAAAATTATGTCATTAGCAAAATTTAAATATTTTGTACTTTTAGGAACAAGTCCATTTTTGAAATAGCAATGGTAGTAACTCTGACTGATTCCAATTTTTTTGATAACTTTAAATTCAGCAGCTACGTTAAAGTAGAGGTACTTTCTCAATTTCTTAGTAATTGCTTTTCGAGCATTCCCATTTGGTACAGAAACATAAATGATATGAGCTGATGTGTTATCCGCGTTAATGGGAATGGTTCTTATGGTGGACGGTAAGGCAATTGATTATCACTTATATTCATCCCTGTAAAGTATAATTTTATCCTTTTCCATTAATGTTTTAGGGTTATAGCGATAATTGGAACTTCTCAGTCCACCATACCGACTTTCATTAAAATTCCTTGGTGACATATCTGAGTTGCATTATTTATTCTCTTTAAGTATTTCAAATCACCCAGCATCTCACATCGTCCCGTAATATGATGTCTAGACACGTACGATTGTTGCGAAGTCTACATCTGTCGAAAAAATATTATATTTTGACACACGCCGTTTGTCTTGCAATAACTTGATTCTGGTTGCCCCATTGGTTTCTTTATATAGCCATCCAAAAGATATCAATGCAACAGACGTTTTTCATCTATTTCAGACTCTAACAATTTATATTAATAACCGTCATGGAGCTTTTTTCTGCCATACCTTAACGTAATCTGCCTTTATGGGTCAATCCAATTCATGTAAAGAGTCGTCCCAGTAAGCAATTACCCCAAAACTATAGAGCAATGAAGGGTTAGCCCACTTGTTTATAGTTTTTATGTTAAATCCATAGTTCTTCATTTATCCCCTTAAGAGCGATTTCTGAATACTCTTGCATTCCTAAATATTTATATATCTGATTCTCCAAATTGATGAATACAGCTAATATCAGACCATGTTTTATTTCATTCGACACTGGCCTTCCATTTGAGATGTTTAAAACAGCTCATTTATCTAAACCAAAGGTCATACCAATGAAATAAATTACTGTAGTTGAGACGGACGCCTTGCACATAAATTAAGACCATCTAAGTTTTTATTATTATCAGAAAATGTATTAGTAGTATCATGTAGGTATTATTGGATTAGTAGCATTATGTTGATATTAATAGTATTATGAGAGGGTTATTCTCATAGAACTGGGATAAAATATAATTGTTATGTACGCTTTGGTATTATTAACCATGTATTATCAGAAAATTTATTAGTGTCAAAAAATACCCCTTGCTGTGCTTCTTCAATAATTGTTGTCGGTAGATTTAAATTCTTTGGCACGAGTCCATTTGAACTTACTATAATAGCCGTAACTATGGCAGATTTCAGTTTGTAAACCTCTTTGAGCTCGATAGCCAATTCTTGATATTTTCTTAATTTTTCGGCATAGGATCTTCGAATATTCTCATCATTGGGTACTGCAATGTCAATAATATCAGCAGTCTTATTGATCTTGTCAATAATGAGAATATCCGGTTTGTTTTGATGCACAGTATGGTCAGTAATCATCGCTTCGTCACAATACATCTTAACATTATCTTTTTCCAATACTTTTTGAGGAATATAGCGATAATAAGCGACCTTCCTGTCTACCATGCTGAATTTCTAAGTACTCGGACCCAACAAGAATGTCCCATCCAGCCGTAAAAGTATTGAATGTACTCAAACGATTTATTATTATTATTATTATTATGCACCTTTTGGTATTATTATGAATGGATTAGTAGTATTATGTTGATATTAATATAATTATGAGAGGGTTATTCTCATAATTATATTAATATCTTAACGATTTATTATTATTATAATTATTATGGAAGGTTTATTCTCTGAGAACTGGCCTAAAATATTATTATTATTTGGGTATTATTGGACAAAATTAAAACATACAAAAAGTTACTACTACTACACACTACTAAGTACTTAAGTAGAAAATACTAAGTATTTCCCACCCCTCCTTGTCAATCGTCTCACGACATTTCAGTGGGGCAAGTCTGGGAGGTAGATTAAAGGTTAAAGTTGTAGTATGTATTCCTACTGGTTAATGCCTATCATTAGTCAGCTTATGCAGGCTAAGGAGAGATGGCTATCAACCAACTCTGGCCTTGAGTGGAATTTTCCTCATGATGCCTTTGTTACCCGCTGCTCTGGTGCAGAAGACAACAGCTGCATGTCTTTGTGGCGCTCTTGCTGGTTCCCGCCAAAACTAGGTTTATCTGTTCACGGTATCATCAGGGGTAGCCTGATATTATGTATACTAATCTTATTAACATTAGAATTATTAATATACATTGCACGGTCTTCTGAAGATGGTTTGCTGTTACATTAAACATTTATTAAGTTTATTTTTTTTTTATTTCTTTGGAGCTTTACAGCTGTGCCGATGTTGCTAAGAAAAAAAAAAGTATTAATTTAAAAAAAAACAAATCAAAATTAATTTAAACGAAAATAAAACAACATTAAGAAATTTAACACGAAAAATAGAAAAGCAACACGAAACAGAAATCGAATATGAAAAACGGAAATGGAACACATAACCCAAATGGTAAAACAAAACCAAAAATGGAACACAAAAACAAAATGGAAAACAAAAAAAAACAGAAATGGAACACAAAAACAAAATGGAAAAACAAAATACAGAAATGGAACAGAAAAACAGAAATGGAACACTAAATCAAAATGGGAAACAAAAAACAAAAATGGAACACGAAAACGATATTATGTTTATATATATATATATATATATATATATATATATATATATTGTTTACATTATGTAATTATCATGTATATTTATAACTACGTAAAAATTTATTTTTACATTGTGCTATTAGTAACATTTACTAAAAGTGTGTGCCCAACTTTGGATAAAGTATGTATATGTGTATTAGCCCCTGAACTATCTATCTACATTATAGTTTTCCTTCCGATTCATAATAAGGTAGATAACGTACATTGAATCACCCCCCCCCCTTTCTAAAGCACTGTCTTCTCGTCCTCTTTCAGCCGTTAAACAAACTAATCTTTCCTTTTACAAGAAACGCTTAAATATCATGTTTCATATCATGAGGGCGGAGACAAATCATTTATATACATTTATTTTGTGTATGTATATATATCTTTAGTGTTGGCTGAAACGGTTAAATATCGAGTATCGTAAAGATCAAATAAGCATTGTCCAGGCAAGAATTAAAATCTTAATTAGTAACGTCATCATACAAAATATTTGCATGTATCTTATCTAGTAAACATTTATTGAAAACAAGATAGGGACTATCTTGCTTATATATATATATATATATATATATATATATATATATATATATATATATATATATATATATATATATGTAGATATGTATACATACATATATATATGTATACATATATATATATGTATACATATATATATATATATATATATATGTATATATATGAACATAAAACATGAAACATGAAATGCCATAATTTTAAGTCTAAGCTTTTTAAAATTTGCGATATATGAACATATCTATCTACATAAGAGCAATTGTCACGCCAAAACTAGTCGAAATGGATTCAGGAAGAGTGGGGGTCAAAAGGGATAACTCCTTTGAAGTTAGAAGAACTTGATTTCTTGAGATTACTATATTTCTTTACTTTGTAAAAGGAAGTTAAAAAAACGTGAACTTTGTTTGTTGGTTTACGTTTATAGTGTTTTTCCACTTTTTTTATTTTGATGTTTTAAAACGTCATAATATAGACAATTTTGTGTACATCACGACCCTATTGTAAATTTAGTGACGTCATAAGATATTACTTACATAAGTTTTAATAATATAGATATTAGGTAAGATGTATACTAACAGAGAAATTTACCTCTCTAACCCTCCCACTGGTCCCATTCAGCCGTTAACGAATTTCATCTTTAATTTTACATAAAACGTTTAAATATCGATTTCGGTAGCAATTTAAAAAAAATTGCGACCGCTAGAGTGGTATCAGAGAAATATATAATTTGGACGGATCATTTTTGTCATCTCCTAGGTAGAATCGGTAAACATTTGTGGGAATTTCTTTAAAATCGCATTATCTCTTAAGGGAATTCTGTTTAAAATTATTCATAACAAAAGCCTGTGGTTTATTTTTATTCTTGAGTAGGTAGTTATTGCTCTTGAAAATTGTCATCTGCTTGAGATACGTTCATGCGTGTGTTTGCGTGTGTGCCTGTGTGTCTACGTGGGCGCGCGCTTCGTATTGGGGAGGGAATTTAAAGGTTGCGAAACATTAAGATCATTGAGATGCTGAGTCAAGTCGATAAGAAACCCAAAATCGCCCAAAATGCTATTTTTGCAACAGCAGTCAGACATTCTTTTATCATCTTTCTGTCCGCAAAGGATTTCATTTTTTTCCCCCCAGTATTTGACTTGTATACAACTAGCCTTAACTGCTGTATTTGACAAATTAGCTAGATTTTTAAAAATAATCTGTTTTTCCCTAGTTTTTCTCCATTTGATTAAACTTATCTATCCGGAGTTCTGGGATCCATTTTCAACAATATATTGATGGGAGAAAGTCGAAAATAAATTCAATTTTATAAATGCTTGACGGACTGCATAAATATGTTAAAAGTGCCGCGATAATTGGTAAAAGTGGTGCGATGACTGGTACCTAGGAACTGGGATTATATTTTAGCTTTTACTACATTATCTTCATATTTTTATCTGTATTTTTTTCCAATAAAACCGTTTTGCCTAAAACATTTTTAGAAGATGTCTCTTAAGGGAAATCAGCTATTGAGGTCGTACTCATGGCGCGATTTTCCCCAGGAGATAACGAAAATGAGGTCCATTCAAAACTAATATATATATATATATATATATATATATATATATATATATATATAAACCCTCTAGCGGTCGCAATTTTTGTTTGATCGATACCAAACTCGATATTTAATCGTTTTATGTAAAAAGAAAGATCAAGTTCGTTAATGGCTGGAGGGGGGGAGGGGGTTTAGAGGGGGATTTTCGAAAATTCGACAATTCTCCGTTACTATACGTTGGACCGAAAAAGTATATAGAACCAATCTTATTGCAAATTAAATGTGCTTTAAATATTGTTATATCATTTATTCCCTTTCTTGAATATTAACCGAGATATTTCCATTTTTATTAAGTATTTGTAGATAATGGACGAGATGAGATCGGCTAATGTCGAAAGTTTCCAGATTAGTTCGGCCGTTTCCGTAACTGTTCGGCTCTCGTGTAAGCTTCTTCTAACCGTTCTTGTCGTGTAAGCTTTTACTTTGTGAGATATATGCAAATACGTTCTGTTCATCCCCCTCCCTTCTTTAGTTTTTGGACTACTAAAATTTGAGTTATTAAAATATAAATTATTCTGATTCATTATAAATTGCAGTACTAGATATAGTAAATAGTTTGCAATAAAGTAAATGTGTTATATTCAGATATATATCTGTAATTGGTTTTCTTTCCGCTGAAGAATATGTCTATCATCTGTTCTGCTCTGAGTGGCTGGTAGACCTATTTGTTTACAATTCAGAAGCCGTTTCCGTTGGGAGCTTATTAAAATTAACTGAAAGATTTCTCATTCTGTTTTGTATTTACTCACGGTGGCGTTAAGTGTTAGCAGTATGCAGATTTCACTATTGTAAAACTTCACGTGGGAAATCTGCTTAGTTTACGCAGCCCCTGGCTGAGGGACTTTTTTACTTATTTTATCAATCAAATCATATATATTAAAAACCTCATTAACAGACCAAGTATCCGAAGACAACACCTGGAATGGAAGACTCCGCTCAAGGCGACCGGACAAGTCACCAATATATACCTGAGAAGGAATAGAACTCTTAAGTTTCAGAGAAAGCCCTGAGGAAGCTAGAAGCATTTCTAGCGAAACGTCGGCAAACATCATGAAGACACGGTCAATACCCGAAGACCTTAATAGTTCTAAATACTCATCATTTAATCGATAAATGCAGTAGTCACGTCTAGATCGGGTATTTTAGACGTTTAACGCTCTTTTAATTACGATTTCTGCCATATTAGATGCAAATATTGTATACGTTTTGGGAAAGAGTTCTAATCATATACAGAATTGTTTTATAACCACTTGGGAAGGTTTTGAGTAACATTAATTAAGACATTAGATGAATGTACCCGACCCTTCCCCTCTCCACAATCATCAACCGCTAAGAGGGTGGTAATAGACATAAAATGATTGAACAGAATTCGAAACTCCCTCGAACTACTACTGTTACGCTTGGGAGCTCTTTTTACGATAAAAAAAAATTCATATTATTACGTGGTACTTAATAAGTATGAATAACATGAATGATTATAATTCATATGTCCCATGATGTTATGTATATTGAGAAAAAGTCCATCACGCAGTGGCTGCGTAAACTAAGCAGATTTCCCACGTGATGTTATACAATAGAGAAATTTTCGTAAATCCCCCCTCTAAACCCCCCTTCCTACTGGTCTTGATTTCAGCCGTTAACGAACTTGATCTTTATTTTTACATAAATTGACTAAATATCGAGTTTGGTAACGATCAAACAAAAATTGTGACCGCTACCGGAATGTAGATTTCTCTATTGTAAAACTTCACGCGGGAAATCAGCTTAGTTTACGCAGACCCTGCGTGACAGGCTTTTTTATCTTATGCTTACTAGAAGGTAATGAGACATATTTTCCCTGACTTAACTAGCCGCCGCCTCAACATATACATATAAATGTGTTTGTTTGTATGCGTGCGTGCGTGTGAACAGATTTCAGTTTTATTATCTGAGTCTGGTGACTATCCTACATTGCTCCACGTGTACAAACTCTTTTCCGGGAAGGAAATCTCTTTATGTAGACAGATTTCCTTTCATGGAAATCTGCTATAATATTCTTGATTCCCAATAGAATATATTTAACAATATTCGTCTGTGATCTCCGCATTGAACCGAGAAATATTATTTGAGGTCTTCTGTTGTAAGTTGACAGTAGCATGATGTCACCAATTTAATAATAGAAACCATACATGTGTTTATCTTGCATTGTAACAGCCGTGATAACAAATCATTGTTTTCTATCTCATGAATCAGTAAAACTCAGTGCGATTGGAAAATAATATTTAGTACCTGACAGCTAAATCATGTATCAATTGGAAAGTACATTGCTTCTTATATGGATTGAAATAAAAGATATTGGGTTATTCTTAATGACTCCTAGCTTGGAAATCGATACACAGTTGCCACTAAATAATTCTCATGTACCGTACATTGGATAGTGATTTACAGGTCACTAATTTTCAATAAAAAGCTCGCAGTAAATCGAAATAATCATCATATCGATTTCTCATTAAAGTGATCATTTTCAGTTTAAAAATTTCCGTCACGCAGGGGCTGCGTAAACTAAGCAGATTTCCCACGTGAAGTTATACGATAGAGAAATCTCCATACGAGAGCCGATCAGTTACGGAAACGGCCGAACTAGCTTTTCGCAGGAAACTCACTCGTGTGTTATCTGCCTATATTTTATAAAAATGATAATATTTATAGTAAATTTAATTTGCAATAAGGTTAGTTCAATACGATTTTTCGATTCGACGCATAATAACGGAGATATTTCGAAATTTCAAAAATCCCCCCTCTAAACCCCCCCTCCTATTGGTTCGATTTCAGCCATTAACGATCTTGATCTTTCTTTTTGCATAAAACGATTACATTTCGAGTTTGGTAACGATCAAACAAACATTGCGACCGCTAGAGCGTTAACAGACAAATATATATATATATATATATATATATATATATATATATATATATAATTGTGCTGATGTTTTCGACCAGGTTGTATTTATATGTGGTGTGTTGTTCTTTTCGGAGCTTTGGTCAATGTTGGTGAAATGAATCTTAGTTTATGCCAATATTTCGAGAATTTTTATTTTCTCTTCCTCAGGGCAAGACTAAATATATTTATAGACTAGTATACATTCGTAGTATAGACAACACAAACGTTTTTACATATACTTTATGACTGTTCAACATTTTATCAAAATAGATCCAATTTAATAATAAACATAATTTTAAAAGGAGGTAATAGACTAGTATACATTCGTAGAATAGTGCAATAAGAATGTATACTAGTCTATAAATATATTTAGTCTTGCCCTGAGGAAGAGAAAATAAAAATTCTCGAAATATTGGCATAAACTAAGATTCATTTCACCAACATTGACCAAAGCTCCGAAAAGAACAACACACAACATATATATATGTGTATCTTATATCTATATTATATATATATATATATATATATATATATATATAAATAATTTTGAACGGGCCTCATTTTCATCATCGCCTGGGTTGGATCGATGGACATTTGAAGAAATTTTTCGAAACTCGCGTCATGAGTACGACCTCAATAGCTGATTTCCCTTAAGGGAAATCTGCTAAAAATGTACCTTTTGAGTGCTTAAATGCATCCCTTTTGGCACTGAGTATTTCTGCTACTAAAATTGAATTTACGCAAATCTGATTTTATTGCAGATGATTTTCTTTTTCTCCTCATAGTAGCCCTATGAGGAGTTATTTATTTGAATACATGTTCCATTACCACATGGCATATTATATATATGATTATGTTTAAATACATTTTTTTTTACAATATATACACGTTAATCAAACATCGAATCAAATATAAAATAAATAAAAAAATAATACAATATTAAAATATGTAAGATAATTACGAATAAAATTAATAAATGAAATGGAAAAAAAATCAATTAAAGTTAAACACAACCGATGTTTAATTTGCGAGTCTATGTAATGTAAATACATATATTGAATTATGATTCCCATTCCTCGCAATCAACTTTACATTCTAATGTATTTGTGCTACATCCATATACTTTTGATAAACTTTATAAGTTCTTTATTATATTTATTAAATATAATTGTATGAGATGGTTCTGGCCAATTACCTCCTTTTAAAATTATGTTTATTATTAAATTGGATCTATTTTGATAAAATGTTGAACAGTCATAAAGTATATGTAAAAACGTTTGTGTTGTCTGTGAGTCGTAAGTACACTTCAGCCAGGAATGGAAGAGATGCTGGCTTCCCCCCCCAAGCCGCCAGTTTCCGTGAAAAGACTACTGTACTACCTGGATCACAAACGTCGTCACTTCATCTTAGCCGCCTACTGTACAATATTAGTGAGTTGACCTTAGATTTTCTTGCCCGGCGACATATATTCCTCATGAATTACTACAGTAAATAATAAAATTCAACCTGAATCATCTTATTGGCAATTATTATTAATATTGTGCTAATTTTTAACCCACAAAAAGTGTGGCAATAAAAAAATCTATATACTTTTTATCACTTTACAAAGCCGAATTAATCAAAAATACGGTTTTGTAAATCTAACGATATTCTTCACATTTCACTATTATTGTAATTCCTATTTATTTTAAAGTTTTACAGTTTTTTATACAAGACATTTATCATTCACAATAATTCATTAAAGAATTTAAATAAATAACGTTAAAGGGCCACAAGGCTCTTCAATTCTTGGGCGTACTATACATTTTTCATTGTCTTGAATTATTAATGTTGTCAAATAATGTCCTGTCTGTCCATGTTCCGTTAGACATTGTGTGCATTTGTGATGGTGACTCTTAATTGTGTTGTAGTTGTTAGTTATAGTTGGTATGTACTGATCTAAGCTGTAAGATTTGTTACATATTGTCCATTCTATGTTCATACCCAGGAGATGATGAAAGTTAGGTCAGTTCAAAAATGTGTGTGTGTGTATTTAGACAAATAGACATTAATGCTCGCAATTTTTGTTTTATCGTTACAAACTCGGTATTCAAACGTTTTATGTATAAATGAAAATCTAGTTCGTTAACGACTATTATCGGACCACTAGGAAGGTGGAGAATTTTAAAAATTCTTAATATCCCCGCTATTATGTGTCGGATCGAAAAATTGTATAGAACCAATCTTATTGAAAATGTAATGTCCTATAAATGTTGTAATGTACGTTTTTGTTCACTATCTGGATTATTAACCGAGATATTTGAATATTTTGGTTTTCAGCCTTTAGTAATCCCCATCTCCTACTCATGTCTTATTAACAAATAAGCTCTTATATTATTAAGCACTTTATTTGAGCCCTAAATACCAAATATTGCTCTCATTGAACTTTGACGTTTTGATGTAAATGCAAATACGTGACGCATGTGCGAAATCTGCTTAGTTAACGCAGCCCCTGCGTGTCGCACCTTTTTGCTAATGGAAAACTGCTTAAAGATTGCATTGTACTTCACAGATGACCTTCCGAACAGTCACCTGAAGATGCTGTTTACTTCTTGAAACGACATTCCTGTAAGTAGGCTAGATGGGTAGCGGTAGCAACAGCGGCTGGGAGGGGAAAGCACCTCAGATTCTAATTATAAAATTAATTGCCTGGTCAGAGACCGTCTAATGTTAATCTAGTGTAATTAACTTGGCCGCGAAACGGCGGGCTTCCTCGCTCTGCTTCCCAACCAAGCATCTTCTTAGCTATCCATGGCAATAAACTATACTATTCAATATACAAATATGCCGAGGTTATCAGACAACTAAGCAGTCTAGACTATAATATTCATATAGAATAATACATGGTTCAATAAACCTGTTAGCCCCAAAAAACGTTTAAGGCCGAAATTACTTATCCAAGACTTAGCAAACTTATCTTAAAAACACTTTCTTTGTCTGAAAAAGTTCTGAATCACATATGTAAGACTTCATTTGATCGAGAACGTGATATGTATATAGAAAAATATTTAAAATCATCATGCCGGAAATGTTAACGAGAACATACTAATTTCAATCTTAATGATAAACGTCATCACGTCATCTCTTCGCCCCCTCCCCTCCACTTTTTGTACTACCACATCATGTTTATTCGCTTATTTGCAACAATATATAAATAGTACAAGCAAATGGTATGTATGGTAATAACAATTGGCTAGATTATTGACTTGAGGGGACAGCGGAATTTCTGATATCGGGATTTTGCTAGAGTTTGGACAAAAGAAATTTTAAGGTCGTTATGGAGAGTTAAATCGGATACGTAAAATGGGAAATCTGTAATATTTTGGAGCATTCTGGATTAAAGGGTTTGGATTTTGTAGGAATTTGATAGTTTAGTGGAACCCCAAATACAAGTCCGTATGTCCATATTGGTCTCAGTACTCTTTTGTAATCAATCGTTTGTTATGCAATGATAGTTTAGATCTGTTGTCAAGTAGTCTTAGTAGGACAAGCATTTTGAAAACTATATATCCCGAAAGCACCAAGTCTACAATCGAAAATTTCCGGCTAGTAATTTTCTTGTGCAGTCTTGACCCATAAGTGCAAACAATTGTCAGTGAAAAATTACAGCCTCACAAATCTCTATGATTAGCTACACTAAGTTTCATCAATCATAATCGCAATGCTTTAATCTCACTTGGTAAACCTAGAGTGGAGAGTTCGATTCGGGCTTGCTAGAAAGAGTAATAAGTAACCTGTAGATAACCGTCCTAAATAGCTATAGTTGCCGAATCCGAAGTTAATACATAATAGTAACAACAATTATCTAGTGCAATAGGCGTGTATATATATATGATGTGGGGGACGGTTGGCATAAAAGATTTTGAAGATGTTTCGATGCTTTCCAGTGCCAATATTCGTGATCAGAGTTTTACACAGAAAGTGGACAACTCGACGTGCAATAACCAAGGAGGACCGGGATTGAGGATTGAGGATGGACCTGGATGTATCCGGGAGACCACTGGCCGGGTTCACATAGTCTTAGCTTAATTGTAGACGGGACCCATGAGAATCGTAATCTTGAGTCTTCCCGATAGACTGCCAGGCGTATAAAATCACTAAACTCCAGCTAATACAAAAGCTCCGCGACTCTAGCTCGCTCAGGTATTATCCTTGTGAACTAATGTCTCCTCTTAACCCTTACGGCCCCATTTTAAATATCTACTAGCTCAGATACCCGGCTTCGCAGGGGAATTCATTTGAGGCTGAATGGAGATGTTATTTTTTTGGCAAGGCTTTACTTTGCACAATATTTTGACATTTTCCCGTCCCAGGGTTTAGGGTTAATACCCGTCGTTTCTGTGGATTTGTTAATAATAAAATTAATTTTTATTTTTTTTTAACTTTTATGAAGAAGATTAAATAATGATTTGCTACATATAATATTTTAACTGATATTTATATTCCCCGTTAGGGTAATCTGCTGAATAGAAACTCAAAGAACGCTAAAAAATATATACTTTAGAAACGATGAAAATGATAATAATATCTCTGGAGTATGCTGGATGGTAGAGGAACCAATTGATAAGGATCAATAAAACGTCCGTCACGCAGGGGCTGCGTAAACTAAGCAGATTTCCCACGTGAAGTTTTGCAATAGAGAAATCTGCCTAATAACAAGAGTAGTAGGAAGGAATCTCTAAACCTATTCACGAGTGACGATTAGTTACGGAAACGGCTCCACTAGCTCTCGGCGGAAAGTTCCGAACATTGCCGACTCCTGCCGACCACACATAAAATACAAATGCAAATATCTCGGTTAGTATTCAAGATAGAGAATAAATGTATATAACAATATTTATAGTAAATTTAATTTGCAATAGGATTGATTTTATACACTTTTTCGATCTGACGTATAGTAACGGAAATATTTCTAATTTTCGAAAATCCTACCCCCGAAACCCCCCTCCCTCCCACTGGTCCTATTTCACCCATAAACGAACTTGATCTTTATTTTTACATAAAACGATTAAATATCGAGTTTGGCAACGATCAAACAAAAATTGTGACCGCTAGAGTGTTAACAGACAAAAATATATGTATATATATATATATATATATATATATATATATATATATATATATATATAATTTTGAACGGACCTCATTTTCGTCAATTTCTGGGTAGGCTCGATGGACATTTGAGGAAATTTTTCGAAAATCGCGTCATGAGTACGGCCTCAATCTGAGGCCCCCTTTAAGGGAAATCTGCTAAAAGGCCTTGTCCTCTAGTGATTTTTAGAGTTTCCCGCCCACTGTGATATGTTTTCCTATCAGTAATTTGTTTTTTTGTTTTTTTTTTAAATTTTATTTATAGTTTTAACTTTTTGACATACGCTCATCGTTGTTTACTTCTTTAATTTTTATTAGCTGACTAGTTATTAAATTTTCTATTGGTTTTACTCTTTATTTTTGTGTTTGTTTTTGGCCATGCTATGATTGTTAAATTGACAAGGTTTTGTTTGTCAACAGGCACTGACGATAAAGCGTTGACTCCGAAAGTGCACTCTGCATAATATTAAAAATCAGTAGAGGACAAGGCCTTTTTATTGATCCTCATGATAATAATAATTCAAAGTGTTTCTATTTTTGGAAAGAAAAGTATATTTATTACAAATATTTTAAATAAAGATTATTTATTTTGATCATTATTAATGTAAATACCCTTATCATAATCATTGAAATTAATATCATTAAATTCCCCTTTATCATTAGAACTGCAAGAGTAAACCATTTATCTAATCCTGTTCTCTTTTTTAAATTTAATTAAAGATCTCTAAGGATAATTGGTTAGAGTTATCTATAAGTTGGCCCCCGTCTCAAACGAGGGCATAAGCACTTAATGTAATGAGCTTGTCGACATACATGTTCCCTTGCTCATGCAAGTATCCAGTCCTAGTTCTCCAAGTCCCATCATATCTACACCTCAAAAGCAACAACGGAAAAAATTTCCGTCACGCAGGGGCTGCGTAAACTAAGCTGATTTCCCACGCGAAGTTTTACAATAGAGAAATTTCACGAGAGCCAAACAGTTAAGAAAACGGCCGACCTAGCTTTTGGCGGGAAACTCACTCTCATCCGTTATCCACCCAGATTTAATAAAAATGCAAATATCTCGGTTATTATTCAAAATGAGAATAAATGTATATAACAATATTTATAGTACATTTAACTTGCAATAAAATTGATTCTATACAATTTTTCGATCTGACGTATAGTAACGGAAATATTTCGAATTTTCGAAAATCCTACCCTCTAAACCCCTCCCCCTCCCACTGGTCCGATTTCAGCCGTTAACGAACTTGATCTTTATTTTTACATAAAACGACTAAATATCGAGTTTGGTAACGATCAAATCAAAATTGCGACCGCTAGAGCAGATATAGAATATATATATATATATATATATATATATATATATATATATATATATATATATATATATATACAGTTTTGAACGGACCTCATTTTCGTCATCTACTAGGTAGGATCGATGGACATTTGAAGAAAAATTCCGTCATGAGTACATCAATAGCTGATTTCCCTTAAGGGAAATCTGTTAAAATTCATTTACTAGGTCAGTAAATATAACCTCATAAAATATACGAAAATGTTTGTAACAATAACAAAAGTAAAATAAAATTAATAAAGTTGACCGTGAATCCCAATCATACTCGTATAAACACTCGGACAACCGATGCGCTTATTTCACACCTCGGGTGCCCTTCAGGAGCTTATAACTAAAAAAAAAAAAAAAAGAACAGTTACTATTACCATAATTGAAAAATTAAGACCACCTATGTTAATCAGCTGACCTTTGTCACATGATCCAAATTTATTTCCGGATAAAGAAAATTAAAAGTATCCAACTATTGTTTAGAAAATGCATCATTCTATGTTGATAATATTAACTCATGTATAACTTGTCTCAACCTTCACAATTAATACATATTGCGTATGTATCTTTTGAATTTGGTCATTTTTGTCTTTCCGGTCTATCTATCCATTCAGCTCTACGAAGTTGGCTAGCCTGTTTTCCTTTCCTACATTTCAGCTGCTTTCCTTTCTAGAGATTATTAACTTTTATTGTAAATTGACTGAACGATTTCTTTTTATTTATTTATTATGTATTGTGTATTCCCTTTTGTGGAGAGTCCAACTTGCTCTCCCGTAAAGCAGTACACTCCATACAAAAGACTTAGCAAATATTTTTTTGGTATCCATGCTTATATGCTAATTAGTTAAAATGCTTATTTTACTTTGGAAGGCTTGTTTAGCAAGTGCTATTCTTCTATGGACCAGCTCTACTGTCATTGTGTCCAGTGATGATGCTCCCTAGGTAATAAAACTTTCATTTTTTTCAACAATGTTTCCTATTCTAATATTTATATCTTCTTCTCTACAACCAAAATCTTTGTTTTATGTGCATTTATTTTGAGTTTAAACTGATCTAGAATGTCCGTTAGTATTTGCAGCATTATATGCATCTCTACATCGGACTTTGCCACCACTAGAGTATCATCTGCAAATCTGATGCAATGAACGGATTTATTGTTAAACTGTATGCCTTCGGTTGTTTCTTTTATTTTCATTATTGCCCCTTCAATAAACATATTGAACAGACAAGGTGACAGAGTGCATCCTTGCCTTAGTTTGCATTAGTGTATTCTGATGTTTGAAGAAATTCCAAATTAATCTTCTGTCTTTCCCATCTATTCCTATTTTACGCATGAAGTCAAACATTAGTTTACAGTTAACTGTATCAAAAGCTTTTTCTAGATCTACAAATGCGACTATCGTTTTTTGATTCATGTTTCTACTTCTCTCCAGAATAATTCTTAGAGCCTAGCTTCTCTTAGAATAGCTTCTCTTGTTCCTCTTCCGGATCGGAATCCAAGCATTTTGACTAGGTTCTCTTTGGGGCATTCTGAATCTGATAGAAAAATGTTATAGCACAATCTTGTTAAACTATTGGTATTTTTCGGAGCATTGTTGGTGTGTAATTAATAGTCAAATATAATTAATATTTAGTTTATTTTTGTTTTAAAAGTTAAATAATTTTTTTATTTACTTAAATCATTCAGTTGTCATTGTCGTAACGGGAAAACCGGGACAAATGTTTTTAGCTTAATCTAAGATATGTGATGGGAAATCCTCTTTTAATGACCTTTGTGTATTTTCATCTAATATCTTTCAAACAGCATTCATATCTATTAAATTGTAATGTCTAAGTGTCAAAGGTTGGGGAAAACACATCAAGAATCAATCTTATTATATAAATGGAGCATCGGGCAAATGCATTCAGTCTTGAAATATGATTGCTGTAATAAGTGTACTTCTCCTCATTGCATTTGCAGAGGCCCAGAGGCCGATACTTGTCAATGATTTGGTCGACAAGCAAGTAAGTAGATCCAACAGAAACCTCAATGAATAATCACCCATTATAATTCTCAGCTAAGTGCTATATTTAAGTGAGTGACAGACGGACAAACTTGATTTTCTATTTTGATGCCATTATTGTTAGATTGGTATAAAATGTGAAACCAATAAAACTCTCAGCCAAATCAATATTACACAAACCATAGTTTATATATATATATGCACAAATGATGATATATTAAAGAAAATTATTTGATATAGGTTTGATTATTTATGTTATGTTGAGTTGGTCGGTATACGTTCTCAGTTAATATGTATTTGATTTTGTTATAGCAATACATTATTATCTCAATATTCCAACTATGCCATAATTATACCAAAAAATATTGGGGAAACCCTATATTTGTATCTCTGACGTTTATTAATTACTAATTACTTAAGTGTAACGGTTATTGGGCCTCGGCTCAGCACTGTGTGGCAACAACCCAGTGCACACAGTATTTTACTAATTTTTAAAACGGACCAATAAATAAATAATAATTTATTTTTTTTTTCGAGAGAAAACGTTTTCCTGCCTGTCCGGAGTAGAACTCCAATATTCTATATAATTAGTCTTAATATCTTCATCAAAATACGATTCGTATTATGTCAAAACATGCCATTAACTGTATCTTAAAATGTACAAAATTGGAGAACAGAAATTCATTCAACTTTTTACTTTCGAGTTTTGGCTACAGAAAGAAAACCTCCGTTTTCTCCAGTCTATATTTGCTATTTTCTATTAGGTTAAATACTTATAAAGTTGAGATATAAGTATTTTCACCCTATTTGGTTTCTATGCCGTATTAAAATTGATATTTGCAAACGAGTGAATTTGTTTATTTAATGGTCGATTAGTTTGCGCTGACAATATGGTTGCATATTTATTTTCAATTACTATTTTCTTTCTTAAGATGTGGGTGTGATTTTTTCTTTATTTTCTGGAAGTGGAAGTTATTAATGAGTTCGATCGATCAGTGTGCTGGGGGGGGGGGATAGGTAAGAGGTTTAAGCCCACTACACTCAAAAGCTGAAGTATGTATTTCTATAGAAACACATTTAAAGTCTGGTATATGGAGTTATTGAAGTACCTGATATTGATTTGTAGGCTCAGAGGAATCCTGTAAACATATCAAGCAGATATGTAGGCTCAAATCAAAAGTATATAAAATAAAAAATATCGAAAGCACTCATTTGCATACTCTCAAGTGCCCAACCAACTTCAGATCTCAATTATGCGCTTACTCTGTTTACCAAAGCAAAATTGACGAGAGTTTTTGTTTGTAAGCAAAACATTGTTAATAACACCTTATCAATGATTTACTGATAACAACTCCGGAGCCATGATATATTAAGATAATCTCTATCTGCAAAATATATCTTTGCTTTCTAAAAGCAGTTAATGTTCATTGGTATAGACACAGAATTTTATTTTGAATTCCACTTTTACTTAAGTTTGGGAAAACTCAATGATGGATTTATTTGGAAGTCCTTCTCCATTAGGAACACTTCGCCATTAGGTACGATTTGATTTTACATTAAATTTCCTCATAGTCAGCGGTTCGGGACCGTAGTCAGCGGCCATAGTTTTCTCTTTTGATTTATTTCAGCACTAAATAATGTTTGAAAGACGATATTAGCCTGTTGGCCGGCATTAGCGACTTCAAATAAAAATGGTTTCTCGTTTAAATAATCAAATCTTTTTCATCAGGTTAATCACTATGTTCTACACGTAAATCAGGAAATAGCTATATGTATATTGATGACTGTATGCCTGTTCGTCATTTCAAATAAATAAATACCAATTCACATCACAAGTTACGGTTCGGATATTCTGTTCATGTATTCTGTCCATTATAGTTAGTTATTACGGATTTATTTTTCTTTACAAAGCTCTTATCTTAATACTAATTATTTTATTTAAATTTCAGATGAAGGCCCACAATGCCATATTGACAAGATACACAAATGGTATAACTAGTATAGCTGAAGGGGGTTCTAATGAAATTCACTTCTCTAAAGGTGTACAGTTTGGAACTAACACACTCAAGAGGACCGGAGACAGTTTTGCTATCAGGAAGGGAGCAGATGTAACTTCCTATCAATATAAAGTGGGTTACGATGTTTTAATGTTTGCATTCGGCAAAATTGCGGTTCAGCAGACAGACATGGCCGGCTACTTCACTGTCAGAGACAATTCTTTGATCTTTGACTTTACCGTTACGAACGGAACCAATTGCAAAGTCACCATGGACGAGTACAAATTCGCCGATTTTGGTGGAATAACATTTGAGACTGGAGCAATAGCGAATGAAAAAGTCGAACTTCCCTCCAACATCAAAGATATTCTGTTAGCTCACGTAAATTCTAAGATGGACGAGAAGAAACCTGGAGTAGAACAACACCTGCAAGCTATGTGTAAACCAAATCCTTTTTCAGAAAATCACCATCAATGAAGAACTAAATATTATTGTGAAAAAATTGTATACAGTTTCTTTTCTCTGAGCAACGTCGCCACAGCTGCAAAGCTCCAAATAAATAAATATTGTGAAAAATAAAATAAAAATGTAATTGTAATTGTGTTTAAACTTTTGACAACAACATTTCTTTCAAGACGCCTGCCGCTCTAACTATTAAGGTCTCCCAGCTTTGTCTATTTTACCAAAATCATTTCCAATATTTGGCTGTGTAGTATTAACGACTAAATTGAATGAGTATAACCATAACTCAAAACTGATTTATTAAGAAGATAACAGTAAGGGTAGGTTTCATCACCTAGCAACCACATAGCACATGCTCCATTGCCTAGCTACATTTCTCCCCACCAAACTTGAGGGACTTCCTTCGCCTTCGGTTGACACTCCTCCTCGGTTGTCATCTGGGATGGGTGCTCGTCCACCGCACCTTCTCTGGTCCTGAGCTGGTCCGCGTGCTTTCGCTTGGTACGTCCACCTGCCAGAACTTAGTACGAATGATGCCCCGTTCGGTCTTCCATAACGCCTGGCACCCAGCCCTTGCTCAGCTCATTCTTCACCCAGACTTCATCCCCCTTGGCAAACTCTCTCCCCTTGGATCTCTGGTTGTGGTAGTTTTTCTGCTTACATATCTTCACCTCCATTTCCTCCCTGGTGGAGGCCAGTTGCATTCAGTACTCGACGTGTCCCATTCACTCTGCGGAAAGCCATTGAAAATGAGTTGGCTCGGTTAGTGAGGGATGGAATTCTGGAACCAGTGGATCCCATCCACGTTGCCAATGTAGTATTAATAACTAAGTTGAATGGTTATAGCCATAACTCAAAACTGATTTATTAACAAGATAACAGTAAAAGTAGGTTTCATCACCTAGCAACCATGTAGCATATGCTGCATCACCTAGCAACCATATGCCATATGCTACAGGCTGAATATCTGCTAGTTCCTCAGTACCACAAAAGACAGAAGGGTACAACTCATATTTGCAGATTTCCCTTAAGGTAAGTCAGCTATTGAGGTTTTACTCAATACGCAATTTTCGAAAATGTCTTCAAAAGTCTATCTATCCTACCCAGAAGAGGATGAAGAAATAAGGCCCTTTCAAAACTAAATATATACATATTTCGAAAGTGCGAAATATTTCCATTATTATACTTCCAATCGGAAAATCTAGGAAGGATTTGTTCAACACAGTATTTGGTATTTCGGCTTGAAATAAGACGGTTCATGATATATTAGCTTATTTATCATACCATTAGCGCTGACTAAAGTGGGGATTTACTGAAAACTAAAATCAAGGTTAATATTGAAGATCGAGAAAAATATATATAATACAATTTATAGAACATTAAATTTGCTATAATACTGATTCTATATCATTTTTCGATATGACGTATAATAACGGAAATATTTTGAATTTTCGAAATTCCCCACTTCACAATTACTTCACGATACTAGACTAAACTAATAAGTTTGTTATACCTTTTTTTTTATCAGATACCTCGCTTTGGGTCAGTGTTGGCGGCGCGAAATACAGCCAGGTGACTACTTGGGAAGATATGCCCCTGGTGCCAAGCCTTTGGCTTTATTTGAAGGGGGAGTTGTTCGATTGGGAGAAGGGTTTAGGAAGTGGTGATTAAACCGATGGTGGGTGTCGTCGGTTGGGTTGTGAAAATTGGTATATATACTTCATATATAGATGATTTATATGGAGCGTGGCTGAGTGAGTGGTTAGAGCGCTGGAGTATAAGGTGGAAGGTCACGAGTAGGAAAACTGGAATCCACACAACCCCTGTCGCTGGGACATACCTCAAACCCTCTCATTACACCACATAAAAAGTCCGTCACGCGGGGGCTGCGTTAAATAAGCAGATTTCCCACGTGCGTAATATATTTGCATTTATCTCAAAAAGTAAATGTTCAAAGAGAATAATATTTGGTATTTAGGCTTCAAATAAAGTGCTTCATAATATAATACCTTATTGTTAATGTGGCATGAGTAGGAGTGGGGGTTTACAAAAGGCCGATAACTAAAAAATGCAAATATCACGGGGTTAATAATAATGATATTGATAAAACGTACATAACAACATTTATGGACCATTACATTTACAATAAGATTGGTTTTATTCAATTTCTCGATCCTATGCATAATAACTAAGATATAATGAATTTTGACCCTCTCTAACCCCCCCCCTCCTACTGGTCCGATTTCGGTCGTCAACGAACTTGATCTTTAGTTTTACATTTATCGTTTAAATATCGAGTTTCGTAACGATCAAACAAAATTTCCGACCACCAGAGCGCTAACAGACAAATATATACATAATTTCTCAAAAATCGCGTAATGAGTACGCGATCTCAATAGCTAATAAGCTGTTATATTATGTATTATATTGGAAGTTTAAATACCAAACATTGCTCTCATTAAACTTGTATTGGGATACATACAAATAAGATGACTATGAATGTGAAATGACTACTTCATAAATTAAGATATTACATTCTTAACTCAAAAAGTCAGTCACGCAGGTGCTGCGTAAACTAAGCAGATTTCCCACGTGAAGTTATACAATAGAGAAATCTCCATACGAGAACCGAGCAGTTACGGAAACGGCAGAACTAGCTTTTGGCGGGAAACTCACTCCTGCGTTATCGACCCACATTTAATAAAAATGCAAATATCTCGGTTAATATTCAAGATAGAGAATAAATGTATATAACAATATTTATAGTAAATTTAATTTCCAATAAGATTGGTTCTATACAATGTTTTGATCCGACGTATGGTAACGGAGATATTTCCCACTGGTCCGATTTCAGCCATTAACGAACTTGATCTGTCCTTTTGCATAAAACGTGTAAATATCGAGTTTCGTAACGATCAAACAAAAATTGCGACCGCTAGAGCGTTAACAGACATATATCTTAATATATATAAATCTCCTGTCACAATGTTTGTCCGCGATGGACTCCTAAACTACTTAACCGATTTTAAATTAAATTGGCACACCTTGAGCAGTCTGGTCCAACTTGAGAGATAGGCTATATTAATTTTCTCTGAGACGAACAGGAGTGGGGGTTATAAGGGAGGCCTGAAATTAAAAGTCGTGATATTTCGTTTTCTATTGTTTTTTTTCGCAAATATGCACATAACAAAAGTTGTTTATTTTGTTATTTAGAGTAACTTTTGTCATTAATACTTTCATCGTATTCCGAAGTTTAAATGAGTTATACGCTTATGACTATAGCGGGAGTCAACAATATTATTTGGGACAAAAGACCCAACCGAGATAAATAAAACTCGGTATGTGTATTAGCACTAACGCTTTCATTATAAGAAGCCATACCAACATTTCTAGGGACGGGCAGGAGTGGGGGTTTTAAGGGAAGCCAGAAATTAAAAATAGCGATATTTCGTTTCCTATTGGTTTATCGGCAAATATGAACATAACAAAAGTTGTTTATTTTGCTATTTAGAGTAACTTTTGTTATATACACTTTTTTCGTATACCGAATTATAAACGAGATATACGCTAAAAATTATAGCGGAAGTGAAAAATTTTATTTGGCACAAAAGACCCAACCGAACTAAATAAAACACTCGGTATATGTATTAGCACTAACGCCTTCCTTATAAAAAGCCATACTCTTTCTAGGGACAGGCAGGAGTGGGGGTTATAAGGGAGACCTGAAATTAAAAATATTGATATTTCGTTTCCTATTGTAGTTTCGGCAAATATGCACATAACAAAAGTTGTTTATTTTGTTATTTAGAAAAATTTGCTCAAGAATTCTTTTCAATATGAACTACCAGGTACCTCACCTGGAAAAATTAATTCAAATGTATGTTACTATTTAATCATTAATAATTCAAATCTATGCATAATGCACAGGAAGCGGGAAATATGACAATATGGAGGACAGTGAAGTCTTACATAAAAAATTAATTTTATTATTAACAAATCCACAGAAACGACGGGTATTAACCCTAAACACTGGGACGGGTAAATGTCAAAATATTGTGCAAAATAAAGCCTTGCCAAAAAAATACCATCAACATTCAGCCTCAAATGAATTCCCGAGCGAAGCCGGGTATCTGAGCTAGTATATATATATATATATATATATATATATATATATATATATATATATATATATATATATATATAATATTGAACGGACCTCATTTTCGTCATCCCCTGGGTAGGACCGATGGACATTTCAAGAAATTTTTCGAAAATCGCGTCATGAGTACGACCTCAATTGCTGATTTCCCTTAAGGGAAATCTGATAAAATGTTTATTTGATCTGTACCATAAACGATTTTTATCTGTTTTATTGAACACTAAAGATCATATTAGCCAACGCTACAGATAAGGGATTTGGGGGGGGGGGGAGGTAGAAGGGGCAAAATTCATAATATCTCAGTTATTATGTGTAGTATAAAAATATGTTAAGGAAGCAATCTTGTTAAACTATTGATGATATTCAATTGCTACTCTTACATTTTTTCCTAACTCAAATATTAAGCGAGCTATTTTTTAGCAGATTTCCCTTGAGTTCGTTAATGGGTGAAATCGAACTTGAGGGAGGCGGGTTTAGAGGGGGGGATTTTCGAAAATTCAAAATATCTCCGTTATTATGCATCGGATCGAAAAATTGTATAGAACCAATCTTATTGCAAATTAAGTTTACTATAAATTTTGTTGTATACATTTATTCTCTATCTTGAATATTAACCGAGATATTTGCATTTTTATGAAGTCTGTGGTCAGGTATAGTTCGGATTAGGTCGGCCATTTCCGTCATTGCTCGGCTCAGGTGGAAGCTTCTTCTAACCTTACCTGTCGTTTCTAACCTTACCTTACCTTCGTTACTTTGTGAAGATTTAAGCAAATACGTTCTGTTCATCCGCCCTCCCCCTTCTTTAGTTCTTGGACTACTAAAATTTGAGTTATTAAAATATAAATTATTCTTACAATTCAGAAGCCGTTTCAGTTGGGAATTTATTTTAATTAACTGAAAGATTTTTTATTACCATTTGTATTTAATCACGGAGGTATTGTGTTACCAGTATGCAGATTTCTCTATTGTAAAACTTCACATGGGAAATCTGCTTAGTTTACGCAGCCCCAGTGTGACAGACTTCTATTTTTGGTTTTAGCCTTCTGTATACCCCTACTTGTACTCATCCGATTTTTTTACATAGAAATAAAGTATATATGTTGAGATGAGATCAATGGTGTCGCACGTGGGTAATCTGCTTAGTTTACGCAGCCCCTACGAGAAGCACTTGTCGGATTATGAAAGTACTGAAGGACGAAGTCATTAGACATGTGGCTGGGATCTTGGAAACGATGAATAATTCTTTATTGGAAATATTGAGTGAAACAATTACCGCCTGGAAGAATTGCATTAGACATTGCCAGAGGTTGTGGTGGTCTTTCTGCATTTACTAATTTAATTAGTGATGAAAGATAGACGTACTACGACATTATAGTTAAATAATTATGAATATGTAATTTAAACGTCTTTAATGGATAACCTGTAATAGGTTACTGCTCTCTTTCTAACTTATATCTAGTGAGTTCGTTACTAAAATGTCATTTAGACACTGGAACTCGAACCTATTTTACCGAAATTATTGTAAAATAACCGTGCTTCCGTCGTTTACGGATAAAATGTTTCATGACGATAAGATAAAGATTGGATTAATTTATGCACTAAGTAACCCCGTCATTTTCATCACATAATACATTAGCCTGAGTCATTTTAAACTATTAAAGCTGTCAAGTAACTTTAAACGATTTCTTACATATCACAATGTTCCGTAAAGTAATGTTAATATAAATTTATAAAGGTTTAATTGGGATGGGTTATTTACAGGTTACCACCCTCTTCTAGACAGGATGAGAATAGAAATTTTGTTTAATGATTTTTTTCACTAAATAAATCCCTATTGCACACATGGGAATCGAACCCAAGACTTTAGGTTTACCAAGGTCATTAATACATGAGTTCATTTTTATTATTGTTTACTTAATAATTAACAGGAGGTCATACTGTTTGACTTTGACAGAGTGGTTTAGTCACCGATCCGGCCTGGAATTATCATTTCTGATTAGTATCATTTACTTAACGTTAGTAATCAGTACAATAGAATTAGAATGGGAATAAGAATAGAACGCTATACCTAAAGATGGGATAATTTAAAGAAAAGTCCGTCACGTAGGGGCTGCGTAAACTAAGCTAAGCTAAGGATGGCTAATCAGAGCTGGTTATCTACAGGTTTCCGCCCTTCTATAGCCACGGTGGAACTAAGGATTTTATTTAATTCTAACTAAATGAATTCCTATTGCTTAGAAGAGACCCGAGCTCACAATCTATCTCAGATCCCCCAATAATTAATATTTATTTATTAACGTCCACTTTGTGCTAATTGGGACGAGTTATCTAAAGATTACCACCCTTTGCTAATGGGGACTAAGGATTTTATTTAATGGGTACGCCACTAAATAAATTCAATGATTTTTTTTTATTTATTTATTAACGTCCACTTTTTGCAACTAAGCTAATTGGGGCGGGTTATCTACAGGTTACCACCCTTTTCTAACCAGGGTGGGACTTAGAATTTTATTTAATGAATTCCGTCACTAAATAAATTCCTACTGGCCAGGCGGGAATCGAACTCGCCACTCTAGGTTTACCATGTGAGGTTAAGGTCAACGCTTTAACTAACATGGCTAACCTGAGCCCCAAATTCAATAATTAATAGAAAAATGTTTGCATAGGTACATATGGTAAATTATTAATTAAATATTCACTTCTAACAACTCATGTGATGTAGTGTCGTTAGAGTGTAATGATGTTTTAAATCTTTAGTATTGTTACAAAATTCTTAATAATCAACAATATTCAAATTGAGCAAACTGTATACTTCTAAATCACAAGGAAAAACATTCTGAAAAATGAACTTCAGCATTTGATACGTCTTCCTCAAGTTGCAAGGCCGTTGACCTTGCCCATAATTCTCGGGAGATCGTTCTGTTTATTTTCCTTGAGCGGTATTTTCCTGGGTTTCCCCCGTCTGAATCACGAGCCTGGAGGGGGAGGGCCTGCGAACCTAGCTGGCTGCCAATTTGACTTATATAGGCTGCACCTGCAATCTGTAGTCAGTCACAAGCCTAGTCATGTTTGCTCTACTAACTGCTCTGCTCCTCGCTTGCAGCGCCGCTGCACAGAGGCCCGTTCTTGTCAACGATATGGTTGATAAGCAGGTCAGTAATAATTACATATATTGACATTTATATCTGGTCATTTAAATAAATGTAAGTAAGTACATGTGGGAAGAGTTAGATGGCTTAAAATAGCTTTACTAAAAAAAAAAAAAATCCTTTGGGATTTCATTGCGATGAAATAATGTTGATGGCGGTCCTTTTTCTGTCCATGCTACAGTTTGATAAGTTTAATGTCCAATTATAAAATGAATTGTTACATTTTGTAAAGAGAACTGAAGTAGAGCCCCCCTGCCAACTAACTGAAAGTTCCTTAGCCGCTTTTAGTTGAAAGAATTACTGGAACCCCGGATAATTCATAATAAGCAAATTTAGGTAGTGCGATCAATGTAACGAATAGAGCCTAACATTCTGGATATATGAAGATATTTGTGGAAGACAACCAGCCATAGAACAGCTGCACTAAAAATGTTATTAGATGTAAACAGCTAGCACTTCTTGCTTCAAATGCTTTAGAATTTATTTTATATATTAGAGATTGCAAATTGTAAATATTTTTCTATTTCTAGTAGTTGAATCCATTGTTTTCTTTTGGATGCTGTTCTTTTCATATTGTTATACCCACCAAAATCTACAATTTTTGATTTCCTCAAAATAGAATATTCTAGGACTCCATATCTCCAAGGACTTGATCCTTCAAATATATTTGTTATGAAATCGTTTTGCCTTATGATATGCCTAAGAAGATTCACTCTGCTTATTTCCATGGCATTCATAAGACTTTTGCTTTCACTTACCTCATTTAGAACTTCCACGTTGGATTTTTTTTTTTAAGCCCAATTTGTTCTGCGACAGATCCACATTTCCATTGCTTCCAATCTATTATATCCCTTTTTGTGGAGAGTCCAACTTTTGATCCCGTGAAGCAGTACACTCCCTACAAAAGACTTGGTAAACATTTTTTTGGTATCCATGCATATATCCTTGTTAGTTGAAATAAAACATAAAATTGCCTATCAATCTAGACATTACAAAACAAAGGCGATCAACATGACAGTCATTTAACTTCTAGGCTACTTCTTTCACTACCTAAGATGACTGAAATTAGACGTTTAAATAGTATTTTTATTTTTTGTCAATAAGCGTGAAGGAATTTATTGTTTTCCATTGACTATTGACTACTCATATTCTTTCAATTTTATTATTATTTATTAAAGTCCACTTTTTGCTACAATGGCTAATTGGGACGAGTTATCTACAGGTTACCACCCTTTTCTAACCAGGGTAGTATTAAGGATTTTATTTAATGAGTTCATCACTAAATCAATTCCTAGTGCCAGGTGGGTGGGAATTGAACTCTCCATTCTAGGTTTACCATGTGAGATTAAGGCCAATGCTTTAACTCACATAGCTAACCTGAGCCCCTCTTTCAATTTTAGATATTGTTTTTACTTATTTGGGATATATTTTAATAATAGTTTCTGATGTTCAGCTTGTTCTTAGACTCTGGAAAAATCCTATATACTGGACTCTTTTTTTTTTTTTGTTATTATTGAAGTACCAGATTAGGTTCATTTTACTTGAACCTGGCAGTTTTCTATATTATTTACTAGTGTAAAAAATATAAAAATCCCAATACAACTGGTAAAGCTTAATTAGTTCTTAGGTTACAGAATCTCTCTTTAATAAGCCCGTTCCTATTTGGAAATTTTGTAACAGAACACCAGAACAATGCTATTTTGTCTGTTTTATTGTTTCTCAATAAGGTGTTAAACACATGTTTTTTAAACTACCTATTTGATATTTATTACATCCTTACTGTAAAGAAATGTACTATTTCATAAATCTTAAATAAAAGCTTTAACTTTTCTCTTATTGAGATACCATCATTTTAGAAGAGCACCCATGATTAATCCTATTACTCAAACAACCCTCCTATTACAACTCATCTTCTGATAAATTATAAGTAAAGAAGTTATAAAATAATAATTCATTCGAACTTATAAATTATACAGCCATTTTCAGATTTGTTTCTTAATAGTCAATTAGACAATACTTTTTTCCTGCAAGACTAGAAATGCATTACCCTCATTTTATTAGTTCATTGATTAATGATTAATTGTAAACATATTTAGAAATATTAAATTAAATTTATTTTTTGTTTCTCAGATGGCAGCTCACAATGCTATGCTAACAAAACTTGGACTTGGAATGACAAATATTTCTGCCGGAGAAACTAATGGTGTTCAGTTTTCAAAAGGTATTCAGCTTGGATTGAATACTCTAACAAGGACAGGTGATAGCTATTCCATCCAGACTTCAAAGGATAAAATATCTTACAAATACCAAGTTGGTTACAGTCTCCTACTTTTTGCCTTTGGCAAAATAACAATTAATGGCAAAGACATGTCTGGATACTTCCGAGTCAAGGACAACTCGATGAACTTTGATTTCACCATTCACAATGATGGACAAAATTGTGAGGTTATTCTAGATGAATACAAGTTTAGTAAGTTTGGAGATGTCCTTTACGAGACATCTGAATCAAGCTCTAATAATGGTGTTCTCTCAACTGATTTGAAGGAGACACTTTTAAACCACGTGAATGAACAAATTCATAATAAGAAGCCAGGTGTGGAAGCTCACTTGCAAGCTTTGTGCAGACCCAGCAGTATTCCTCATGGCAAGCCAACAGTAACAGGCCCAGCTCTAGCTGTAACTACAAAACCACCATTAGCTGCCAAAGACTGATAATCATGTATTGACTATAAATTTAAAAAGTGTATTGCTAGATATAATATTTTGACTGAAGTGAAAATATATTCGGTATTTGTAACTTACACTTCTCATTGCCATATTTTAGTGTGAAATTGAACTTAGCATAATTGTATTATTATGACAAGCATGATTGGTATTATTAAAATAAAGAAATTTATTTATATTCATTTTTTTTCTCAAATTTCCGCAAAAAGTAAAATTGCATTAATGAAAACAACAGGATTTCTAGGAGTTACCTTCACAGAAAAGGCAGAACCTGTATAGTGCAAAGGAATGGATAAGTCCTACATTTGAAATATAAAACAGAAATTCATTAGTTGTATAAGAAAATATAAATAATTTACCAACAAAATAAATAATAGTGGGATAGATATATAAGGTATTGGGGAATGGGATGAGGATCAAAGATTCAAACAAAGAATACACTGCATGTTGTAAAGAAAAAAGTAGGTACCAATACAAATTAAATAAATCTCTTTAATGTCAAAATAAGAGTTAAATAAATAAAATTTCATTAATAATACCTATTCATCCATCTTTCCCTGGTAACTTTGCCACTTTGAAGTGTTTTAACGTCTTTAAGCATACCCCCTAAATTGTATGCTCCTTATTCAATCTCTTATACAGGCTTAGCCTTTGCTATAGTTCTGCAAGCAATACATCCACATTGTCTGAAGTTATTGTATCCGCATGCACAGATTGCCAGTGGTATCATTATCACTAATGTATTATTCCCCAGATTGTTATTTTGAGAGCAAGGTTGAATAGTACCAGAAGTATTGTATCTCCTGCCCTTAGACCCCTAGTAACCTCAAAGCCCTCCCAACACGCAGTGGTTTTGACTTTACAGACCAGTGCCATTTTTATCAATCTGTTGAGTAGGGATTGCTGTGCTCGATTTTAAACTACCTACACTATTCTGACCCTGTTGGAAGTGAATAAAGAGGTGATGCAGATTAATATCACACTCATGGTTTTAAAAACATGTACCTAATGGCAATGATATGTTGTCAAGCATCCTCTGGTATGTACTTTCTATTCAGCTGTGTTGTGATGTAAGGCTGGTGGACAAGGATATCAATCAAGATAAATAAAGCAGTCAAAAACCCCTTCTTCCCTTGCCTTCCAAGCTGTAATCTCAAGGAGATGAAGAGCATAGAAGCATCTCTGCCTCTATTTTTTTCTCTTTACTTTTAAGTGTTTCTTACTCTCCTTTGAGCTGTAGTTAAAACACACTTTGTCCTCAATATGCTCTGCCTGTTATAGAAAGTGGCTAATTGGCCAGGGACAGTGACTTGGTATTGCTATCCTTAATGTTATTAGATGTGCTAGAGCCTATTTCATTTCTAGTCCCAATACTGCATTAAATAGAAGGTTATGTATGATAAATAGTCATCTCTAAAATAAATCAAAAACCTTTAAACTTCCTTGAGACCCTCAGTTGTGATAAAATGGCGATGAATAAAAATGTAGTCCTCTATGGAGGGGGCAATTTGGATAAGGAGAGGACAAACAAAGCCATAGCTTGCTAAGGACTTCATAAAAGAAATAAGAAGAAAGAGAATAAGAAAGGATTGGGAAATTGTTGGCACATGGAACATGCATGATATGTTACAACCAAGTGTAAACAGGCCCCTAACCGACTTGTATTAAACCACTGTTTAATCTGGTCTAGAATAAGAAGTTGTGACTTCATAATATAACATTAATCAGTGTGCTTGGCTCTTGTAATTTTGCAGAAGAGAAAAAAAAATCTATACTTTTCCAGTGGGGGATATGATTTCAAGCTAGTAGTGCTGTATGATTTTAATACTCCAAAAGGCAAAGATATAAGTGGAGTAGCAAAACAAACATAAAAAAGACCAATGATTATATATATATCAAATTTCTGAGTTTGCTATGCATAGAGACATTGAAGGCCATGGCAAAAACACTTCCCCACAAAGGAACATGGATAAGCCCAGGTGGCTTTACTAAGAACAAAACAGACCATATTTAAATCATCACTAGGTTCTCCACCCAAATTTTTGATGCCTTAACTTTAAGAGGTGCTAACTGTAACAGAAAATCACTGACATGAAGGGAAAGATCTTTGTAGACAAAACATTATCCATTTGCAACATAAATTCTGGCAGATGAAGCTGTTCACTGCATGAGATAGACATTCCAAAACCATTGTTAGCAATGGAACTAGAAAGAAGCGTATGCAAAATAAAGGTAGGAGATGCTATGAGACATAATAAAAAAGGTGGTGTGTAAATTTGGACAGTGGAAAGAGGTTCATAGTTAGTGCAAGTTATTAATGTAAAAAGAAGGCACTCCTGAGTATGCTTCAAAAAACAACTGTAATACATTATTCCAAAAGAGGAGGAATGCAAAAAACAGATACTTGAAAATAAAATAACTTATTTTTAATTTTAACTGAAGAAAAACTTCAGAATCATTAGCTTTTTCTAACAAAAGAGACCTATAAATTCAATGAGAGTTGTTTGCTCACTTTACTTTTCTTACTAATCTATTTATTTAAATGAATTTAATTTAAAACACTAGGTTTTAAATGAATTTAATTTAAAACACTTGGTTTTAAATTAGTTTAATTTAAAACGCTTTGAGGGGCTCCGGTTAGCAATGTGAGCTAAAGCTTTGCCTTTAATCTTACATGGTAAACCTAGAGTGGCGAGTTCGATTCCCACCTGGGTGATAGGAATTTATTTAGTGATAAAATCTTTAAATAAAATCCTTAGTTCCACCTTGGCCAAAAAAGGGTGGTAACCTGTAGACAACCTGTCCCAATTAGCCTTGGTAGCATGAAGTGGATGTTAAAAAATAACAACAAAACACTTTGTACATTGTGGTAATTGGTATTATATTATTTATTAACATTAAATTTACTTTAATGGACTCTACTTACTTACTCTATTTGGAATGAGTGATCTAAAAGTTACCACTACTTTCTAGCCAGTTTCAAAGTAAGGATTTCATCACTAAATAAATTGCTATTGGCCATGTGAATATAAACCATGACACTAGGTTTACCAAGTGTATTATTACCGAAGTGTTGATATATATATACTTTGCCTTCCCGAGACCCATTCAATATTTAAAAAAAAAACAACCGAAATATAAGGTTAAACAAAACATGCCATAAAAACTATTATACCTTGGTATAAAATGTGTTCTGTCAAAACCATCAAGCGAATCTTCTTGCTGAGTGACCAAATCAAAGGTAGTTGCTAATATCAAAATCTATCATGGGGGCTTTATTATTTATCTAGCTATGTGAGCTAAGGTGTTGGCTTTAATCTCACTTAGTAAGCCTAGAGTTGTGAGTGTGATTCTCACCTTAATAAAGAATTTATTTATTGGCGAACTCATTTAATAAAACCTTTAGTCCTACCCTAGCTAGAAAAAGGTGATTACCTATAGATAAGCCTTCCCAATTAGCCTTATTAGCACAAAATGAACATTAATAAATAATATTTAATCTGAATCATCTCTTTCTTAGCTTCTGACAGGCTTATGTATATAGATTAAAATTACTAGATAATGTAGTTCGAGGAATTTCTAGCTTAGCAAACTTATCAGATTGTTGAAGATGACATTATTATTATTATTTATTAATGTCCACTTTTTGCTACTGTGGCTAATTGAGGTGGGTTATCTACAGGGTACCACCCATTTCTAGCCAGGGTGGGTAAAGGATTTTATTTAGTGTATTCGTCACTATTTAAACTCCTATTGCCCAAGTGGGAATCGAACTTGCCTGTCTAGGTTTACAATGTGAGATTAAGGCCAACGCTGACATGACTAATCTGAGCCCCAAAAAATACTCGGTTTGTACTCCCGTTGGCAGTATATATACTAAAATTGAAAGATGACGTTAAAAAAGACTTCAAAAAATATTTAAAACAATTGTGTAAATATTAAATTGCTAAAGGTCTGAGTATGCTCTTAAAGTAGTATTATATTGTGTTCCACAATAATGTGCTAATTACTGATTCAAAGTACATTATAAAACTGAAACCTATCAACTTCCCCAAAAAGTTTTTATATCCTATTCCAGTCGGAAGTAAAAAAAAAGAGGTAGTCACAGGCGAAGGTGGTTCATGACGTGGAACTCTGGATGACAAATATAGTGAACAGCAAACTACAAAGGAGGTAATTTCCTAAATCCTTTAAGAAATACGGTTACAAGTAAGAAATGTCTAACTTTTAACCCTTTCCTTGCGCAAAGCCACTATAGTGGTTTTACGTAAGGAAAGGGTTAAAGGCTCAGGCCCCAAAAGAATGATTCATTGATGACAGCACAATAATAGAAAAAACAATGCATTTAAAAGGAATACAAGTTCAGGCCCAGATGGGACAAGGATATAAGATCATTCAGACAGATGAGCTATTAATTTTACTCAATAAAATCTTTGAAACAGAGGAAAGCAATAAAAAATGTAAGCATAATTCTTTTGCATAGCCAAGGAAACAAAAAATATGAACCACCTTTCTTAATTTGTTTATAAAACTTTCGTTAGTATGTTACACTCATGCATTTTTAAAATACTTAAGTAACATTATAGAAGAATAATATGTTCCTTGTCTTTCTATATTTAAATAAGTATTGAATTGTACCATACATGATATTTTTTGTCATTGTTTTTTGTATTTGTATTTAAAATTCTATTTGATCTATAATTTCCAATGAAAAATAAAAATATTTAGAATGTTATAAAATAAAACTATTAGTAAAATATATACTTAGTTTAATTCTTGACACAAGAAACTGGCCATAAATATAAGACCAATAAAGAAAACTACTCTTGGTTCTGTAGGCAACCCCACTGAACCAAATGTTTCTCTATTCCACATTGGCTTTCTGCTCCAGCAGACCCATTGTCACTCTTTGAAGTGCAAATTTTTGGTACCTGTTCAGCTTCCTTATTCAGGCTACACGTCACCACTACTGTTGATCTAGCTGGTTGCAGTCCTGGGACTGTATAAAAATTTGCATTTCAAAGTGTGACAAAGAGACTGCTGGAGCATTTCTACCAATGTGAAGGAAAAAACTATTTAATTTACTTGTAGGGAATATTAGCTTCTCTGGAGGCCAAATGACAAAAAAAAAGCACATGGTACTCAAAAAAACATTCAAAAGGTATAGCACACAAACTAGGTCCTAATTAAGAATTTAAATCAGAGTTTAGACCACTTGTTTACTTCCTTTTACCATTTTACAAGATAATCTAATAGCCCGCCTGATTTTCAACCTCATTGTCCATCATTTTTTATTTCTTTTTCCTCTAAATCAATAACTTTTCTTATCGCCTTTGCTGCTTGGTTTCTATTAAAGTACCATATTATTTTATGTATATATATATATATATATATATATATATATATATATATATATAATAATAATAATAATAATAATAATAATAGCTTTATTGGCATCCTTTTCCAGGATAAAAGCCTCTCCCTTAGGAGGTATAATAAGGAGTTCATCCTAATTGTCAAAGTTTTCCGACCGTCCTCTTCCACCATTCTCGATCTCTCACCACTCTCCACCAATTGTTGACAACAACTGCAGTAAGCTAGTCCCTCCATCTCAGGCACTGTCTTCCTCTATTCCTGACCATGTCCCTTGGGATCCATTCTGTGCAGACCTTCGCCCATCGCTTGTCATTCATTCTAGCCAGATGACCTGCCCAGCCCCACTTCAATCGGTGTGCTTCAACTCTGAGGTTCTTCACTGGCACTCTTTTTAAAATATCCACATTCCTCTTCCTGTCCCTCTTTTTAACTCCTAGCATACTCCTGAGCATAGCCATCTGTGTCGAGTTCAGCTTGGAATCTGCTCTGGCCGTGAGCGCACAGGTCTGGGCTCCGTAGAGTATGGAAGGATAAACACACATGCTCAGCACCTTGCTTTTCAACTTGTCACTGAGCGAGCCTTTGAAGATCTTCTTGAGTGACCAGTACTTAGACCATCCTATTTATTCTTCTCTGAAGCTCGTTTTCCATTCTTCCTTAAAAGACACACACTGTCCGAGGTAGATGTATTACTTTACATACTCAAATTCCTTCCCTTCAATTAAAACTGCTGGTTTTTCTGCGTTTGTCATAATACAGGTTTTTTGGTGGTTAACTCTCAGGCCATATTTTGTGCTAACCTTCATAAGTTCCCCGGCCAATTTTGAAAGTACGGCCTCTTTTATCTAAAGACATGAATCCCACTGAGTCTTGGTACATTTCTTTTATAATGCCTATATAGAGGGAGTCAACTCCACTTTCTGCGAGAGCTTGCTCAGGTTCTGCCACTGTGTTGTTTTCAGCCTCTTTGTCACAGTAAAGTTTTTCCTAATATTGTGTCACTGCTTCTACTATTTCTTCTCTCTTGGTAACTTCTCTTCCAGATGAAGACTTAATGCTGCTTTTAATGATTTATTTATATTTCCTATTTTTCTAAAAATTTCTTTAGCTGAACCATTTGTATCCAAGCATTCATTAATAACCTTCTCCTCGTATATCTTAATATCATGGTTGATCTTATTCCGGGCCAGTTTTCTAAGTTCCACATGTTGGATTTTCTGCTGGGGGGTTTTGTTTACAATTCTATTAAACTGTTCTCTATGTTCAATAATTTCCTTGGTCTCATCTGACAGCTTGCAACTTCTTTTGGGTAAATTTATTTCTTTTTTGGAAACTTGTTGTAGCTCCTTGGCTGTTTTGATGTTTTCCAGAATTTTTGAGTATATCCTTTCAACCTCATTTCCTTCCTTTAAGTCAATTTTGGCAAACAAATTCCTGAGATTTTCTTCGAACTTTGGCGATATGCCTTTAGATTTCATAGCGCGATTTCGAATAAAAAAACGTCTTCCCAGGATAATCATGTAGCCGGCAACCAGTCTGTGGTCAGAATCAAAATTAAAATTCCTGATAGGGCCAACACCCTTCACTGACTTTTTATTGGGGTTAAAATATAGTCTATTTTGTGAGTTTCATAATTAGGGCTTCTCCAAGTCCACTTTTTTTCCCAAGACAGTTTATGTAAGCTACTAAGCAACTTCAATTGATTCCTAAGGGCGAACTCCAATAATAGCTCTCCTCGTGAATTTCTAGGTCCTTTCCCATATTTATTTTCCAACGGCTTCGCCATCTTCCACTTTTCTCTTGCCGACCTTCGCATTGAAATCACCTAACACGGTGCAGAATCTTCTGTTTTTATTTCCTGCTAGAACAGTTTCCAGATCCTCATAAAAATCAGTTATCTCATCCTCCGTGCTTGCAGAGGTTGAGGCATGAACCTGAATGAAAGTGTGAAGGATTACCCTGAGTTTGATACTTAACTTGGCTATTCTAGGAGATATGCTTTGAAACTCTGCCATATTCTTTCTTAATCTTTTATTAACAATGAATCCTGTTCCATAGTTTCCATTGACAGCGGCGCTATGAGCTAACAAGTTACCTCTTGATGTCTCCCCAATAAATTCAAAATTGCGCCTTATTTCTGCTAGACCTATTATATCCCATTCTATCTTGTCAAGGGCCTCTTCTAATTTCGTCTGATCCCGTAGTGTTCTTGCATTTAGAGTGCCAATTCTTGCCAATTTTCCTTTCTTTATTTGCTATGGTTTGTTTCTTTTCCTTCTCTTGTTTCTTGTTGTTAGCTCTCTAGGGACTCACTCCCACTTGAGAGTCTGGAATATTTCCAGCTGTTTGTGTATTTAGAAATATATATATATATATATATATATATATATATATATATATATATATATATATATATGTATGTATGTATGAATCGGTAGCTTCCTTTTAAACATCATTAAATCATGTTTAATTTAATAATATATCATCTTCAAATCACATTGTAGTGCTTTCTTCATGAGTTGCTCTTCTGAGTCCTTAGAAAATTTTCTTTTCCATTTAGAGGAATTTATTTAGTGAAGGAATTCATTAAATAAAATCCTTAGTCCCACCCTGGCTAGAAAACCCGTCCCAATTAGCCTTAGTTGCAAAAAGTGGAGGTTAATAAATAATTGGATTGTATTGAATTTTCCATTTACAGAACCAAATAGCCTGCAGCTTAAAAGAATTTATTGTTTTTTTACTTCAAACATGTACAAAATTGGATATGCTATTATTTTTCATATAATCATATAAATTCATTTTCAAAGTGTATAAAATAATTTCTGAACTAGTTTTTTAATGATCCTTTCATGGGGAACTGTCATCCTTATGAAGTCAAAATTCTTGTTACTGAACTCATTCTTTAATGGTGGATGAACAAGTGATTATGTAGTCCTGCTATAGTTGTTCTTTCTTAGAAATATCAAAATCCATGACAGCTATGTCACATTTATGACTAGGCCATGCGGGTTTACAATCTGTCAGAAATCATCAATAATAATTGTACCTCTATAATTTAGTCTTTATTAATTTTTGAAACTTTTAAACTTGGTTTGACCTTCCCCTGAAGATGGGGGTTTTCAGCCTTTCAACAATAGCTCATTGCTTCAATAGTTAATCTTGTCAGACTATCAACCTTTTCAATATATATCAAAAGTTTTGTTTGATTGTTAAACATTATTTGTAAAACTAAAAACCCAGTTTGTTAATAGCTGAAATCAAGTGCTTACTAGTGGGAAGAAGCAATTTGAGTAATTCGAAGTATGTATGATATTATATGTCAGATCAAAATATTGTATAGAACCATTCTTATTGGAAATTTAATTTTCTGCAAGTGTTATTTTGTATTTTTTTTTTTTTTTTCATTATCTGAATATTAATAGATATATACAGTTTCAAGCCTTCAGTAAACTTAACTCCTACTCATTTCATATACACAATTAGCGGTACTATATCACAAACCACATTATTAGAAGCTTAAGTACTAAATATTGTTTTCATCGTACATATGTACAAATATTTTTAGTGTTATGTCATCATTTAAGATTTTACGCTCTAAACTACATAATTTTTATTTAATAATCACCAAACTCTATTTTTACCCATTTTATGGAAAACTGAATATTATATTAGATAGTACTAGAAATCGGCTCAGGGAAGAGACTTTTAAAGTGGAATAAATTCAACATACCTCAATTGCTATGAGCAGGATCAAATAAATGTATATAACCAATGTTGCTGGAATTTTAATTTTTTTTTTTTTTACTACTATTGTTTTATAAATGTTTTCTCTAACATTAATATTATTGAAGTTATTTGTATTTCTTTGGTTTCAGACTTTTGTAAATCCCCATTTGTACTCATACGATTTCACTTTAAGTACTTCAGTCACAAAAGTCCAATGCCAACCATGTCTATGTAAACAAAATGTTTAGATAGGCTTCTTACTGCGGGAGAAATAGAGAATATGATGAGATGAGATCATCTGCGTATTATATTCGAGTGTGTGGAAAATCTGCTTAGTTTATGTACCTCCTGCATGACGGACTTGTTAGCAGATTTCCCTCAAAGGAAATCAGCTATTGAGGTTGTACTCATGACAAGATTTTGAAAAAATGTCCTCAAACCTCCATCAATCCTGCCTAGTTGATGATGAAAATGAAGCCCTTTATGCTCTTTTAATGTCACATCATCAGTTGAGTCTGAGTTTCTCTCCAATGTAAGGAAATATTTATTCTTTATCATGCGCAAAAAGTGTCATATCCTGTGACAATATTCCTGCAACAATCTAATGCTTCCTGATGACATTTCTAGTTTTGTCTATATAAATATGTATATATATGTCTGTTACCGCTCTAGCGGTCCCGTTTTTTGATTGATTGTTGCCAAAATCGATATATGTGTTTCATGCAAAACTAAAGGTCAAGTTCTTTAATGGCTGAAATCCGACTAGTGGGAGGACGGGAATTCCGAAAATTCAAAAGGTCTCCGCTACTATACGTAGGGTCGAAAACTTTTATAGAGTCGGTTTTATTGCAAACTACATTTACTATAAGTATTGTTATAGAAATTTTTCTTTATCTTCAATGTTAACCGAAATATTTGGAGTTTTTAGTTTTCAGTAAACCCCCGACTCCTACTCACGTCACATAAACTATACTTTGTTATATGATGAACCACTTTATTTGAAGTTTAAATACCAAATATTGTTTACAACAGATATTTACTAGTTGAGGAACTTGCAAATATGTTGTGTCATTTAAGATTCTCCTTCTTGCCTCGAAAATGTAAATTTGATCTATATCATACTCGATATTTAATCATCATTCAACACTAAATAACATCGGTCCCGGAATAGGAGGGGGTGGACTTTAGAGAGAGAGGGGAGTGATGAAAATTCCAAATATCTCCGTTATTTTACGTAGAAATAGAGAATTTTTGGTGAAATGATATGACAAGTGTGTTATACCAGAATTTGGAAAATCTGCTTAGTTATCGTAGCCGCGGTGTGACGAACTTTTAGCAGATTTCCCTTAATGGAAATCAGCTATTGAGGTTGTACTCATGACGAAATTTTCGATTTTTTTCTTCAAATGTCCATCGATCCTACCTAGGAGATGACGAAAATGAGGTCCGTTCAATACTGTGTATATATATATATATATATATATATATATATATATATATATATATATATATATATATATATATATATATATATACTAGCTCAGATACCCGGCTTCGCCCGGGAATTCATTTGAGGCTGAATGGTGATGGTATTTTTTAGCAGGCTTTACATTGCACAATATTTTGACATTTACCCGTCCCAGTGTTTAGGATTGATAGCCATCTTTGCCGTGGATTTGCTAATAATAGTGTTCAGTCGTCAGTTTGAATTATAAATGTCCCGCGCTCGCGGGGTTCATAGACCCGCCACACACACGTGCATATCACCAAGGCCGTGGCTACAGCGGAAAAACACATGCAGTTCAAGAAGGCATCGGCCAGCAACAAGGATAGAGTCAGTTGGTTTTAGACGCTCACTGGGGTCAGTTGCTCTCAGACGTTGGGGTCGTTCATCCGGCCAGAGGGGCCTCCCTCCCCTACAGATCACCGCTTCGCTTCATAGATAACCGCTTCACAGATAACCGCTTCATAGAGAACCGCTTCATCGACAACCGCAGTTGGAAGTCACCCGTGAGAGTCTATGTTCACCTCTACTAGAGTCAACAGGTTCATTCTGCTCCCGCCTCTCTTCTTCTCTGCCACGTGCCCATCCAGATTTATCACCGCAACAAGACTTCATCATCTAGGAAGTGCATGATTCCCGCTATTAACTACCTAATAATGCTAGCATTATGAGCGCAAGTATCGCATGAGTACTCTTATATATTATAAGATCCACCGCTAATTTTGTATGTATAGTTATGGCCGCCATATTATTTCATAAAGTTTGTGTACTGCTTAAATTTCATTTCTTTATTTTCTTATTATACTTAACTATTCAATATACCTAATTCTTAAGAGAACTCACATAGTTGTTTTGTTTTCTTTATTTATCTTTTTCCCTCATCTCTCCATGACAACTAACAAATGTTTCAGTCTAAATTCTCTCCCACCTTTTTCTTGCCTTTAACACAAGATTTCCGCCATTACATTTTGGTGCCGACATTTTCTATTATTACCGCTAAAGCTTACCGCACGCCCCTTCATTTTGGTGCCGAGAAACCCGGGAAGTGTTCATTAACCGGAAGTGTTTATCCGGAAAAGTAAAAGATTCACCGCTTTAGAATTATAAAAGTTCACCGTTCACCGCAAAACAAGATTATTTGAATTATAAAAGTAAAAGATTCCCCGCTTTAGAATAATAAAAGTTTACCGCTAATCAAGACTAATTGATTTATCAAAAGTAAAAGATTCCCCGCTTTAGAATAATAAAAGTTTACCGCTAAACAAGACTAATTGAATTATAAAAGTAAAAGGTTACCGCTTTAGATTAATAAAAGTTCACCGCAAAACCAACTATTTGAGTTCTAACTTAATTGTAAGTGTACATTTCATTTCTTTATTTCTTATCCTTGTATAATTGATGTTCTTTATTTCTTATATTCTTGTATAAAAGGTTTATCTTCAATATGGATCCTAAAGCTCAACAATCAGACACCGCTTTCATCAAAGTTAATAAAGGAACACATAGAAAAGGATGATACGCTTCCCAGTCATTTAACCGCCAAAACTGTAGATATCAAGAGCTCACATGCATTACTTGTAGCCGCCATTGGCGAGACAGCTGTCTCATCCCCTCCACCCTGCTCTCCAAATGCCCGCGCAAATTTGAATGCTCACCGCCTACCTCATGTTCCTGTCTCATCCCCTTCACCCTGCTCTCCAAATGCCCGCGCAAATTTGAATGCTCACCGCCTACCTCATGTTCCTGTCTCTTCCACTCCACCCTGCTCTTCAAAAGCCCGCGACAATTTGAATGCTCACCACCTACCACATGTTGCTGTCTCATCCCCTCCACCCTGCTCTCCAAATGCCCGCGCAAATGTGAATGCTCACCGCCTACCTCATGTTCTTGTCTCATCCCCTCCACCCTGCTCTTCAAATGCCCGCGCAAATTTGAATGCTCACCGCCTACCTCATGTTCCTGTCTCATCCCCTCCACCCTGCTCTCCAAATGCCCGCGCAAATTTGAATGCTCACCGCCTACCTCATGTTCCTGGCTCATCCCCTCCACCCTGCTCTTCAGGTGCCCGCGTAAATTTGAATGCTAACCGCCTACCTCATGTTCCTGTCTCATCCCCTCCACCCTGCTCTCCAAATGCCCGCGCAAATTTGAATGCTCACCACCTACCTCATGTTCCTGGCTCATCCCCTCCACCCTGCTCTTCAAATGCCCGCGTAAATTTGAATGCTCACCACCTACCTCATGTTCTTCTTCCGCATTTTAGAGGAATTTCAAACCTCGATACCAACTAGCAGCTCGCATGAACCACTCTTTTGAAAAAATATGATAACCGCGTCGCTTTGGCTTCATCAACTCTCAAGAAATGCTGGACTGTCAACCAATTTCACATGCCTCCTCTTCACAATTGAAAAGTTTTCTTAAAGTGTTTTCGGAACAAGCACAGCAGTTAGAAAATTTAAATGTTCCCGCTCTAGCTGACTTCATCACTTTCTTTATTGCATTCAGGGGCTTAGATGCCCATTCTCAAAAGGAATTCAGTTTTCTTTACCTTGAAGATTTTCCCGCTCTCTCCGACTTGGTGAACTATGTAAACAAAACATTGAGTGCCATAGCTAATGTATCTACACCTTAGAGAAATCTTAAAGAAGTTCCCGCTCCTCGCAAGGATACATCCTCTCCCCGCTTCCGGCCTACCGCTTCGAACCCACCAAGCTCTCCACCGCCCCGCGGCAACCGCTTTTGAAGGCGTTCGCTACCATTACCAAATGTCTTTATTGCCGCCAAGCCCATAACATCTATCAATGCCCAAAATTCAAGGGACTGCCTGCTGCCTTGCGCTACAATGCTATTAAAAGGTTGCAGTTATGCTATAACTGCTTGGGGAACCACGGAGTTCGATACTGCAAATCTTCAAGCCGCTGCCGGATATGTCACCGCTCTCATCACACCCTCATCCATGAGGGCATTAATCTAAATGCTACCCGCTCTTCAAACAGTTTCGCCTCCCCTCTTTCAAAGCCTAGTCCGGAACCTTCCCCGTCGTTCCTGCATCTCTATTCTAGGCAAAGGCATCTTTCCACCACACAGAAGAAGTCACCCTCTCCACCGGCAAGGTACTCCCCACCTCCCAGGCATGATCAAGAAACATCATCTAAGGCTTCCCGCAGCTCACGATCATCCCCTTCTTTCAACGATTCTCAGCAAACATCTGTCTATTATGCGGAGAGGAACTTGTATAAGCCCCACCGCACTAATGATCCTTAGCTTTCCCGCCATCATCACTCCCCGGACTTGTCTCCTCAATGACTCCCGCAACACGGACCCTCAGACCCCTCTCTGGCACAACTCTTGCCTCCTCTAAAGTTATTTCCCGCATCATCTAGTCTTACTGAGAGCTACCGATTAGACCTTCATGCTTTTCTGCTGCACCGCTAAAGGATTCTCCGCTTCATCAACGCTCACAGGATGTTCCCGCTCCAACTGAAGAATGGTTTCCGTCCAAATCTAAGCCCATTATACTCCGGTCTCTTCCTTCTGTCTCGTTGTCTGGTTCATCGAAGCATTGCCCGCTTTCTATTCTTCCCACAGCACAGATCACTCTCAAGGGTTCTTCCCGCTCCGCACATGTGTTTAGAGCCCTTGTTGATTCCTGCAGCCAAGCCAGTTTTGTCACTCGGAGCGCCGCTTCCCGCTTAGGCTCGGCCATCATTCCGTCCCAAGTGGATGTTCACGGATTGGGTGACCCTGTGGGAGTTGGCTGCCCTGGCTACATTGCTGTTTTCTTTCCAGTATCGCCAGATAAAATGATCACCGCACAGTTCTTCGTTATTGAGTCCACCTGCTCCGCTATGCCTGCTGACCCGCTTGACATTGGGCCTTGGAAATATCTGCATGACCTCTCCTTCGCTGATCCAAAGTATGACCGCCCGGCTCCCATTGGCATGCTGTTTGAAGTCAATCTAGTTGCACATATCCTTGTAAGCCCGCTATCATTCATCCCTCTAAAGGTGGCCCTCTTGCTTTCATGACCAATTTGGGTTGGTGTCTCCTGAAGCAGTGTTGTCTCCCATCTTATCCGCGCCGCATCAGTTGGGCCCCAGAAGTCCAGGATAACGAAGGCAAGACCATCCGCAAGAAGCACAGACGTCGTCGCCGCACTGAGAGTAATCCTCAAAGAGAAAATCCGCCTTACAATTCAGAAGACATGCCCACTCAAGTTACAGTACAATGCATACCTGACTCACCGCCTGAGGAATCCATCGAAGCTCCCTCACAATCTTTTGTGGAAACGTTGTCCGCTGTCTCAAATGCGCAACTGAATAAAGATCATCAGAGATTCTGGGAATTAGAACCTGTCACTTCCGCCGCACCCATATATTCAAAAGAGGAGCTTCTAAAAGAAGAAATGTTCACCCGCACAGTTTCCCGCAGAAATCCATCGAAGCTGCCTCACAATCTTTTGTGAAAACGTTCTCCGCTGCATGAAATGTTAACTAAATAAAGATCTTCAGAGGTTTTGGGAATTAGAACCTGTCACTTCCGCCGCACCCAAACATTCAAAGGAGGAGCTTCTCAAAGAAGAAATGTTCACCCGCAAAGTTTCCCGCCAAGGTTCTCTCCCTTGAAAAGTTTACCACCTTACTGGTCAGCATTGAGGCCATCCTCAATAGTTGCCCCCGCTGCCCCCCTCTCTGCTGACCTCCATGATTTGGATGTGCTGACGCCTGGACATTTTCTGATTCACCGCCCTCTCCACGCTCTTCATGCAAAGGAACGTCCTCTTCAAGCTGTGTCCTCTTCTTACTCAATAATGCCGCTCATCGCGCCATGGGCGGGGGGATGTTCAGTCGTCAGTTTGAATTTTAAATGTCCCGCGCTCGCGGGGTTCATAGACCCGCCACACACACGTGCATATCACCAAGGCCGTGGCTACAGCGGAAAAACACATGCAGTTCAAGAAGGCATCGGCCAGCAACAAGGATAGAGTCAGTTGGTTTTAGACGCTCACTGGGGTCAGTTGCTCTCAGACGTTGGGGTCGTTCATACGGCCAGAGGGGCCTCCCTCCCCTACAGATCACCGCTTCGCTTCATAGATAACCGCTTCACAGATAACCGCTTCATAGAGAACCGCTTCATCGACAACCGCAGTTGGAAGTCACCCGTGAGAGTCTATGTTCACCTCTACTAGAGTCAACAGGTTCATTCTGCTCCCGCCTCTCTTCTTCTCTGCCACGTGCCCATCCAGATTTATCACCGCAACAAGACTTCATCATCTAGGAAGTGCATGATTCCCGCTATTAACTACCTAATAATGCTAGCATTATGAGCGCAAGTATCGCATGAGTACTCTTATATATTATAAGATCCACCGCTAATTTTGTATGTATAGTTATGGCCGCCATATTATTTCATAAAGTTTGTGTACTGCTTAAATTTCATTTCTTTATTTTCTTATTATACTTAACTATTCAATATACCTAATTCTTAAGAGAACTCACATAGTTGTTTTGTTTTCTTTATTTATCTTTTTCCCTCATCACTCCCTGACAACTAACAAATGTTTCAGTCTAAATTCTCTCCCACCTTTTTCTTGCCTTTAACACAAGATTTCCGCCATTACATTTTGGTGCCGACATTTTCTATTATTACCGCTAAAGCTTACCGCACGCCCCTTCAAATAGAATTATTTGTTCGATAAGGCTTCACAGTATTTGATATTTTTATATTTCCCGTCTCTTATACATGTAAATATGGTGAATTTTTATTTCAGGCCTCCCTTTTAACACCCCTCCAGTTCGAACCTAAAAATTTTAATATAACTTATAATCATGGAAGAAATAATGCTAATTGACATACCGAGTTTTGTTAAGTTCGGTTCAGCCGTTAGTGCCCGCTAAAGTTTTAACGTATAACTCATTTATACTTAGGTATACGACAAAAGTGTATATAACAAAAGTTACTCCAAATAACAAAATAAACAACTTTTCTTATGTTTATGTTTGCGGAAAAACCAATAGGAAACGAAATATCGCTATTTTTAATTTCAGGCTTCCTTATAACCCCCACTCCTGCCCGTCCATAGAAATGTTGGTATGGCTTATTATAATGAAGGCCTCACTGCTAATACACATACCGAGTTTTATTTAGTTCGGTTGAGTCTTTTTTGGCAGATAATACTGTTGACTCCCGCTATAATTTTTAGCGTATAACGCATTTAAACATCGGTATAGGACAAAAGTGTATATAACAAAAGTTACTCTAAATAACAAAATAAACAACTTTTGTTATGTGCATATTTACAGAAAAACCAATAGAAAACGAAATATCGTCATTTTTAGTTTTAGGCTTCCCTTATAACCCCCACTCCTGTTCGTCTCAGAGAAAATTAATATAGCCTAAAGTCTAAGTTGGGTTAGTAGTAATATACATACCAAGTTTCATAAAATTCGGTTCAGCCGTTTATGCGTGAAAAGGTAACAAACAAACACACACGAAAGAAACAAAATGCAGTTATGGTGTCTATGACATGTGAAACGAAAAGTTCTCGTGAAAATTCGCGAAAAAAATCAATGTACAGACAGAGGTTACAATTTTATATTTATACTAGCTCAGATACCCGGCTTCGCCCGGGAATTCATTTGAGGCTGAATGGTGATGGTATTTATTAGCAGGCTTTACATTGCACAATATTTTGACATTTACCCGTCCCAGTGTTTAGGATTGATACCCGTCATTCCCGTGGATTTGCTAATAATAGAATTATTTGTTCGATAAGGCTTCACAGTCTTCGATATTTTTATATTTCCCGTCTCTTATACATGTAAATATAGTGAATTTTTATTTCAGGCTTCCCTTATAACCCCCCTCCCGTTCGAACCCAAAAATTTTAATATAACTTATAATTATGGAAGAATTAATGCTAATTGACATACCGAGTTTTGTTAAGTTCGGTTCAACCGTTAGTGCCCGCTAAAGTTTTAACGTATAACTCATTTATACTTAGGTATACGACAAAAGTGTATATAACAAAAATTACTCCAAATAACAAAATAAACAACTTTTGTTATGTTTATATTTGCGGAAAAACCAATAGGAAACGAAATATCGCTATTTTTAATTTCAGGCTTCCCTTATAACCCCCATTCCTGCCTGTCCATAGACATGTTGGTATGGCTTATTATAATGAAGGCGTTAGTGCTAATACACATATCGAATTTTATTTAGTTCGGTTGAGTCCCTTGTACGAAATAATATTATTGACTTCCGCTATAGTGTTTAGCGTATAACTCATTTATACTTAGGTATAAAACAAAAGTGTATATAACAAAAGTTACTCTAAATAACAAAATAAACAACTTTTGTTACGTACATATTTGCCGAAAAACCAATAGAAAACGAAATATCGCTATTTTTAATTTCAGGCCTCCCTTATAACCCCCACTCCTGTTCGTCTTGGAGAATTTTAATATAGCCTAAAGTCTAAGTTGGGTTAGTAGTAATATACATACCAAGTTTCATAAAATTCGGTTCAGCCGTTTATGCGTGAAAAGGTAACAAACAAACAAACAAACAAACAAACAAACATACACGAAAGAAACAAAATGCAGATATGGTGTCTATGACATGTGAAACGAAAAGTTATCGTGAAATTTCGCGAAAAAAATCAATGTACAGACAGAGGTTACAATTTTATATATATATATAGATTGCAGAAAATTTTCAGTGGAATAAAAGTTGTATCATTGAATGTATGCCTTTATGCAACAAGATAAATAACTTTAAAATGTTTAATCTTTATAACTTCAATATTATATTTCTTATGACATCAGATCAGTAATTCATGTACAGTTACCCCCCAATGCATTTATTTTTAAAAATAATGCTGGATAGGAGTCATTTTTAAGCAACTATTAATGACCTCAACTACTACACTTGTACTGTCAGTTTTTAAAGAAAACCAAACTTCAAACCTTTTAAAATTTGTAATTACAATATATAGTACAATTTTTATTTTCTATTTGTTAGTAGGAAATATTCTTTTGAGTGGTTCTAGTTTATCCATAGCATGCATCAGATCTTTCAGGACTGATTGGCACTCTTCCTGCATTTGGCCAATGGTAAATATAAAATTTAATGCAGCTTTAAATTTGTTAGCTTTCTGTGTACTATAATTTTGTACCATCCTGTTCTCGTATTCATAATTTAATCTTTTTCTTTCCATGTTGTAGTTATCTCTATAAAATTCATTGATTTTATATGAGTTTCTAATAGCCAGCCTGATTTTTAATACTTCCTCATCCATCTTTTTTATCTCATCCCTTATTTTTTTCTTTAAATCAGTAACTTCCGAGTAGAGTTCATGAAGTCGGATTTCAAGCAGTGATCTTCTGTCGTCCTCATAGCTCGTTGTAGTGCTTTGTTCGTGAGTTGAAATTGATTCAGATTCCGGAAATTCTAATGAATTGCCTTCTTCTAATGAAGACAATTCTCTAGAATTTTCTTCTTCGTGCAGAGATCCCATCTGAACTTGTTGCGTGGAAGGAATTTTATTTTCTTCCAAAGAATCTTCACTTGGTATTCTATAGAAAATAGGGGACACCTCTTTTTGTAATACAATTTTTTCTCTACTGCTGTCATGTAAAAAAAATGGACAGTTATTACTTTGAAATCCTCTTTCCGGCTTTTTTGTGTCTTCTCCAGACCACCTAGCGGACATTCTTTTAGGCTGACAATTTCTCTCAATTGTTTTTTTTATTTCATTGCTCTGGGAAGTTATTTTTAAAATGTCGCCTTCTTCATTGCTAACTTTTATAGACTTAATACTTTGGAAGAGGTTATTTCCATCAATTATCGAAAAGCCACCTACATGAAAATTCCTTTGATCTTCTAAAGGTGCTAAGTCAAATTCATTTTCAAAACCTTTTGAAAATAACCTTCTTCCACTTAAATTTTCATGCATGTTTTTGTCTGGCAATTTCACTTGTATTAAATCACAATTGTTGATATTGCACAATTCATTTTCTGATTGCATGTTGACTTCTGTTTTTTGGGATGGTTCTTCCTTCTTTGAATTAACACAATGCATGATAGCTACATCACCTTTAGGATTAAGGGGTGATTTCGAGTGGGGTTCGTAATCTGCAACTCTTTTATCGAAAGCCTCATCTTGGCTTTCTTCAAATACAATTTTACTCCAATTGTTTAGCGTTTCTGTATCAATTATTGCAAGAACATCAACTTCTAAATTTTTGAAATCTAAATTGCTATCTGAAGAAACCTTTTCCAACACTGAACCCTCCCTTAATGGATTGAGAGCAACAGTAGCCATTTTGTCCAGATAATCTTCGGAACCAATTTTTGTAGTCGTCAACGAATTTTCAGCATTTTTATGCTTCTGTAATTCTTCACATCTTAATGTCTCAAGAGATTGTGTTATTTTCCTTTCTTCCTTCTTCTTACGTTTCCTTCCTTTTACAATATTGCATTTTAATTTGAATAGAATTTTCTTCCATTTTTCCATTATGAAATTCAATTCATTTTATGAAGAAAGAAAAATCTCATTGTCTTCATTTTTTATTTATGTAATTACATCGTCTTCTCTGAGGAACTAGTTTGTCGCCTGCTCTTTAGCAGGAAATATTCATTATTCATTTTTATTGGAATATTATTATAGCATTCAATCCAACCAACATGTTCATTCTTGGTAAACCAAAAGTGTAGAAAAAAATAAGTTCAGACGAATAATTTAGTTTAAATTAAGTAGCATATGGTAAAGTTCATCAAGACCCATTTGGAAACTTACATAGCAACTGATAAAAAAAACATTTCCTTGGCATTTTTTTTGTTTTTCATAAAACTCACTTTATTATGGTACTACGCTAACTGGGATAGGTTATCTGCTGGATGACACGCTTCGTTAGAGATTTGAAATGTATAAATAATCAGTATTTGTGAGTGCCAGGTTAGGATATTACAAACGGAAAAGAACAACGTGATCCCAAGAGAACTTGCACAACAAAAGTAGGACGTGAACTTAGATGTGTATCTTTTCATTTGGGAGATCGGAGCCTATAGACTGGTCCTGAAATACTATCAAGATTCCAAATAAGCTCTAATGCCACTTATTTAGTTGTTTTATCTAGTCTCTCACAAAACGGACTAATAATCTATTAAAACTAGTTACGAGCTCAAGTATAATATAAATAGTATGAAGAGGCAGGATCTTAAGTGTGAACTCACCTTAAATAGAGCCAAATGCTGGACAGGCCTGAGCGTGGTAGGTAGTAAACAGTTATTCAACGTTGAGGTTGAGCGTAGATCATTCGAATTAGGTCTGTTTACACTTTATTTTCTTTATCAAAAATGCTTTTTCAATTATTTACTTTTGTTAATCATGCTGTCCTAGCCTAGCATAACACATAAAAGTAGAAAAAGCAAAGATTTTAAATTTCAGGCCTTACAACTGGGGAAATCTTATCTTCAGAATCTATATCGAATAGGCAGAATCTTACCGAATCCTTATTACAAAGAATTCCTTTCTATTTTTTTATTTTACTGAAATATAGGCAACACTTAGCCCTTATTGTCTATATCCTCTTTTAAGGGGATGATAAAGTGAAACATCTTTATGCGAGAAGAGAGGTAGTTTTTTTCCGCCATATTTCGTTACTATTTTTATCATACACAGGGCAAGACGCTATACGTGCAACTTCTTACGAGTAGGAAGTATTGAACAACCTATTGATGACTTTTGCATGTCCTGGCACCTGCTGCTGGTTCTGGTGATAAAAAGTCGATGGGAATCATAAAGCCATTTCTACTTTGCTACAAAAGACATTGAACTTGCATACTTTGCTTACTAAAGACATTCAACTTATTCCCGCCCCATGGAACCCGAACTTCAAGATAATTCAAGGATTCATTTTGGACAAGGAAGATTGCTTGAAAAGGATTAAATATTGTCGTTTTAGCAGATTTTCTACAAAGCTTCTCATGTTCGCTGAACTTTTATTATTTACACATGAGCACATTTTAAGCCCCGGAATTTTAGCTGCTCGTGTAATATTTTCCAGAAGAACAGGTAATCCTAATATTTCTGTGAGCATTACTATTTCTCGTACTATGACCAATCGTAAGAATATGTTATATGGTATCAATATATTTAACTCTTATTCTTTCATTGCCTCTGTCAAGGCGAGGTTCAACAGTACTGGTCTCCATACTTTAAAAGCCAGTGGTGACTCAACCAAGCTAAGGCGGCAGGGAGTGGTAGTATAAAGGCCAAATAGCCGCCCATATAATTCCAGACTGGCAGGCTGATTTCTTCTTGCCCTGTGCGGTCAGTTTGAAATTAATTCCACATCCTATGTTTTAATTTCATGCTCATACAATATTATGTACATTCTCTTTCCAATATGTTATTTGACATATAATAAAAATCCATTACGCTGGAGCTGCGTAAAGTAAGCAGATTACCCACGTACGGGTGTGGCACACGAGTGATCTCTGACCACATATTATCTATTTCTAAGTAAAACCCCAATTACTATGAAAGGGGGTTTGATGGAACTGAAAACAAGAAAGTTCGAATTACTCGCTTAGTATTTGAGTTAGGAAAAATGCATAGAACAACAATACTTGTTCTATAACATTTTACATTCCGACTTATAATAATATTTTGAGATATTTTGAATTTCCGAATCCCTCCCCCAACCTCTAAACCCACTTATATCAGGTCCAACTTCAGCCAATAACAAATATTATCTATTGTGTCACCTGAAACCATTAAATATTGAGCATGGTAAAGATCAAATAAACATTTTCGAGGCAAGAAAGTAAAATAATAATAAAGGTGTCTTGAAAACAATATTTACTATTTATTATTATTATTATTTATTAACGTCCACTTTTTGCATCTAAGACTAATTGGGACGGGTTATCTACAGTTTACCAACAACTTAGGATTTTATTCAATGGATTTCGTCACTAAATAAATTCCCTTGCCCAGGGGGCAATCGAACTCTAGGATTACCATCCTGAGAGATTAAAGGCAACGCATTAACTCGCATGGCTAACCTGAGCCCCTATTTACTATTTGAGCTTAGAATAAAGTGGACCATGACATGAAGGTTGAAAATTAAAATTCAAATATGTCTTTTAATATTCAAGATACATAACAACATTTATATGAAAGTTAAATTTTCAATATGATTGGTTCCATACTATTTTTTTTCGTTCCGGATATGGGAGATATTATGAATTTTCGAAATTACCCCTCCAAATGATCCGATTTTAGAAGTTGACGACCATGATCTTTAGGTTTATTTTTGAAACGTTTATATATCGAATTTGGTAGTGATGAAACAAAATTTAAGACCGCTAGAGGGATAACAGACAGACATTTATATATATATATATATATATATATATATATATATATATATATATATAAAATCATTTTGAATCTCCTAGCTAGGAAATTTTTCGAAAATCGCGACATGAGTACAACCTCAAAGATAACCCAGTGATTATATTTCTTACCTCATACCTTGTTGATCCTCATTGCTTTAAATGTTACTTACTTCTAAGCACATAGAAGGACGCGGGAGCCTTCGACTATCTGATACAGTTTGCTCCAGGCCTTAGCTGTGATCCTGTAATTTTGGAAACCTAGCCTCCGCAAATCCCCCCTCAGGTCATCCAACTGTTTACGGCACTTATGCTCAAAGAAAAAAATGGCGTCAAAGTTCTAGCCCAGCTGCCCATCCACGCCATTGCCTAGCAACCCGTGCACCACTGACTACTTCCATGATCACGTGGCAGAAGAAGAAAAAAGACAGTCTGGAGAAAATGGCGACACAGTCAAAAGGCCCGCAGAGCAGTAGTCGTTGCATGAATAAGATAATTATCGCCATTGAGTAGAAATCCACGAAAGTAGCGGAGTGTGGGCGGAGGGAGACCACAGCGGGGAGCGGCAAGCAATGAGGTACCTCATTTTATAACAAATATGTGCAGAAAATAAAGAAGAAACAAACATCAAGCCCAGCCATCATCGGCCATGATGCCCAGTGCCCTTTGACAAAATGCAGCATCGTCTTTATATATTAATATTCACCATGGCACTTCAGGCAGTTTATTTGTAATCATTAAAATATAACATGTTTATCCATTAGTTATTACAGTCTTTCTTTATAGAGTCCACTAACACCCCATTTATTATTCCTTGGCTTAACCAACCCCTTAAAGAGAAGCCTCGAATTGCACTGTTCATCCAGCCGCCTCTACCCGGTGAACCATAGTACAGTTTGGGAGACGTAATAGCAAAGAAGTTAGCTACTCACCTTACACGTCCTTAATTTCGGAGCAATGTAAATATTGGAAAATAGCTTTCATTTTCCTCAGAATAGCCATCTTTCACTTTAGAAGTCTGTTTTCACCTCAAGTTTCTTTCAGAAGTTTAATTCACTGCCTATGTACGTTTCACCCAACATTTACCTATTTTTACCGTAGATCGATACACTATGACGAGAAACGTACACAAAACGTCTTCAAGTATTGCCTAGTAGCTGTTTTTTTTTTTAAGTAGCATTTCTCTTAAGCTGTATCTAATCGTGACTCTTTATCACTTAAGGCTTCATGCTTTATAAAATAATTGAGTCCTTTCCTTTTTACTGTCTTTATTTCGTAACACTGGAAACAAGCCGCGAGGTAAGGTTTCAGAGATGCTGTAATGGCGGTAACTAGAGTTCATTCTCACACAACTACATTCCTTCCCCTTTTCCCGCTGTTCAGGTTTTTTGTTAAAAAATAACTCCAGCCACCTTGAACTCTCTATGGAACTCCACTATAGGCAAAACGTTGCACCTCTTGAGATATTTTAAACTTAATGAAAAAATAAATACTTCCACAATCTCCTCAATGTTTTGTCTCAGCAGATATTCTCAGTATTAATAGAGCTTTTCAGCAGATTTCCCTATATTCAAAGCTTAAATACCAAATATTGTTTCCATAAGACATTATACGAGATACATGCATTTATGTTCTGTTCACGCCCCCCCCCCTCACGTCTTAAGTTTTTGGATTACTAAAATTTAAGTGATTGAGATAACAATTATTCTGATTCATTATAAATTACAGTACTAGATATAGTAAACAGTTTTCAATAAAATTAATATGTTATATTCAGATACATTTCAGTAATTGTTTTTCTTTCCGGTAAAGAATATTTCTATATCTATGTTCAGCCCAGAGGCTGGTTATCTTGTTTGTTTACAATTCAGATGCTTTCCGTTGGGAGATTATTAAAATTGACTGAAACATTTCTCATTACCGTTTGCATTGATTTACTTTATATTAACGGTGTTGTTAAGAGTTACCAGTAGATTTATCTATTATAGAACTTGGGAAATCTGATTAGTTAACTGGCTTTTATATATTTTTTTTATTTTGTTTCAGCCTACACTAAACTCCTTCTTATTCAATTTCACTTGAGTAACTGCCACTAAACATCTCATACCAGGGTGTAATTTCAATTGCTATTTACATAGGCTAATTTCAATGTGAGGAATAGTTGGTGAGATGCCAAGAGTCATATTCCATCACTTGGGAAATCTGCTTCATTCACGCAGCACCTCCGTATCGGACCTGTTGCTTACTTGCACTAAGTACTAAAGGGAGGATTGCAATCGCAAAAAAACTTTGGTTTTCATATTTCAACGGATCATCTGTTTTGACCATCCCTGAATCCATTTGACTAGTTTCAGCATGACGTCTGGACGTAGAAGGTATGTACGTATCACACAAAACTCAAAGACACCTTGCGCCTTCTCTTTTGATTGAAATAAACTAACGTAAAGGGATCAGTGAGTGTGTATAATAAAAAATTGCAAATATCTCTGTACATTTTAGAGATACAAAAGATATGTGGGGAATATTTTTTTCTTTGCTTTAAAAATACCTATGGATTTTGCTCCATGACATGTTTTGCTCAATTCAAGTACACACGCACTATATATATATATATAAACTTAACATGCCTAATCTCCTAGGTAGAAGTGATGGGACATTTTCACGAGTACAACCTCAATAATTGCCACGCTAAACCTAAAGTATTGGAAAATTAGATTTATTTTTACAATATACTTCAAAAATTAAATTTGAGGACTGAATATTTATGAAGTAAATTTACGAAGGTCACTTTTCCACTCAAAATAATTTAAAAGAGGATTTTGAAAATTAAAAATCTGATCTAGATAAAGGATTGACTTCACCTTCTTTAACTGTCTATGATTTATGTCATCTTAAATGTCCGTAAACTAGCTTAAACATCAAATGTCGTTGTAGAATTAACTCTGAAAAATTAACACTGAAAAGGACTAAAAATACTATACATAATTCTAGTTACAAATATACTAACATTTTCAAAAGTGGTTCACCCAGATCTCGAAGCAAACTTCCAAAAACCTCAACCTGAAAATATTCATACAAATTTAGGGCAACAGTGAATTATGATAATGAATTATTTGAAAAGAAAACTCAGCCAAAAAGTTCTCTTTCTGTTTCACTATTTTGTTAATCGTGTTCCAGTTATGTTGATAATTTGTAAATAATTTTTTTTCCAAAGGTTGCAGTATAAATAAGGTCGTCTGTGAAATCGGTGCGGCGAAAATCATACGCTGAGGATTATCAAGAATAAATTAAAACAGATTTTAAAAAAAATGATGAAAATATGACTTCAAAACAAATTATTAAATACCCATCTACCTACTTTATTCTACTAAGTAGGACACGAGGACACTACGCTTTGTTGAGCGCATAGGCAGATTTTACCTAGCAATGTGCCAACATGAGTTTCCAGCGTGGCGTTGTAATGATCTCATTTTTCCATTACTATGTTATGATATGAGAGGAATAATAAATATGTTGTCAGCTGATATTATTATAGGAAAGATGTAAGGCCCCGCCCCATAGTCCCGCCTTTTATTGATCGATGCCCGTGTCGCGGCGAAAAGGGGCAGTCGTGATGTACCCTTCAGAGCAGTGGGTCCAGACAGAGACCAGGCCTGTATACATTTACGACGAGGAGTCTACCTCAGACTCATGCTTCTCATATGGCAGCGACCAAGAAAATGGATCAACAACCGGTCAGTACAACCTTCATTATCAGTATATTGTATCCGTCAGCTGAAACGGGCCATGTTATCAGTACTGAATAACCTTGGTTTATTAAATGAAAAATAAAATCCTAATATTTAACCACCAACAAATCGGACAGGAAATGCAAGGATCGATACACTACAGCTACCTATTCTGTTCATTATCGTAAGAAACCCCTCGTCCGATTAGCCAGTTCCTTGGAGAGGATATTTCAGTGCCATGGAAGTATAATGATTTAGATTGCAGTGATGTAAGATTATTCCGACAATGTTTGTAAAGTTATTATCTCAACGTAAACCAATTACTGATAGTTGGAAGAACTTGCATATAGCAAGGAGGCTGTAGCAGCAATGTAATCAATTTAAAGGGCTGGGTTAAGAAATATAAAATGTTATGACGCAAAAACAGAATCACGTCGTACTATCAGGCAAAATTGTATGTAATACACACTGCAATTCCCAAACCTAACCCTCATTAACTGTTCTCTGTATATAGGTTTTGAATAGACTCAGGTTCCTGAGACCTGAAAGTACAATGCAGCTCATGTTCATAATATTCTCAGAATGGATATAATTTCCTTCTAGTCATATACAATTAACTCAGATATTCTAGAAATTGAAAAACTTTCGAATTTTGTTCACTGGACAATTAGACTTTCAAAATTAAATAAATATCTGTTGTAGACACCACGCGACTTACTTATGCTATTAAATTAAATAAACAAAATGTTTTACTACATTTCGTGTAAAATTATTTCATTTGAAAGTTATATCTGCACATATCTCCGTCAATATGTATCGGATCAAGAAAAAAAACACATATACATAGATGCAAGGGGCCTATACAATTATTCTGTTTTTCTAATAGGTCTGGAAAAAAATTGCAATTTTTTTATTTTTGCCCAATCTAACATCCAAAAGAGTTGAACAACTAGATATTATAACAGTCCTAAATATTAAATTTCCTAAGGCAAGTACTTTTTGAGATAAATACTTCAGACCGAAATGAGTCAAGAGTGTCGAAAGGGATAATTCCGTTGAAATCTGAAATGTTTAATGATTGCAATACTTCCTTGTACGAAGTACAAGGAAGTGAAGGATAAAACAAAAGTAATTAGTCTAAATATTGTTTACTATCCATAACTGAATAATCTATCTCATCCAATCGTTACAAAAATGGCGGAAACCCCCAATTAATAAAACATTCTATCAGTATTCAAGAATCTAACTAGAAGACAGGAATTCTAATAATATCAATTCTATATTCGAAATAAATAAAATTAAGGTTCACAAGATGCCACTTTTTACTTAGTGTTTTATTTATCAGCGTTAGGTAGCTGCATGAGTGGTAAACCTGAAATCGAGTGCATCTAGAGTTATCTCTACGTAAAGACTTAGTATTAAAGAAATTCAAAATCTAATCAATTTCTCCCATGTTATCATTATCTCATAGTCACCTTTTGTGCAAATTATTTTTACTCCATACAAATATAAATTGCAGTAAATTCTAAGTCTCAATCATAATGCCCTCTTGATTACATTGCACTTATCACTCACTCACTCTCGTGACCGGGTCCATCGACTAGTTATCACGGTTTGCCCCCAACTTACTCTGGGGACTCCAATTACGATCCTTGAGCTTCCATAGGACAGCCGTTCTAGATCAAAACACAATAACCGAAAACTCATACAAGCTGACCATGGTTAATTTTAGCTAACTCTCCAAGTCTCCAAAGAATTAAAATCACTTACACAGCTTGCTCGTTTTCAAAACTGGATTACATAAAATCATAATGGGAACTCATAACCGCGAATAAAATATAAAAAATCTATAAACTTCATACATTATAAATGGTCATTCTTATTTTTTATTATATCACCAAGTTATTTTACTCGATGCTGGACGATCAAAATTGCCTCTAATTTCATACGACAAACGAATTAAACGCATAATACAATTTGATTTAAAGCCCATGGTATGCAGGATAGCATTTCATTTATATTTGTGTAAAGTAAAATCTTGGCAAAAGAATTATTAGGCTTGTGCAAGTTGAATGTTTATTTCGTAATTAACAAGGGTATAAATGTAGAATAAAGCAGTCAAATGTTTACATGTAACAATTTTAATATGTCTAGTTATTTACACATTTTATTACTTGATCAGAATTTGCATTGCTTGCAATCATCTATGTAAAGGGCGCCATTTTTAATATATTTTAGGTCGTAATTTCTTTTCTTGGTAACTCTTGTTGAAGCACTGAACTGGATTTGAAGGTGCCAGTACTCGAAGTAAACCATGAGGATTTATTATGAAATATAGTGTTAGATGTAACATCAATTCAGAATAAATTACCTATTCATTTATTGTTGTTTTTTTGTTGCATGTATAGAAAAATTGATTCAAGAAATGATATATTTGTTTGTGTTATGAACATGAAAGTTGTTTTAAGCTACTGTGTTACACTTAATAAATTTGGGTAACTTTGTTTAGGTGTGCCAATGTTTAGCGGCTAGAAATTATAGGAATCTTTAAGTCTAATCATTGTCGCTATACCTCTAATCAGGGAATCCCTGGTATATGCCAGGGACGAGGTTCTCATGGAAATGTACAGGTTTCTGTTGCATTCCGCATTAAATGTATGTATATATAACATTTGAGAAATTAATTCTATAAGACTTCCATCTATTTAATTTTCCATTTTCCAAGCTCTTCACATATTAGTATTTTCCAATTTCTAAAACGGGCCTGTTCTTGAGTCAAATTCAATTATTAGACCATATTTTCACATTTTAAATAGTGCACTTTATATCTGCAGTACCGCAATTGACTCGAATTATTTCTTTAGAATTTTTAACATATTTCTCTTACTGTTAGTTATAATTTAACTGTATATTTCTATGTTAATCGAATACATGCTGCATTGGCTTTAAGAATGTTAGAGCTTGAAAATATTCAAGACAATTAGACTATAGATAGTGGTCGTCGGAACATAATATTTATTGTAAGTAGAGCATCTAAAATTAAAGCGAGAAATTATAATGAAAAGAATTTCCCCATTGGATCTAATGGGTGAAAGCTACTATTGTGATAGTTCTATGACAAAACCACGGTGTTATATTCTCGCCCAATGAAATTTCTACTTAATATGTTGCAAGAAAAATTCTAATTCTATACAAGGTGGATTGTAAGTCGAATTTGTGGACTTAAAAATGTATTGATGTTTCAAATCCATTGTCAAAGTTTTGGAAAACATAGAGACGAACAATTTATATTCCCTAAAACCTAGTGTTCTTTACCTTACATAAAAAAAAAAATTAAAAAAAAACTGCATACGCACGGATAAAATATGTTTTTTCAGACTTTACGGCTCAAAAATCAAGAGAAAATTCATTTATTAAATACGTAAACAATGCTACAAAAGAAAAAAAAACATCAGTTGCATCACATTATTAAGAAATCCTTTAGAAAAAATCTGATATGTGATAGATGAAATTCAATTTACTAACACCTGTACTATTTTTTTAAAATAACTTCACGTCCTCGATTAAAATTCTCACTGCACTATGTCATTTCGGTTGTTATAATTCGTTTGCTCCCTCGCATACGAATTACGAAGTGATGGTTCTCTGCGGCATCACATGGAATTATGTCAGCACTTCGCTGCTGTATAGATGATAGTGAATGCAAGGGAAATTACTGTATATCATTGTGACTTTTTAGCAGATTTCCCTTAAGGGAAATCAGCTATTGAGGTTGTACTCATGACGGAATTTTCGACATTTTTCTTCAAATGTCCATCGATCCTACCTAGTAGATGACGAAAATGAGGTCCGTTCAAAACTGTATATATATATCTATATATATATATATCTATCTATATATTTGTCTGTTACCGCTCTAGCGGTCGCAATTTTTGTTTGATCCTTACCAAACTTCATATTTAAGCGTTTTATGTAAAAAGAAAGATCAAGTTCGTTAACGGCTGAAATCGGACCAGTGGGAGGGGGGGTTTAGAGGGGAGGATTTTCGAAAATTCGAAATATCTCCGTTACTATACGTCGGATCAAAAGATTGTATAAAACCAATCTTATTGCAAATTAAATTTACTATAAATAATGTTCTATACATTAATTCTCTATCTTGAATATTAACCGAGATATTTGCATTTGTATTCTGCGTGTCACCAATAGGCTATGTTCGGAGTTTCCGACGAGAGCTCTGGCGGCCGTTTCCATAACTATCATCCCTCGTGAATAGGTTTAGAGGTTAGATTAACTGTTTTTTGGGCTAGAAACTACTGGGTTATTACGCCCTAAATAACGTTTTTTAGGTTTAGAGGTTTCTTACTACTACAGTTGTTATTAGGCAGATTTCTCTATTGTAAAACTTCACGTGGGAAATCTGCTTAGTTTACGCAGCCCCTGCGTGACGGACTTTTTAATTTTATTCTTCCATTTGTCTAGTCGGTTGCAACTGCCAAGCCATAGTCTCTAGGTACGAGTGCAATCATGCTCTTCTATGCCATAAGCACTTGCCACTTCAGATTTCGAATATCTCATAATTCTCAAGGGCGTTCACTTGGAGTGCAGAATCGTTTCTAAAAAGGGCACTCATAAAAACACTTGTAGCAATGCTAATAAAGCGGTAGATTGGTGACACGTGGCTGTGCACGATCCCGGCACGTGGCGAAGTGTGCCTCAGAATCACAGCAGCGCATGCCTCTGTTTATATAGATAATAGACTCGGGGATCAGAAAAATCTTGGGAACCTTAGAATGATGGCTTGGTTCCCGTCTAGGAAATAGGAATTTATTTAGTAACGAACTCAACAAATAAAATCCAATCTTTTTAGAATAGTCCGGTAAGCCTGCGTAAATAATACATGCTGGCATGACGCTCTACTGATCTTGCCTCAACAAATATTTTATATTTCTTAGTAAATATTCTTATGAGTAGAAGTAGAGATTTACTCGTGTCGAATGAAAAGGTTAAATAACGAGTATAGTATAGTTCAAATAAAGATGTTGCAGTAAATAGCGAATTAATGAATTAGTAAATGTGAATTAATGACTTCCTGAAACACCTATTGGCATGTATCTCCCATAGTTAACACTTACCGAAATATGAATTCCGTGACGTAAACCGAATCATCCGGTCGCACAGGCCTGGAAGGGTTAATAGTACTTCCTATCAACAAATTCATCATTTTTATTTATTGATTAAATAACTTGTATCACATTTAATCTATTATTGTTATTTTTAGCCCTTTCATTGAAATCACTGTCATCCGTACGATATATCGTGACGATTGGTCCGTGGCTCGTGGAAGGCTCCATAGCATATCATATACTATGTAAAACACACACGAAAAGAATACGAACAGTGTTACAAGCTTTAATAAAAGGTACACAACGTACGTAAACCGAATTACCCCGTATCTTAGGCCAGCAATACATAGGCTGTTAACCGAAACAAGAGGTACATGAGACCGAAGCAAAACGAGCAATAGCTAGTCAACGTCGAATGGCGTTGACAAACTAACCCAAAACACTTCCTGAGTGTAGAGGAAGGAAAGACTAATAAGGTGGAGAGGCTGCCAATATTAGCAGGTCTACCAATAAATGAAATATGAAAATCTCTACCGGCCTCTCAGACCGGTGTTTCAGTAAAAGTGTTAAGGTCCGTTGAAAATAATATTTTCATTATACTGTTAAAATAACATGTGTTTTCAGTGTATCGTTTGAGTACGCAAAGTGATACTTTTCTGTACTAGTACAGAAAAATAACAGCTGTTATTGGAATATTCCTCATTATACTATCATTCATTGTATATTGCATACTTACTTAACCTGTATTTATTAAATCAAAACAATGTTTAATAATAGTGCGTGTTCAAATATTCCGGAAGATATTTTAAATGAAGCAAACATAGCTGTTAGTGAATTAATTCCGAAGAAATCCGGTCATAAGTATGAATCTGAGTATAGTAACTTCTGTGAATGGAAAAAAAGAAGAGAAGTCAGGGTATTTTCTGAAGAAGTAATACTTGCATATCTTTTAGACTTATCAAAAATTATAGCCCACCTACGTTATGGTCTAAATTTTCTATGCTAAAATCCTGTTTATTAGTAAGAGACAATATTGATGTAAAACATTTTAGTAAGTGTTATGCTTTTCTCAAGAGAAAAAATGTGGGATACATCCCGAAAAAATCCAAAACATTAATGTCAGATGAGATATCTAAATTTATGATTGAGGCACCTAATGAACAATTTTTATCTCATATGGTAAACCTAGAGTGGCGAGTTCGATTCTTGCCTGGGCAAAGGAAATTATTTAGTGACGAAATTCATTAAATAACGTCCTAAAATCCCACCCTGGCTAGAAAAGGGTGGTAACCTGTAGATAACCCGTCCCGATTAGCCAAAGTTGCAAAAAGTGGACGTTAATAAATAATAATAATAATATATTATAGGTCTATTGCCTATTCTATTTATCTCTTGAATAACCTTTGCAGTTTAATAAACATATGTTTCATATTTTAGAATTCATATCTTTATCTTCTGATTTTTTAATAAGAATAAAAATATTTACCTTATTTTCTTTTAAGAATAGGTACAGTATAATGAAAAGTCATTTTCAACATACGTACGCAAAGTATCTTTTCTGTACTCGGTCTTATTCCCGAACTCGGCTTCGCCTCGTACGTGAAACTCGACCTCGTACAGAAAAGATACACTTTGCGTACTAGTGATGAAAATAACTATTGTTATTCAAGCTTGGAATAAGACTAAAATCGGAGTTTTGCCCAAATTTCAAATATTTCGGTTAATATAATAATAATAAAGAAAAAGTGTACTTCATAAACAACTCAATTTTCAATAAAATTGGTTGTTTACAATTTTCCGACCTGACTAGTAATGGAGATATTATGAATTTTTGAGTATCGTCCCCTCTAAACCCCTCCCCCTATCCCCTTATATATATATATATATATATATATATATATATATATATATATATATATATATATATAAATTTGAACGGACCTCATTTTAACATAGGATCGATGGACATTTGAAGAAACGTTTTGAAAATCAGGATCAATAAGAAGGCCAAGTTTTGAAAATCGTCTCATGTGTGCAATCGCATGAGCTGAAGCTCAGTAGCCTTAAGTGAAATATGTTAAAATGTTGGTAGTAGAACAGCAAAGTCATGTCGGTGTGGGTATCAACATTTTTTTTTAGCAGATTTCCCTTAAGGGAAATCAGCTATTGAGGTCGTACTCATGACGCGAGTTTCGAAATTTTTTTTAAATTTAAAAACTAATGCTGAGCAGAGATTAGCCAAATGCTGACCAGGATATCTAGTTACTTTTGTAAACAAATAAAACCATTTGAACTTGACAGCCCACTCATAAATACCACTTCAGGGTCCTGGATTATCGTTTTGTTGCAAACACAATCCACCATATGGAATTTCTAATGTTGTAGGCTCAGGTGTGTATGGCCAACGTCGGCATTCATTGAACCTGGCCTTGTGTAAGTCGGATAGAATTATTTAATTAATAACTATATCAAGGAATAATTAATAATGCCATTAATAAACGCTTTATTTAAAAATACTTAATGGTATTGTTTCGATCTGAGAGCTTTGTAAAATGAAATTATGCAACACAACTTTGATTCTAAATTTACTATCCATTTTGTATCAAAAGAAAAATGGTATGTATTTAATAGGAAGCTGAATTCATCTCCAAATCAAAAGTTATTTTCATATAAAAATTAAGAAACTAACCACAATTATGGTCAGAAATATTATGTTGTATTGCTGTGGGATTTTCGGGCTTTATTTTTAGCTGTGTAATAATGGTAGAAAAGAGAGATGCAGTAAAGTTCCAACTAAATATTCACTATTTTAAAATTTTATAATAATATTATAATTTTAAAATAGTATTTAAGGGGAGCTGTCTAACGACGCATAACAGTACGAGAGACACCAATGTAAATCCTCATTTGACTCCAAATAGAGAGCATACAGTTTTTTCAGATATGACTATGATCAATGAACTCCCAAATCAAGATCATATCTGTGCTGGTGGATTTAGATAATTTCATGAAAATGATACAAAAGGACGGACCGTTACAATGTCTGTAAGAGTCTTGGATGGATACAATTGGCTATGGCCTTTGACGGATATATTTTTCAGTTTCCCGAATGTTTGGATAGCATCACAAAATATTGTTTCAGTGTTCATTCTGTTGGTTAGTATTAATTTAGACAATATTTATATTTAAAAACTTATGCTAGTTAGCAGAAAGCTTAGTGCAATGGTTTCTTGTGTTATCTAATAATCGTTTCACGATATTTCAATAAACAACTCCTTAAAACATTTGGTTATATCACGTTGCCCTCAGAATCCTTTATACTTAGCGTGTCTAACATGGGACGTATAAATCCAACAATAGGTATAAATAAAAACTAATAAATTGAGGCTAACGCTTTCCTCTTACTAGCTAGAAGAAATAATATGTGCTAGAAGTTCATACAGGCTGCCCAAATTCGAATAAAATGTCCATTAAAGTCTATTTTAACCAAAAAGAGCATTCTGTATTTAGTCATTAAGAAACTGGCTTTTCTAGTTGCCATACTTATAGGGTATATTCTAATATTTAACCAATTTCAAGAGATCCAATTTTCCTTATTATTAACTTTTGGATTGCAGGTAGAAAATGTCGAGGAGGGAAAGAGAGGCAAGCGGCTAATCTAAGAGAGAGGCGACGAATGGAGTCTATAAACCAGGCTTTCGAAGGACTCAGAGCACACATTCCTACCCTCCCGTACGAGAAGAGGCTGAGTAAGGTCGACACACTCAAACTGGCAATAGGGTAAGAATCACATATACCCACGCAATAAAACACACGCTATAACCTGCAACACAATAGGGTAATCAACTAATATCATCATAACCTATCGCTAGCAATAATACACACACTATAACTTGGAATAGGGGAAGCAAATCAAATCATCAAATAATAGCTAACGGACAATGGTTATCGAATTACTCCGGTTTTGACAATGTATTTATGCTTTAAAGGATGCGTCCGGACATTAAACATAGAGTATCCAAATCTAAGATTAAAAGCTGGAGTTATTTTTTTAATTATTCATGCTTGTCTATTATCTATATAGTTCTGAGGACGGAGCCACGCTCTATATCAGGTCTTGATTCAGTGCGGCTCTCGCAGTTTCTTGGGAAGGTCTTAATCCATCTCACTCTCTCCACATATATTCCGGTAAATTCCTATTGGCTCTAATCTTACTATGGATGAACTGAAAATACCTTCAGATGCTTTTACGTCTCTTGTTGCCATCTACAGATGTTTTATATCCAGTCCTTTCACTGGCGACGTTTCCCAGCTTATTCGGTGTGATCTTTTGCCAATATACTATTGGGATTTTATCTAATCTTTCGAATAATTAACACATGACAAATCCAATTTGTCGTAAATATTACATTTTCTTCGTAATTCTTAAGTTTTTGCTGATTTTTCCTCAATTCCTAGTTATTTTTCTCATCCGTTCTTATTCTTAGGGGAATTTTTAGTAATCGACTAGACCCAAAAGTTTTCCATTTTCAATATTTATTATAAATACGTCTCTTCAACTTGCAGGTTATTATAATTGCTCTATTTATAAACGTATGGACTGATTAAAATAATTATTCCAGGTACTAAAGTCATTTCAATTTCCATTAGGTTTGCGCTACATTACTGTAATTACACCGATATTTTCAGTATGCTTATTCAGACGGTTTATGAAATCCTGACATCAATTCCTAGGTGGTGTGGGACGCCTTTAAATAAATAAGTAATAAAATAAGGCAAGTAAAAAAATATATAGAGTCTTTTCCAAAGTCTATACTTAGAATAATATAAGTTATTCCATCTCCCATTAAATTCCTCTCTAAACGTGTTCTAATGAAAAAGATATTTCATGAACGTATTTTTCAAGTGGCGAACTTACAAACATTTCTCATATTTAAAATATATCATCATTAACATATTAATAATCAGACATCAGATCAGAGGCATACACTAATAATATGCATATGAATCAAAACCAAGTAAATATTGATTTACTTTCTCTTTTTGTAGGTACATAAGATTTTTATCAGAACTAGTTAGAGCAGACAGGGGAAGGACAGAACCCAAAGTCAAAGTGAAAGAACAAGAGAAAATTATTATCAGAGGTAAGCATACAATATGTACTAATAAAAAAAAAGCATATATAGAAGAAACTTCCAAAACAATTGATACATTCTCAACAGTAATTCACTTTCAAATCCTATTCAGGAACGTTTCAGTGTCTAATTGATGTATATACTGAGTTCAAAGTCAGCACGGTCATTACAGCAAACTCTATGGAAGTTCTGACCGGCAGACAAACTTCTTTCCCTCTCAAAAGTAGGAGACTCGCTTACTTAAAAAAAGCCAATTAGTTTATGACATCTAAATAAATAAAACTGTTTGATTTAAATTATATTTCTGACTAGTAACTACTGGAAAGAATCCTATTGAAGTATTTGCCTCCCCCTCCAACCGAGTCAACTCAATCACAAGTGCTCTTTTGTTTAACAATAATTCAATTGTTCAAGAACTAATAATCCAGACATATGAATGAGCTCAGTTGTCCAAATAAAAAAACATATAATTCATTTTTACTGACTGGATAGGAACTCGTCTGTCGCACTTTGCCCCCAGTTTGTCTGTATCTGGATTCTTATAGGCACGTGGATTTAAAATGTGAGCAGGTGCAGGTGGATCTGGCATGATATTAAATATCCATAGAGCACATCCGCCTATTATAGCACCTGACGGGCCAGCTGTAGCTGACTTCCTTTTTCCCAATAGTTATTGGTCGGTATCCAGCCATGTCAAACAGCTTGGAATCAGAGCCTTAGATACCTCGCCCAATAACATAATAACTGATTAAAGAACCAGGTTATCCGCTTGGATTTGACATAACGAAAGGTTCTGGTTGCGAATGATTTGCTAGAGTTGTTCTCCGCTTGTCTAATAGCCCAACAACCAGTCTATTTCGCAACCAGGAAGCAGATAAAACAACCACTTTTGTTTCAGCTCTTTTAGTTTGTATAAATTAACTTCACTAAGTTGCCTTCGGCATTTATAAATGAAAAGTGGTATGTGGTTTTTTAAATATCACTAAAATTCATTTGTATGTCCATGCTGTTCTTAATATGATATTGACTGTTAATTATTTCGAAATTCTTCAAAGGAACAATAGTGAATTAGGTTCATCAGAAACACTTTTTTGTGGCTTCCCACAATTTATTTCTTAAAAATGCTTAGCGTTTCGTGAATTAAATTCCCATCCTCAGAGCTACAAACAATTAAACACCGCGGTAATTTTGTTTTATGTAATTTTAATGCTTAAATAGTAAATAAGAAATTATTAATCTATTGTATTTTAATTATAACTATTTTGTTAAATATGCGTGTTATCGCTATAAATTTTATAGTATTATTGACTGTTTTGTTATATGACTAATTTGTACATTTTTAAAAAATAGTTTATAGACTCCTTAATTACAGTGTTTTTAAGAAATAAATTTTGAGGAGCCACCAAAAAGTGTTTCTGATTAATCTGATTCATCACCCTCACCACCAGCTGAGAATAAAAATGAATATTGAATTAATTTACAATAAATTGACCCTCCGAAGGAAAGGACAAGTGCTGAATAGACTAAGCAGATTTCCCGCCTCCTGAAATGTCACACTGTTGACATCCAACATTCAATAATCTATTCCTCTCATATTAAAAAGCCTAAGAAAACAGTTCTTGAAATTTTAGCTGGGCATGAGATGCATAGTTACACAGTTACTTTAAGTGAAAGGATTAGAAGGAGCACGGATTGAGAGGAGGCTAGAACTAAGTTTAGAACATCAGTTGTAGAAAGTGAGTTCTAACTGATGTTAGAAGGTTCGGATGACGTCATCTTTGCACCCTTCGTTTTAGTTTGCTAAGTTCTCGCAGCTCCTGCGTGGTTGACATTTGTGTAGCAAGGTGATCAAACTTCTTTCTAGAAAAAATGACAAGAAGCCGTGCAGGGGCTGGACTTAACTAAGATGACATTCTCTGCACATTATATCCTCTATTGCTCACTTATTAAGAATCCAGTGAGACTTGAAAGTTATTTAAATTTTACCTCTCCTCTAAAACCCTCTCCTTTTAGACCCATTTTGGTCACCTTGAACGTTGGTCAAGAAACGTTTGAATATCTAGTTTGATAGTGATTAAATAAAAAATAAGGGCGCTGGATCATTAACAGACATTATATATATATATAGTTGAAATTGTCGAAGAGCAAGGTATTGACATGTATATTAGTTCATTGACAAAAGAACTGGTTTAGTATCAATATCCATATCTTACTCTTCCGAAAATTAGTAAGGAAACATTATCTTCATTAAAAGATTTAATTAAGGAGATTATGTGTGTGTGTGTGTGTGTGTGTGTGTGTGTGTGTGTGTGTGTGTGTGTGTGTTCACGAATCACTCGAGCTCTCGAGTCTCACTTGGGTGCGGTGAATTATTTCTGAGAACTATAATATCAACTGAAAAATCAATGTTTACAAAACTAAAGGTCAAACTGGCTAAGTACGCTCAACAGTATAACGATATATCAAACCATTACAAAGTTAAAATACTTTCATTGATTTTCTTGCTACCTGGTCTTAGAAAATGTTGAACTTTCCTTAAAACTAACCCCAATAATCAATATTACTTATAAATTTCGTAGTTGTTTATAATTGATATCAACAAATTACTGCACCAAAATTGTGCCAAACCGCGCTTTTATACAGCGAATTTGTGAATTGGTTAGTAATAATGAGGATAATAATATCATAAGTGGAATTGAGCGCTTAAATATTTATGAAAACTACCTAGATCTGGTAGTATTCGCCGTCAGAAGAGTTCCAAAATAATTCATAAGTTGGGTCAAAAGGGGTTTTGGTTTCTATTGTATAATAAGGAATTATTTATTAGACCTGTTACTAAACCCACTCGAGGCGTATCGCCAACCACTATGGTTTGACTGAAACGAAAAGTGCCAATTTGCCTTGCTACAGCTGACTTAAGAAAATTATCAGACCAGTTGAAATCTGAAAATATTTATCTATGGGCATTTGAGGACATTTTTCAAATATCTCGTACTACCTTAATAGCTGAAATCTGCTAACATCACTGGTCTGCCCCAACACTCTAAACAATCCTAAAGAAATTATGCAAAGTGGGATGAGCTTATTTTTCATTTTGTAGAAGAATTATCAAAGAACAACTAGTATATGGATGTTAGTATGAATGGGCCTGATGTAAAACAGATGCTCCAGCTATCAGTCACGGTCGAGCAGCGCCCCCGGACCATGACTAATCTAGTGCCGATAGACCTCTCTCTATTCTACACTTCATGCTCAGTTCATGGTTAGACCTAATTCCCTCACTATGAGTACAACCATAGTGTCTCCAATCAATGAACCGCAAATTTGCACCAGATTGTTCAGCAGATGCATCACAACTATCTGTTATTGCAATCAATTCATTATAATTTACGGAATTAAGTCTCCGCAAATTCTATTTCTCGGCGAATATGTGTAAAAATCTCTGGAAAAAAGCAGAATATTCTGTAAAAGGAAGGCCTATCCAATAACTATTTCGTTGGGTCTGAACAAACTTTAATGATGCTACAAACTATAGTTCTCTAATTAGACCAAATTTCCACAAAGCAAACTCGCCTTTCTCAACATCTCATCACCACTTCCACTTCTAACCACCACCACCACTATTTTATTTATCATTATACCACTTCTTGTGCAATAATGATAAATAACTTTTTAATGTTGCTGAGGAAACTATACATATTTCCCAAGCTCAGTAACTCACATTTATTCCCTATTTCTCTTTCAGTAAGAAACCAAGCTGTTTAAGTTGGGGATGACAGGTAGAGATCTATTTATTTATATATGTTTATGTGTGATGCATACATCTCCTGAGCAGGGGTGGGGTTTCCTGATGGCTGAAGATAAAAAACTATATAAACATCACTGTTAATTTAAGATTACGGTTGAACCATTTTAGAAAATAACCCGATAGTTAATAACCAGATTCGTTATATAACATGTTCCAAGGGAACAGATAATAAATGAGATTTAAGACTATACATGTCACTCCTTTACACCCCTCTCTTTCTGACACTATTTCGGGCATAAACATGTTTTGTTAAATCGTCGAGTTTCGTAACGATCAAGCAAAAATTGTTTGTTAGTCGCCAGAGCTTTACTTAAATAAAATCCGTATTGAAGACGACATGGAAAGCACTATTCATCATTTCCCATTTAGTGAATATTTAAAGCAAACAATTCTTCAATTCAAGCAACACCTGACATTTTTAGCTAAAGAATTGTTTAATGTGGGAATAGTATGTCAGGAGTGGGGGTTTACTGAAGGCTTGACAAGACGAAATACAAAACTCCCAATATTCCAGGGATTTAGCAATGTCTTCAACAATAATTGTATGAAATAACTTCTTCAAAAAATAATATTTAAACATATATTCAATGCAAGGAATAATAACCAAGGTATTGTTCGTATGTACGGGTGTGTGTGTGTGTGTGTGTGTGTATATATATATATATATATATATATATATATATATATATATATATATATATACATGCATACAGACAGGAAGGAAGTAATTTGAATGGACACCTTTCATAATCATGCCTTAAGGAAGATCAGCTACTGAGATTTTTACGTGACCTATTTGCCAAAATTTCTTTTAAGCGTACATTAATTCTACCTATATGATAATAGCGAGGTCCAATCAAATATTTAAAAATATAATATATTTATGTATTAGTTTGTGTGTGCTTGTGTGTGTCGGTGAGTATGTGTGAGTGTTAACTCTGTAACGACCTGTAATTATTGTTGAATTCTATTTTTTCCAAACTCGATATGTAAACGTTGCATGGAAAAATATAGGTTCATTTCAATGAGCAAAATCTAATCAGTAGTGTTAACTACGGAGAGTTTGGCGTAAACCATTAATGGAAAAGTGCTAAAACTTGATAATCCAAAGTGTTATTGAAGCAGAGGTGGCTACGAAGAGCAAATAAAGCGAGACTCCAAACAATTGGAATGCCCCTGCAGTCAAACAACTTCCACTCTTTGTTTTTGTGAATTCTCGTTGGGCCAGCTTTTATATAACGGATTGGGAACACTCTTTATATCAGCTTGTCGCCTGGAAAACCCATCTTTCAGGAACTATGATCATCATTTAAAGAAATGATTTCCTTAGTCTTATTGTTAGTCAAATTCCCATATTGAACGTTTAGGTAGAAGCCATGATGCAGTTTTTGAAATACTTCTTCTAATTAATAATCAATGAGTGGTAATAGCCTAGTCACCATTCTTAATTAATAAAATAGTAATTTAACCAATATAGATTTACTTTTAATAAATGTTATTTATTAATGTCCACTTTGTGCTACTAAAGCTAATTAGGAAGGGTTATCTACAGTGTACAACCCTTGTCTAGCCAGGGTGTGGATACGGATTTTATTTAATGGTTTCGCCATTAAATAAATTACTATTGCTTTTTTGAGATTCGAACTCAAGCTAGATTTACCTAGTGGTACTAAGACCAACGCCTTAACTCACATGGTTAACCTAAGCCTCTCAATCTTAATAAAAAATTTAAATTAAATTGCTCTATATAGAAATATGAGTTGAAAAAAAAAATAACCAGAATTCTATATAAATTAGAGAATAGTAACTCCTTAATACGATAACAGCTACACGCGTTGGGGGTGAAAATCAAAAAGATGTAATGAATGAAGAAACAAATGTTGTTTATAAAGTAGTTTGGCTATGTATTCTCTACAACCTGCATACTACTATATTCACAACAAACTGTATATTCACTTTGTTGAAATGGCAAAGATTACTCAGCTAAACCACTCGTTTGACGGCAGCGTTTTTTTTTCTTTTTTCTCAAAAAGGTGAACTTGATTCACACTTACAACTGTGGCTCTTTAGGAGATTAAAGCTATACGTAAAGAAGTGTATTTTTATAACTAAATAATTACAATATATTCCAGGTCACAAAAAAGTAATAAACGCTTTTAGCAGATTTCCCTTCAGGGAAATCAGCTATTGAGGTTGTACTCATGACGGAATTTTCGACATTTTTCTTCAAATGTCCATCGATCCTACTTAGTAGATGACGAAAATGAGGTCCGTTCAAAACTGTATATATATATCTATATATATATATATATATATATATATATATATATATATATATATATATATATATATATATATACTAGCTCAGATACCCGGCTTCGCTCGGGAATTCATTTGAGGCTGAATGGTGATAGTATTTTTTTGGCAAGGCTTTAGTTTGCACAATATTTTCACCTTTACCCGTCCCACTATTTAGGATTAACACCCGTTGTTGGCATTTGTTAATAATAAAATTAATTTTTTATGGAAGTCTTCACTGTCCTCCAAATTGTCATATTTCCCGTCCCCCGTGCGTTATGCATAGATCTCAGTTATTAAGCACAAAATATTGTGGTGAAACGAAATATCACTATTTTTAATTTCTGGCTTCCCTCATAACCCCCACTCCTGAGCGTCCCTAGAAATGTTGGTATGGCTTGTTATAATAAAAACGTTAGTACTAATACATATACCGAGTTTTATTTATTTCGGTTGGGTCTTTTGTCCCAAATAAAATTGTTCACTTCCGCTATAGGTTTCAGCGTATATCTCGTTTATAATTCGGTAAACGAAAAAAGTGTATATAACAAAAGTTACTCTAAACAACAAAATAAACAACTTTTGTTATGATCATATTTGCCGAAAAACCAATAGGAAACGAAATATAGCTATTTTTAATTTCTGGCTTCCCTTATAACCCCCACTTCTGTCCGTTCCTAGAAATTTTGGTATGGCTTGTTATAATGAAAGCGTTAGCGTTACTGCTAATACATATACCGAGTTTTATTTATTTCGGTTGGGTCTTTTGTCCCAAATAGAACTGTTCACTTCCGGTATAGGTTTTAGCGTATATCTCGTTTATAACTCGGTATACGACAAAAGTGTATATAACAAAAGTTACTCTAAATAACAAAATAAACAACTTTTGTTATGTGCATATTTGCCGAAAAACCAATAGGAAACGAAATATCGCTATTTTTAATTTCAGGCCTCCCTTATAACCCCCACTCCTGATTGTCTTAGAGAATAATAATATAGCCTAAAGTCTAAGTTGGGCTAGTAGTAATATACATACCAAGTTTCATAAAATTCGGTTCAGCCGTTTATGCGTGAAAAGGTAACAAACAAACAAACAAACAAACATACACGAAAGAAACAAAATGCAGTTTTGGTGTCTATGACATGTGAAACGAAAAGTTATCGTGAAAATTCGCGAAAAAAATCAATGTACAGACAGAGGTTACAATTTTATATATATATAGATATATTTGTCTGTTACCGCTCTAGCGGTCGCAATTTTTGTTTGATCGTTACGAAACTCGAAATTTAGTCGTTTTATGTAAAAATAAAGATCAAGTTCGTTAACGGCTGAAATCGGACCAGTGGGAGGGGGGGTTTAGAGGGGAGGATTTTCGAAAAATCGAAATATCTCCGTTACTATTCGTCGGATCGAAAAATTGTATGAAATCAATTTTAATGCAAATTACATTTACTATAAATATTGTTCTATACATATTTTCCGTATAATGAGTATTAACCGAGATATTTGTATTTTTTGTAATGAGTTCCGCTTTCAGTAAACCCCTACTCCTACTAGGGACATATTAATAATAAGCTGATATCTAATGAACCACCTCATTATTAGGTTAAATACAAAATATTGTTTTCAACAAAGCTTTATTTTACGAGGTACAAACAAATACGTTCTGTTAAACCCCCCCGCATTTTTTTTTTTTCTTGGACTACAAAAATCTGAGTGATTGAGATAGAAATTATTTAGATTCATTTCAAATTACTCCACAAAATATAATAAATAGTTTCCAATAAAATAAATATTTTATATTCACTTATATATCTTTAATTGATTGTTTTTCCTGTCTATCTATCGATTCTGCACTACAAGGTTGGCTAACCTGTTTTTTTACAATCCAGCTGTATTACGTTGAAGGTTACGTTCTATTATTAATTACAGTACTGGATACAATAAATAGTTATATGAATAAAATTTATAACTTATATTCAAATATATTTCCGTAATTGCTTTTATTTCCAGTAAAAGCTGGCTAACCTGATTGTTTAGAACTCAGACTGTTTGCTATCAGGAAGGTTCTTACCATTTGATTTGCCCTTTGTTTACTTAATATTCACAGCAGTATTAAGTCTTACAAATAATGGATATTCTGTGGTACTATTTAGTGTTGGTGTAATAAGTGCACAGAGCGCTGCTATCATTAGCGGTAAGTCCATTTTTTGTGTTCTTGTTGTTTTTTGAGATTGAATTGTTTTTAATTTAATCTCGGAGCCTAACGGACGAGAGTTACTTTCCCGCCAAAATCTAGTTCGGCCGTTTCTTTGACTGGCTCAGCTCTCGTGAAATTTCTCTATTGTAAAACTTCACGTGGGAAATCTGCTTAGTTTACGCAGCCCCTGCGTGACGGACTTTTATATTTGCTACTAAAACTATTAATTACAACAGTATTTTACAACACTGGATGTGAATTTCCCCTAAATTTGTAAAGGACCTCCACTTCATTAACATGGGCTTAAGACGGTTCTTCTATAGGTGACGAGTAAGGGGGGATGGCTAAACAATTAGGAATAATCAATGATTTTTAAAAAAAATAAGCCTTGCCTAAATTAGTCTTTTTAGCAGATTTCCCCTAAGGGAAATCAGCTATTGAGGTTGTACTCATGACGGAATTTTCGAGATTTTTCTTCAAATGTCCATCGATCCTACCTAGTAGATGACGAAAATGGGGTCCGTTCAAAACTCTCTCTCTCTCTCTATATATATATATATATATATATATATATATATTTGTCTGTTACCGCTCTGGCGGTCACCGGTTTGATCGTTACCAAACTCAATATTTAGTTGTTTTATGTAAAAAGAAAGATCAAGTTCGCTAACGGCTGAAATAGGACCAGTGGGAGGGGGGTTTAGAGGGGAGGATTTCCGAAAATTCGAAATATCTCCGTTACTATACGTCGGATCGAAAAAGATTACAGAATCAATCTTATTGCAAATTAAATTTACTATAAATATTATTATATACATTTATTCTGTATCTTGAATATTAACTGAGATATTTGCATTTGTATTCTGCGTGTGCTCGGCAGCAGTCTATTTTCGGACTTTCCGCCGTGAGCTCTGGCGGCCGTTTTCATAACTATTCGTCCCCCGTGAATAGGTTTAGAGGTTTCTTACTGCTACAGTTGTTATTAGGCAGATTTCTCTATTGTAAAACTTCACGTGGGAAATCTGCTTAGTTTACGCAGCCCCTGCGTGACGGACTTTTTAATTGTGAAACGAGCTACTTTTTGAAGCGAATTTTTTCTAGTTCTCAAAGCAACAATTGGGATTATCTGTCTTCAATAATTTATTAGCTTCCTATTTAAATGACATATATTTAAAAAAATTATTAAATATAACACGATATAAATTTACTCCTTCCCTGTTCAGAAAATTCATAGCCAAATGATATTTTCTGTTGATTGTTAGTACATACCGTTTGAAACTACTCCTATGGTGCGTGTGTGTTACGCGAGAGAGAGTGAAGATTAAATATGGGTATCTCATTTCCGCCATCAACTGAGCTGGGACATTCGAAGATGGTTTCGATAATATCATCTCGAGTGGAAACTCACATGCTGACTTCCCCTAAGAAAAATATGTTAAAACTCTTTATACGTGGGGTTTTAAATACAATAAGTTATTTTTAACTGTTTGTAAGTATATTACGTGTGAATTGAAGAGGATTTTATTATCCTAAGAAAGCACATTCAACTGGATATAATGGTGTCAACAACCGGCCGGCGGCAAAGAGTAATGTGTCCTTCGCTTTGTTTATAGACTAACCTAACAATGTTTATCACTGACTCCAAGGCGGGCGCACGATAACTCTAAACATAATTTTTACGTGACTCGTAGAGACACGTACCTCTCACTATCTAACAAATTGCGTGAAGGTATTTCTGTCCTTACGATGTGGGGTGAAAGTATTTACCCGTTAAAACATATGATACTGTGTATCGCGGTTTCTCCTGACCAGCTGGCTAAAATCAACCTGAGAACTATAAATAAATATAATGGCTCACGCAGGAGGTGCGTAAGCTGCGCTAATTTCCCACGTTTGGCCATGAAATAAAAATACTTCGTACAAATGCACTTCCTAAACTGAAATGACACACAGACGTCAATAGCTTTTACAACTAACCATGTTTCTTCCTCAATAAAAACCCAACGTGAGCAATACTCGGTGTTTTCTATGAATGGAGGCGGGGCTAAAAATACGAATAAATATTAATATTAAAATTCGTAAACGTACAGAACAAAAATCGTGAACAGCGGCTTATCCAATACAACTGATTATGTTATATTTTTCATAACGGATACATTAAAGATATTAAATTTTACCCCTACTCTGTAATCTCATTCCTTCAGGTCTGACTTGCCTGATTAACAGACTTTACCTTTAATTTTACGTATGTAGTTAAAATATCGAGATATTTCGAAGTAATAAGCCTTTATTTATCATTCATTACAAAAATACAGGAAAACCCCATAGTTACACAAAACTGCCCTTTTTATCGTGTACAAAAATTAGACACAGTTCACCATTTACAGCAACAATTATTAAATCTATGTATTTGCAAAAAATAATAGATTAACAAAATAAAAAATATATTAACAAAAAAATGGATGTTCTGGATTTCGACACCAAAAATATAAATATGTGGGAAACACCCGGGCCAAATACATAAATAAATACTAAAACGAAATAAAATAGTCAAGTAATACTTCTCAATGTCTACATATTAAAAATAATTTAGTAGGCATGTAATTAATTATTCCTCTAAGTTTTCAAATATTTGAGTTACTTCTAGCTTCACAAAATTTATAACAAACTTAAGATTGAGGGTATTTATTGGTCCAGGTATGAAAAATTGAATGAAATAGTTAAGGAATGCTGAAGTGAAACAAGTTTAAATATAGGTAACTTCAATGTTTTAGGTAACTTCAGTGTTTTTATTGAATGTGTACTTATATTTCCAGTATTGATGATGGTGTGTTGACTTTATTAAAAATAAATAATGAAGGATTGACCTTATTTATACATATGACTATTCTGCCCACCCATTAATGCACTGTTAATTAATTTGAAACATATAATATTGTGTAATGTTCCAGGGGATTGCCCATATGCAGCCCATTCCTTGTCATGGAGCTACGAGAAATCCAGCAGGTCAAGGCGAGGGGTTATGTATGCAAGGACCTGGACTCCAGCAGACCCGCGGGGAACCAATCCTACATAGATACTACCATTCTTGCCAATATTAATTATACATTTTACCATTTAAAATAGTTTGTAAGAGGAATCTAAGGAAGGTGTAATCACCTGGTAGTAAAGAGATGAGCACTGCTATAATTGACCAGGAAATGCTGTCAGCTGCTTATTTATGTATTCCTCTTATTTGTCATGAAATGTATTTACTTTGAGTTGGAAGTGGACGAGGAGCATATTCTTAATATTTCTCAACACAATTGTATACTAATTTTTGCTCTTCGATGGATGGTTCTCTGAAAATAGCCAAGTAAAACCTGTGAAACAATTGTGAAGGAAGACATTGTTATGATTTTTTGTTACATTTTTTTGTTGTGAATTTATGTTGTGAGTGTTAATTTTTCAGTTTTTAGAATATTGGCATTTTTAACACATGACTTACATTTTGAAATCGTAAGGTGATTAGAAAATAAGAGGGTCATTGTTCATTTCAATACGATTTTTCAGTTAATAACTGTTATTAGAAAGAAAGTATTTATGTATGTGTGGTTTTGATTTGAACATCTTATTTGAGAATGTAATTTTTTTAATATCCTAAATTAACATTTAAAAAAATGTAAGAATATGAATCGGCTATGGAAATGATCCATCCTCCATTTTACCAATTCTTGAATAGTCCATATGTAAGTTTTAAAATCAAATTTTTTTACTATCAAACAATCAAAAATCTTCTGAAACCTTAGCATATATTTCCAACAAAAATCAAAGTAATGAAGAAAATATTTTTTTATTCACAAAATCTCAATTATATGTGACAAATATATAAAGACTCTTTGTTAATTACGACATTTGTAGAATCCTTGGTTCTCCTTATTTCTTTAAAGCAATTTCTATATTACATTAAGAAAAATAACGTTATAAAATGCTCCTAATAAGTACAAAATGTATTCAGCGGGAACATTGAATAAACAGGTTACGACTTACATTATACAATGTTACTAATCAAATTCCCAATAACTACAACCTCCCCCCCCCCCCAAGAAGTCGGCAAGCCAGAAACATCCACAGTATAAATACAGGCAGGGAGTTAGAGGGTTTTGAAAATACGCTCCATTATTTGAAAATCGGAAGTCAATTTAAACTACCCCTTTCCGCTAATATTAATGAGATTGGAAGTGAGTTACTGTATTCTAGTCAAATAACTTTATCTGCTAAAGGCTGTGGAATTTACTATCCATGAAACTTGAAAAGTTTTTTTTGGGATAATTTTAGTTTAATGATCTTGCTTAGTTTTATATTCTAATTTTAAAACAGAGAAGAATTAAAAATCCACCCAATGCAAATGGTTTGCTACGAATAATTTTCGTTTTAATTGAATACTTCATGTAGTGGCAAATTGATGCACTGATTTTGTATATTATATGTCTTTGTATAATACGTTTGAAAACATAAACTAAGTTTTTTATATTTCATTTGTAAAGATTTCTTTTAGTAGTACCTTTATTTTATTTGTATTATTTTAACTGTAAAAAAATAAATATAAAGGGTTTTGTTATGGTCATGTAAATAAATGTTTGTATAATTTAGAACACTTTAGTGATTTATTAATGGGTTTACAACTGCCTCAAAACCTATAAATAACTCATATTCCAACGCAAATTAATTTGTACAGTGATGAAAATGTTTGAGTAATTAATGTCGAAATATCTACAAGCAAGCAAAGAGAGATAAATAAACGCATGAATATATTTGTAATACATATGTTAAAAAAAAATAAGTTGTCTACCTTGAGTGCCACGTTTTCATCTTCAGGGAACTTCATTTCTCCGAAACATTCTTTGGCTGAATGTGCCACGGTGGCATTGGATAGAAGTATAACACCATAACCCAAGCAATTATAAGAGACACGAAACAGGTTCCTGTAGGACTACAACCTAATACACAAGACACTCGATTGCCTCTCACTCCTTTTCCAACCTCTTGTGGCGTACACAATGTCTGTGCGCCCAGGTATTTCAGGCCATATTACAACAGAATACCTGAAACGATTTTAGCAGATTTCCCTTAAGGGAAATCAGCTATTGAGGTCGTACTCATGATGCGAGTTTCGAAAAATTTCTTCAAATGTCCATCGATCCTACCCAGGAGATGACGAAAATGAGGTCCGTTCAAAATTATATATATATATATATATATATATATATATATATATATATATATATATATATATATATGTTAACGCTCTAGCGGTCGCAATTTTTGTTTGATCGTTACCAAACTCGGGATTTAATCGTTTTATGTAAAAAGGAAGATCAAGTTCGTTAATGGCTGAAATCGGACCAGTGGAAGGGGGGGGGTTTAAAAGGGGGAATTTGAAAATTCAAAATATCTCCTTTATTATGCGTCGGATCGAAAAATAGTATAGAATAAATCTTATTGCAAATTAAATTTACTATAGATATTGTTCTACACATTTATTCTGTATCTTGAATACTAACCGAGATATTTGCATTTGTATTCTGCGTGTGGTCATCAGTAGGCTATGTTCGGACTTTCCGCCGAGAGCTCTGGCGGCCATTTCCATAACTATTCGTCCCTCGTGAATAGGTTTAGAGGTTAGGTTAACTGTTTTTTGGGGCTAGAAACTACTGGGTTATTACGCCCTAAATAATGTTTTAGGTTTAGAGGTTTCTTACTACTACAGTTGTTATTAGGCAGATTTCTCTATTGTAAAACTTCACGTGGGAAATCTGCTTAGTTTACGCAGCCCCTGCGTGACGGACTTTTTATAATATTTTTTTCTCCAAATTTAGATTTAGATCTATTGTTTTCGACGACAAACTAGATTTATTTGATCTCGAGAACGATAATAAATCCGTCAATATTCGTCCTATAAGCATTACACGCCTTGTTCTTAAAACTATAAATATGACTAATTTAAAGGTCATTTAGTGCTTCCGATTATCCAACGTTTATATTTCCGCGGAAAACTATTATTATATATTATTATTATTTATTAACGTCCACTTTTATCATATAAATTAACGTCCACTATTATATAAATTATTTCCATATGACATCAAATCTAATCATATATTTATCTAACTGCTTAAATCTCGGGCAGCACTTTTACTAGTCATGGTACGGGGCATTTGTGTTATTGTTGAATATGGCGGGATGATTTTGTGTTTCAAATCTTCACGAGTAACCATTTCTATTTCAACACATCAACGAAGAGTAACAAGAATAATATAGGTATATATATGTTTGCGAACGACAAAATAATGGAATCCCCAAAATATCAATAATTCGGTACTTATTGTTGTTCATGGAAATATGTGTAGAACTTATTATTAGTAAAAATATTGACTTCATAACACTTTTCTACCCAATCCACAATGATGCTGTCGTGACAGTAAAGCTAACTTTTGATGGCTTTCAGCTTCATTCTTCCCACTATTGATCACTACTCGTACTAGGTCGCTAACTGAACATTTTATGTGCCCGATACATATATTATTCTAGTGATCCTGCGCCTAATCCACTAGATTTGGTGCCGAGTCACCAGAACAAGTTAAAGCCAAAAGAAATTCAACGTGTAAGTTCTAAATGAGGTAAGTGAATGTAAAAGTCTCATCAAGGCCTTGGAGTAAAAGTAGGGTGAAACTTCTTGGACATATCCATAAGGTACAACTAATCCATCTCAAATATATTTGAAGGTAATGTCATTTGGACATAGGGGAAGAGGAAACACTAGAAACATATTTTTTGAAGACATCAAATATCTTATGGGTTTGGGTGGTGTATTAATATGAAAAGAAGCTTCTGCGAGCACAATGGTTGCAACTACAAGGCGTAGCCTTTAGATTATGATGATGACATTATGATCATGGTGTGTGTGTGTGTGTGTGTGTGTTATAGTACTATACAAATATATTTAGCACAACGAAGGTGTGCATAACCCTCGGTTTAAAAATGAAGACGATTTTTGTATTTTATTTACAGTTTAATTTGATGGATTTCAATTTTTTTTTTGTTTATAGTAGAAAATAAAGTAAATTTATTTTTCAGCAAATTACATTACAATTATTTTAGGAGTACATGATAATTTGCAAAGTGTATGGTATATACCATTAGCACCAGTACATAATATAACATCATTCTATATAAACGTTTAAAGTAAGATTATTATCAAAATTTGTAATGATATTACACAATGTTGGTGTTGAATAAAAAAAATAATAGTAATTTTGACCACTAGAACTGATTCTGGCTATTGCTCTGACATAGTGGAGATTATTTGCTTTAGTGTATTCCAATGCTTGGGAGTGAAATGAGAGTTTTTTGTATAAATCACGGAACTGTTATTCGACAAGGTTTTGTTTAAATTATCAATTTATATTGATTTATAATTGCATCAGTAATTTCTTTACAATTCTCACTGGTAGGGGTTTTGAGAAATTTTTCTGTAGGAAGGTTTGCTGTTCGACAAATTTCAGCTGCAATTGCATCTCAATATTTTTATCTTCATTACTTTAAATGCGGGTTTCTTTACCAGAAACCCGATCGAGTATATCATTACCAGAATTCAAGACATTAACTGTAGAGAAACGGTAAATACGAATAATGTTGTTACTTCTTGCTCCAGATTTAGTGCACAATTAGGCGTACTTAGGGAAATCTCTTAATAAAATATCTTTGCTATTCTTCCATTTATTTGTAGTTCATTTCTACCCAAAACAGCCCACCATAACACGGCACGGCCCTTATTACAGAGGTATTTTTTTATTATATATACTTGGCACAGTATAATACAAATATTGTGTGATGGATTATCCAAGAATGTTTCTAACATCATTAAGATAGCTAATACAGTAAAAACTGTCTAAAACGGACTCTGTATAAAACGGAAATCTGTCAAAACGGAAAAAATTATCTCGGAACCGACCAACTTTATACCTAAAAACACTCTGTATAAGCCGGAAATCTGTCTAACCCGGAAACGGAAGGTTATTTTCGGTACGAAAAGTCACCTAAAACGGAATATAGCCAATTTTTTTTGATTTCCTTGTAATAAAAATTTCTTGTGAGGGACAGGGTTCGAGGAATTGTTTCATTAGATTTAAATAGAATTAGGGCTCTTAGGTTTGAAAGTGATGGAATTGAATTTTCGAAGAACTGTGTCCTGTTGGTTTCATCAGTAATCTTCCAAGAGCGTACTTCCAGCTACTGTAAAAAAATTGTTTTGTAAAGGCAGGATTCCCAAGTGGGGATGCTCAAATGGAAGTTCGCGATGTAATCGACAGCGATGAAGAAATGTCTGAGCTATGCCGCAGAGCTAAACTTGAGGTTGAAAGTAAGGACGTGTTACACTTCGATGACAACCTCCCAGTAGTCGAAGACGTAATTAGAGCTGTTGATATTGTAAGCAAAGGAACTGAAACAGACTACGACGCGAATGAAATTCCAGAAAATGAAATGGAATTGAAAATAAAAACATTAAGTGAATCACTAAAAGATGTAAATGATATAGAGGAGTGTGTAGCAAATAAAAACTGTCCGCAATTGTTGGATATAATGCAAGATGCAAAATAAATTATTTATAATCATTATTCTAAATCTGTTCACCAAACAACTATAACGGGCTTTTTCAAAAAATGTTAATGTACATATATTACATACATACATACTTACATAAATTATCTTAATTTTAGTGTCTTGTATTAATGTAATGTAAATTTAAGTTTCGTAAATTAATGTAAATCTATTTGTTCATTGCAAATTACATATATGTTACTAGAGTTTTATTAAATTAATAAAATAACACAAGTTATTGCTTTTTTTTTAATATTTACAAATTTCATACCTTTTCTAGAAAACTGTCTAAAACGGAAACCTGTCAAAACGGAAAAATATGGCCGGACCAATTGCATTCCGTTTTAGACAGTTTTTACTGTATTGATTTTTTTTTTCAATTAACTCTACAATAATAATTATTGAAATGATGTATAGAACCCTAACTTTGTTATACCTTCAAACAGAAAATGCTCCTCCATTTCAATTATATTAGTATATTATAATAAATCTGTTGTAAAATAAGTATTTAATGTTATTTCCTTGGATACCTGCTTTCATTAACTCATAAGGAGTGGCACTAAGTTACATGAATAATAGCAGGTTCCCCCCAATCCCGGTGCGAAACTGACCAAATTTATGTTTTGCAAGAGAGCCGGAGGTTCTTCTATAAAAGAGCATTAAAAGAACTCCGAATAAATTCATGTCGAATAAATATGGTATTAATCAATAATGTAACCTTCTCCCAGGAAGTAATAAAATCAAACTTGGGTGAACCTATCACATTATGGTAAAGATATGCTGAATTCTGGGTTCCGTCAGTTGCAAGCCCATCGGGTGGACATATTTAGTTATCAGAATACTAAAGATGCTGATAACGAAGAAATTGTTTCGGGATACGATAAAGCTCCTGGGTTTAACGAAATTTGGAATGATTGAAGTATGCGGGAGTTGCTTATTATACCTGAAATTCAGGAGAGGACGCAGGAGAGAAGGATAAAACAGAAAATACCAACAGAACAGGAAATGCTAATATTCTCTCAATACATAAAAAAAGAAAATAATTATACAAGTATATCCTCACCTCTCAGTGGCAGTGACGCCAAGTATTAAGAAACTAAGCATATTGGATTCTGATGTAACTAGTTCTTTTGGTTTGTTTTTATCCCGTTTGTTAATGAATATTCAATAATAATGAAGATTTGTATTGGAATTATCATTATACAAAAACATTTATGCAGCATTCATCACTGCTCGTGTGAATCCATGTGTCCTTGCTATACGTAACTGGTTAAGGATTTTGTCATGGTTGAAAATAATACAATAATTATACAGTAAAAAATATAAATAAAATGTTTTAGGGGCAATAAACATTTATTCATTATCTAGGAAGCCTTCTCCGTTCATTAGTTATTTATTACGGGTATGCACCTCCAGTGACAGAGTTTTATCATATTTCCCTTAACGCGTTAACAGCGTGTTGTGTCCTGTGACGCCTTAAGGCTAAGGGGTTTTGGAATTTCACATTCTGTAAGTAAAAATATTTGTTTTTAACTAATTTGTGTCTGATAAGGTTCAAAATATATTTTATCAAAATATCGTTAGGTGCCCGAGATCATCTACTCCACATGACTTATACAGTATACTAATATGTTAATACTATACTAATACTTCAATATGAAGAACACTTGGCAGATAATCTTTAATGGCGACCTAGAGATAAAGTTCTTTCGGCAAGCGTATTTGTTGGATACTAACTAATTAGTTACTGTCACCCCCTCCCCCTCGGTTGGGAGTTATAAATTCAACTAAAATATGCTACCAAAACTCAGCCAGGAGTGTGATTCTGCACCTCACAGAGACCAGATCGAGTTAGTTATCGTGTCTCTTAAAAACAAGCTTCACGGTCGAAGAAATTACGCAAGAAGTATGCCTTATATGTTATACATGCTATACATATATATATATATATATATGCTATTACCAGGGAGGGTGCATGTCTGTTGGTTCATGGCTTATGGATAAAACTGAAATGGGAGCAGATTGAGACAAAAAGAGAAGATTTTCCTTTATATGAAAATCTGATGTGGGCACCACATGACATATGTACGTTCGTATCTCACATAGCCCAAATATGACAAGCCTAAGAATGATAAAATTTGTATTTAGAACTTCTATTCCCCGTCTAGATGGGAGCTTCCCCTTTTGATTGAATCGATTCACGGGAGATGGGTTAAAATAAATAAAAGTCCGTCACGCAGGGGCTGCGTAAACTAAGCAGATTTCCCTCGTGAAGTTTAGTAATAGATAAATATACATACTGCTAACACAACACCTTGAATAAATACAAACGGAAATAAGAAATGTTTCATCCAATTTCAATAGCCTGCCGACAGGAAGCGTTAGGTTAGAAATGTAAACAAACGGGTCCCGCCTCACACCGGAAAGAAAAACAATTACTGAAATATATCAAAATATAACACATTAATTTTATTGAGAACTATTTACTATATCTAGTACTGTAATTAATAATGAGTCAGAATAATTGTTATCTCAATCAATAAAATTTTAGTAGTCCAAAACTTTAAGATGGGGGGGGGGAGTCACCAGTACATATTTGCATGTATCTCGTATAATAAAGGTCTCTTGAATACAATTTTTGGTATTTAAACTTCCAATAATGTGATTTATTATGTATCAGAGTATTGTTTACGTAACATGAGTAAAAGTGGCGGTTTGGTGAAAACTGAAAAATGCAAATATCTCGGTTAATATTCAAGATAGAGAATAAATGTATATAACAATATTTATAGTAAATTTAATTTGTAATAAGATTGATTCTGTATAATTTTTCGATCCGACGTATAGTAACGGAGATATTTCGAATTTTCGAAAATCCTCCCCTCTAAACCCCCCCTCCCACTTGTCCGATTTCAGCCGTTAACGAACTTGATCTTTCTTTTTACATAAAACGCTTGAATATGAAGTTTGGTAAGGATTAAACAAAAATTGCGACCGCTAGAGCGGTAACAGACAAATATATAGATATATATATATATAGATATATATATACAGTTTTGAACGGACCTCATTTTCGTCATCTACTAGGTAGGATCGATGGACATTTGAAGAAAAATGTCGAAAATTCCGTCATGAGTACAACCTCAATAGCTGATTTCCCTTGAGGGAAATCTGCTAAAAAAATGCAAATTTCACAGTACCTATTAGAGATAAAGAAGTTTTGTATAGGACCTTTGTTTATCATAAAATGATCCATAAATTATATTCTATGACATTTTTCGATCCGATGCATTGGAAGGGGGATTTCGTGTTTCCTTATCAAATAAAATAATTCTAAATGAAGTACGATACTAGATTTTTCATATTTAATTTAATATGACTACAAGGAAGACGTGTGGCGTCGACATCATATATATTTATTTATATATTAGACTTTTTTATTAGCATCGTTATTCAATATCTTATCTCTGTGGACAGCTAAAATTGATGGTGTTCTAAAGCTGATGACATTCGGATCTTGCTTTGGCCAAATATTGTAAAAAAAGTCCGTCACGCAGGGGCTGCGTAAACTAAGCAGATTTCCCACGTGAAGTTTTACAATAGAGAAATCCGCCTAATAACAACAGTAGTAGTAGGTAATCCCTAAACCTATTCACGAGGGACGAATAGTTACCGAAACGGCCCGCACTAGCTCTCGGCGGAGGGTCCCGAACATAGCCCACTCCTGCCGACCATACACATGCATACAAATGCAAATATCTCGATTAATATTAAAGATAAAGAATAAATGTATAGAACAATATTTATAGTAAATTTAATTTGCAATAAGATTGGTTCTATACAATTTTTTAACCCGACGTATGGTAACGGAGATATTTCGAATTTTCGAAAATCCCCCCCTCTAAACCCCCCATCCCACTGGTCCGATTTCAGCCATTAACGAACTCGATCTTTCTTTTTACATAAAACGATTAAATTCCGAGTTTGGTAAAGATCAAACAAGAATTGCGACCGCTAGAGCGTTAACAGACAAATATATCTATATATATATAAAATTGTAACCTCTGTCTGTACATTGATTTTTTTCGCGAAATTTCACGATAACTTTTCGTTTCACATGTCATAGACACCGTATCTGTATTTTGTTTCTTTCGTGTATGTTTGTTTGTTTGTTTGTTTGTTTGTTACCTTTTCACGCATAAACGGCTGAACCGAATTTTATGAAACTTGGTATGTATATTACTACTAACCCAACTTAGACTTTAGGCTATATTAATTTTCTCTGAGACGAACAGGAATGGGGGTTATAAGGGAAGCCTGAAATTAAAAATAGCGATATTTCGTTTTCTATTGGTTTTTCGGCAAATATGCACATAACAAAAGTTGTTTATTTTGTTATTTAGAGTAACTTTTGTTATATACACTTTCGTCGTATACCGAAGTTTAAATGCGTTATACGCTAAAAATTATAGAGGGAGTCAACAATATTATTTGCCAAAAAAGACTCAACCGAACTGAATAAAACTCGGTATGTGTATTAGCAGTGAGGCCTTCATTATAATAAGCCATACCAACATTTCTATGGACGGGCAGGAGTGGGGGTTATAAGAGAAGCCTGAAATTAAAAAGAACAATATTTCGTTTCCTATTGGTTTTTCCGCAAATATAAACATAACAAAAGTTGTTTATTTTGTTATTTGGAGTAACTTTTGTTATATACACTTTTGTCGTATACCTAAGTAAAAATGAGTTATACGTTAAAACTTTAGCGGGAGCCAACAATTTTATTGGGCACTAACGGCTGAACCGAACTTAACAAAATACTCGGTATGTCAATTAGCATTAATTCTTCCATGATTATAAGCTATATTAAAATTTTTAGGTTCGAACGGGAGGGGGGTTATAAGGGAGGCCTGAAATAAAAATTCACCATATTTACATGTATAAGAGACGGGAAATATAAAAATATCGAAGACAGTGAAGCCTTATCGAACAAATATTCTATTATTAGCAAATCCACGGCCACGACGGGTATCAATCCTAAACACTGGGACGGGTAAATGTCAAAATATTGTGCAGTGTAAAGCCTGCTAATAAATACCATCACCATTCAGCCTCAAATGAATTCCCGGGCGAAGCCGGGTATCTGAGCTAGTATATATATATATCTATATATATATATAAAATTGTAACCTCTGTCTGTACATTGATTTTTTTCGCGAAATTTCACGATAACTTTTCGTTTCACACGTCATAGGCACCATAACTGCATTTTGTTTCTTTCGTGTATGTTTGTTTGTTTGTTTGTTTGTTTGTTTGTTACCTTTTCACGCATAAACGGCTGAACCGAATTTTATGAAACTTGGTATGTATATTACTACTAACCCAACTTAGACTTTAGGCTATATTAATTTTCTCTGAGACGAACAGGAGTGGGGGTTATAAGGGAAGCCTGAAATTAAAAATAGCGATATTTCGTTTTCTATTGGTTTTTCGGCAAATATGCACATAACAAAAGTTGTTTATTTTGTTATTTAGAGTAACTTTTGTTATATACAGTTTTGTCGTATACCGAAGTTTAAATGCGTTATACGCTAAAAATTATAGCGGGAGTCAACAATATTATTTGTCAAAAAAGACTCAACCGAACTAAATAAAACTCGGTATGTGTATTAGCAGTGAGGCCTTAATTATAATAAGCCATACCAACATTTCTATGGACGGGTAGGAGTGGGGGTTATACGGGAAGCCTGAAATTAAAAATGGCGATATTTCGTATCCTATTGGTTTTTCCGCAAATATAAACATAACAAAAGTTGTTTATTTTGTTATTTGGAGTAACTTTTGTTATATACACTTTTGTCGTATACCTAAGTAAAAATGAGTTATACGTTAAACCTTTAGCGGGCACTAACGGCTGACCCGAAGTTAACAAAACTCGGTATGTCAATTAGCATTAATTCTTCCATGATTATAAGTTATATTAAAATTTTTAGGTTCGAACGGGAGGGGGGTTATAAGGGAGGCCTGAAATAAAAATTCACCATATTTACATGTATAAGAGACGGGAAATATAAAAATATCGAAGACTGTGAAGCCTTATCAAACAAATAATTCTATTATTAGCAAATCCACGGGAAAGACGGGTATCAATCCTAAACACTGGGACGGGTAAATGTCAAAATATTGTGCAATGTAATGCCTGCTAAAAAATACCATCACCATTCAGCCTCAAATGAATTCCCGGGCGAAGCCGGGTATCTGAGCTAGTATATATATAAAATTGTAACCTCTGTCTGTACATTGATTTTTTTCGCGAAATTTCACGATAACTTTTCGTTTCACATGTCATAGACACCATATCTGCATTTTGTTTCTTTCGTGTATGTTTGTTTGTTTGTTTGTTACCTTTTCACGCATAAACGGCTGAACCGAATTTTATGAAACTTAGTATGTATATTACTACTAACCCAACTTAGACTTTAGGCTATATTAATTTTCTCTGAGACGAACAGGAGTGGGGGTTATAAGGGAAGCCTGAAATTAAAAATAGCGATATTTCGTTTTCTATTGGTTTTTCGGCAAATATGTACATAACAAAAATTGTTTATTTTGTTATTTAGAGTAACTTTTGTTATATACACTTTTGTCGTATACCGAAGTTTAAATGCGTTATACGCTAAAAATTATAGCGGGAGTCAACAATATTATTTGCCAAAAAAGACTCAACCGAACTAAATAAAACTCGGTATGTGTATTAGCAGTGAGGCCTTCATTATAATAAGCCATACCAACATTTCTATGGACGGGCAGGAGTGGGGGTTATAAGGGAAGCCAGAAATTAAAAATAGCGATATTTCGTTTCCTATTGCTTTTTCAGCAAATATGCACATAACAAAAGTTGTTTATTTTTTTATTTAGAGTAACGTTTGTTATATGCACTTTTGCCGTATACCTAAGTATAAATGAGTTATACGTTAAAACTTTAGCGGGCACTAACGGCTGAACCGAACTTAACAAAACTCGGTATGTCAATTAGCATTAATTCTTCCATGATTATAAGTTATATTAAAATTCTTAGGTCGAACGGGAGGGGGGTTATAAGGGAGGCCTGAAATAAAAATTCACCATATTTACATGTATGAGACGGGAAATATAAAAATATCGAAGACTGTGAAGAATTATCGAACAAATAATTCTATTATTAGCAAATCACCGGCAACGACGGGTATCAATCCTAAACACTGGGACGGGTAAATGTCAAAATATTGTGCAATGTAAAGCCTGCTAAAAAATACCATCACCATTCAGCCTCAAATGAATTCCCGGGCGAAGCCGGGTATCTGAGCTAGTATATATATATATATATATATATATATATATATATATATATATATATATATATATATATATATAATTTTGAACGGACCTCATTTTCGTCATCTCCTGGGTAGGAGCGATGGACATTTGAAGAAATTTTTCGAAACTCGCGTCATGAGTACGACCTCAATAGCTGATTTCCCTTAAGGGAAATCTGCTAAAACCTGTTCTACAGGATAAGATTAATTGGTTAGACTGATATTTCCTGTGCTGGTAAAACAAGTAGATTGCGTTTGTTAGGACACATGGAGAGAATGGGTCCCGACAAGTTATTAAGGTATATGTAGCGTTGTATAAAAGGTGGACGAGGATGAGGACAAGCCCAGGCAAAGTAGCCTGAATTACCTGGTAGACGACGTGCGGAAGCTAGGGGTCAGGAATTGGACGACTTCCGACTGGAAGAGCACTAAATGGAAAAAATGGTATTAGAGGTTTAGGTCCTATTTTTACTGTAGCATGTAGTTGAACGCCAGTAAAATTACAGTCATAGATGAAAACAAATTGTGAAGTATATATGTATATCTAAATAAATTAAATGATTCTAATTGTTTGATGTTTAAATCAATTTTCTGCTCCCACATGGTAACAAGCAGTTTATAGCTTTTCCTGCTGTTGTCATAAGTTAGAATTTTAATTATGCACTCAAAATTTCAAATAAAGGTCACCAACGCATTTACGCTAATAACAGATGTATTAATAATTTTTTGAAGCTGTTATTCGTATGAGATGATATTCTGTTTTTATATCAATGAATTATTCTCATTGATTTTTCAGCTATGGTTCTAGGCACTCTGCAAGATTTTTCGATTATCTTTAACTATAACGTAGCTTTATGTATGAATGCAACTGGATTAGCATAAAGTGCAAAATAGAATCGTAACATTTGCTAATAGAAATACTTATCAGCGATGTATATACAAATGTAAATGAATGTTATTTGGGGCGTTAGTTAAATGTAGTAGTACATTTAGGGCCGTATTTGCCGATCTCCCAACCTGGCCAGTCCGGTGCTGTATGATTGGGAATCTTAAGATATATATTCATTATCTGTCTATTAAATTGTAATTTATTGTTTCTGATGGAGCCCCCCCCCCTTTAGATCATTTCGTATGCGAGGTATCGTTGCCACTGTTTTATAGAAACAACATTGCCATTGCCGGAAGGGCCTGGTAGGGCCAAGGGGAGGACGTCATATGTCCCTTTTCCCAGGTCAATAGCAGGGGCACGCCTACAAAATGGCTCCCAAGCCCTTCACTACCTTATACTTAGGCCTTTAAGAAAATTTAAATATGAATGCACTGTTTTATCACAGGAAACACTTCTACTCAGGATTCCAGTTCGAATGTTTTATTTGTGACTAATTTGTCCATTTTTCACTAAGGACCTACCCTGAAAAAGGACCCAAAGAAATATTTATTTTTTTTTGTGAAACATTTTAAGTAGTACGTTTTTCCTTAGCCGGAAATAGAAATTATGACTAAGTAAAAAAAATATATTAACATAAAAGAAAAACGAACAATCGATTTCTTGCATTGGATATATCCAGTCTGGTTTCCCACTTAAAGATCAATGACGAAATGATTTCTGTTAACGTTATTTTTTTTCTACTTACCATTAAATACTAACTAGTGAGTCATTTCTGATATTTCTATTAATTTGAATATTTGACTACTTCTCAAAACAATTTTTAGTAATTTCATTTTTAGTAACTTGTTCTTTAGTGCCCTTGAAATGCTAAAAGAGTTCTGAGTATTATTATTATGATTATTAGGTTTAAAAATATGGATGTTCTTTGTTAACCTACAAATATACACATGCAAGCATTAAGTTTGGGTTTTATTTCCACCTGGGCCATAATAGCCGAATTATTTGCAATTCCTTGTTTTCAGCCTTCATTAAGCCCCCCCCCCCCGCTCCCCACGCCACAGCCCTTTTATTAATAGGTTTTTTACATAGAAATAGGCAATGAGATCACAAGTGTGTTATACCAGCACGAAATCTGCTTAGTTTACGGGGTCCCTGTGTGTCGGACGTTTCTTCTCGTAGGGTTGTCAAATTTAAGCTTTAAATTGAGAAGAAAGTTAAATTACTTAGACTTAGAAATAGAGAGGAAAGGACGACAGATTCGAAATTTGGATTTTTTCTGAAGCCACCTTCATCTAAGTCTAATTTGAAAAATTCCCTCAAATGTCCATCGATCCTACCCACTAGATGACAAAAATGATGTCCGTTCAAAATTATATATATATATATATATATATATTTATATATATATACTAGCTGAGATACCCGGCTTCGCTCGGGAATTCATTGGGGCTGAATGTTGGTGGTATATCGTTTTATGTAAAAAGGAAGATCAAGTTCGTTAACGGCTGAAATCGGACCAGTGGGAGGAGGGGGGTTAGAGGGGGATTTTCAAAAATTCGAAATATCTCCGTTATTATGCGTCGGATCGAAAAATTGTATAGAATAAATCTTATTGCAAATTAAATTTACTATAAATATTGTTCTATACATTTATTCTGTATCTTGAATACTAATCGAGATATTTGCATTTGTATTGTGCGTGTGGTCGGCAGGAGTCGGCTACGTTCGGGACTCTCTGCCGAGAGCTAGTGCGGGCCGTTTCGGTAACTGTTCGTCCCTCGTGAATAGGTTTAGAGATTCCTTACTACTACTGTTGTTATTAGGCGGATTTCAATAGAGAAATCAATAGAGAAACCTCACGTGGGAAATCTGCTTAGTTTACGCAGCCCCTGCAGGACGGACTTTTTTCTTATCGACAGCTTACTCGATGTCCCTTGAGAAGTCCGTAACGCAGGGCTCCGTAAACTAAGTAGTTCCCCATTTGCGAGTATGATACACTATTGATTTCACTCAACATATAGTTATACTTTTTATCAAACATCCGAGAGAAATCCCACTCAGTTACGGGTGTTTATGAGTTGAAGACTTAAAACAAGAACGTACGACTCTCGCTATAACTCGCTTAATATTTGAGCTATGAAAAATTTATTACGGTTATATTATGGATTTTCTAATTCCTTATTGTTAATACAATGGGTAGGAATGGAGTCTTACTGAAGACTGAAAAATAAAAAACCCAAATAACTCGGTTAATATTCATGATATGTATGTAACAACATTTATAATATATAAGGAGGAAGAGTGCTTATATAGACTTTTTCGATCATACGTATAACAATGGAGATATTTTGAATTTTCAAAATTCTCCTCCTCAAAACCCCCCTTCTCCATGGTACTATTTCAAGCATCAAAAACTTTATGTTTTACATAAAACATTTATATATCGAGTTTGGTAACGATAAGAAAAAAAATGCGTCCCCCAGAGCGGTAACAGGCAAATATATATATATATATATATATATATATATATATATATATATTATATATATATATACATATATATATATATCCTATCTAAGGTTCCCGGCGATGCCCGGGAAATCATTGTTGACTGACTAATGATGGTACTCTTATAGTAAGACTTCAATGTGTACAAATACACTTCCCTCCACGACGTAATGTTTTTGCGAAATAGCCAATCCTAAAGGGTAAATTTTTGGTATTACTAGAATAGAAATTTTCATTATCAAGAATAAATGAAAATGTGTTCTTTATGTATCCCTCAACACTTTTTGACTCACCGTTTTTGAATAATTCAAACCATTATCATGAATAGCCCTTCTAAAACCCAATCCGAGCACATATAGTTTAATCATAGTTTAGCACGTAAGGTCATATTCATAATAGTAGATCTCAGTGGAAATCACTTACCGTTATGCCAAAATTTGACAGGAAATAAGTAAACTCAATTAACTTTATTAGCTTCCCGTCATTTCCGCTCTCGCATTAGAGTTACCAACATTCTTCTCCTTAAATTATTGATTCAAAATGTTATTTTAATAATTATCTATCTAGTGGAATTATTAATAGTGTTACCCTAAAAATAATTTCATTTATATTCCAAAAGCTATGATGGGAAGAGATCGTAGCCCTCCCCGCAACCTAAGTAATACTTCAAACAATCACATCTTGGTTAAACGCATATTGCCATAATGACATTATCATTAACGTTTAATTGTTATGATGGTACATATTTGTTTCAAAACATCAATATATCGGAAGTAAGATAATATTGTTGCGAAAATTAAATAGATGAATAATTCTTCAGAGAGAGAGAGAGAGAGAGTCGCGTATTTGGAACGTGTGACGTAGATCAAAGAAGCCGACAGAACGTTCTAACTCCTTATAGACTCGCCCAGCCTAGCCTCGAAAGAACCAGACAATTCCCCTTTGATGTATGCCGACAACCTATATAAGAACGGCCAGCCGTGAGCAGTCAGTTTTTATGCTCAGCGATCTTGAGGGTCACATCAGTGCTACAGTGCGACTTAGTGCAGTGCGGTAAAGTCTATTTAGAAGAAGAACAGTATTGTGTCGTGACTGTAAGTAACAGTTTAGTGCCGTGTTTAAGACAGTGCAGTGCCGCGAAGTAAAGGACAGTGAAGTGCCGCGAAGTAATGGACAGTGAAGTGTCGTCTTGTGAATTTCAGTGACCATGAGTGAATTATTGGACTGTGTAATCTGAAGAACAGTGACGCTATCAGTGTATACTGTGAGTAGTAATTAAGAGTAATTACCAAGTGTATTGTGCATTGTGAAATAAATTGTGCAGTGATAAAAACTGTGAAACTTGCGAGTATTTAATTTTGCAATCCAAAAGAACTCTTATTAAAAACGTTTATTACTGGTTTTGGTAATAAAAACGTAACAATATATTACCAAAATCAAAGAGTTTGAAATTTCTATTGGAAATAAATAACAAAGTTTTTAACAGAATTTTATGAAACTTGGTATGTATATTACTACTAACCCAACTTAGACTTTAGGCTATATTAATATCCTCTGAGACGAACAGGAGTGGGGGTTATAACGGAAGCCAGAAATTAAAAATAGCGATATTTTGTTTCCTATTGGTTTTTCGGCAAATATGAACATAACAAAAGTTGTTTATTTTGTTATTTAGAGTAACTTTTGTTATATACACTTTTTTCGTATACCGAATTATAAACGAGATATACGCTAAAACCTATAGCGGAAGTGAACAATTTTATTTGGTACAAAAGACCCAACCGAAATAAATAAAACTCGGTATGTGTATTAGCACTAACGCTTTCATTATAAAAAGCCATACCAACATTTCTAGGGACGAGCAGGAGTGGGGGTTATAAGGGAAGCCAGAAATTAAAAATAGCGATATTTCGTTTCCTGTTGGTTTATCGGCAAATATGAACATAACAAAAGTTGTTTATTTTATTATTTAGAGTAACTTTTGTTATATACACGTTTTTCGTATACCGAATTATAAACGAGATATACGCTAAAACCTACAGAGGAAGAGAACAATTTTATTTGGGACAAAAGACCCAACCGAAATGAATAAAACTCGGTATGTGTATTAGCACTAATGCTTTCGTTATAACAAGTCATATCAACATTTCTAGGGACGGGCAGGAGTGGGGGTTGTAGGGGATGCCTGGATTTAAATATAGCGGTATTTCGTTTTCTATTCGTTTTTCGGCAAATATGAACATAACAAAAGTTGTTTATTTTGTTATTTAGAGTAACTTTTGTCATATTCATTTTTGTCTTTTAACAAAGTATAAACGAGATATACACTATAAACTAAAGCGGGGGTCAACTATTTCATTGGGCGCTAACGATTAAACCGAACTTAAAAAAACTTGGTATGTCAATTAGCATTGATTCTTCCATGGTTATAAGCTATATTAAAATTATTTGGTTAGAACGGGAGTGGGGGTTATAAGGGAGGCCTGAAATAAAAATTCGCGATATTACATTGTATTTTGGTTTTTCGACAAACAAGCACAAAACAAAAGTTGTTTACTTTGTTTTTTAGATTAACTTTTTTTTTTTATACATTTCTCCAGGAACAATGTGTGGAGCAAGTAATTTGCGTAGAAATATTGATATGCTCAACAATTCATTCCAATTTGAACTATGAGGTACCTCACCTGGAAAAATTAATTCAAATCTATGTTAATATTTTGTCCTTAATAACTGAAATCTATGCATAATGCACAGAAGACGGGAAATATGAGAATATGGGGGACAATGAAGTCTTACATAAAAAAATTAATTTTATTACAAAAAATCCACAGCAACGATTGGTATAAACCCTAAACACCTGGACGGGTAAATATAAAATATTGTGCAAAGTAAAGCATTGGCAAAAAAAAATATCATCACCATTAAAGCCTCAAATGAAATCCCGGGCGAAGCCGGGTATCTGAGCTAATATATATATATATATATATATATATATATATTAAAGATCAATGGAGAACTGATGAAACTTTGCGATAATCTCTTTATCATGAGTACAAACTGAATAGCTGGATTCCCTTAAAGGAAATCTGATAATAAAAATACTCCAGGAGGGAACTAACTGTTAGGTTATTCTGTTGTACTAACATTTAAGTAACTGGATTGCATGTCAAGCAGCTTCTATTCTCAAATATTCACGCAAAAGGAGAACATAACTCTTCACACTTATTCATTATTAGCTTCTTTACAATCCTTGAAAGAACCTCCCCGAAGTACTATAATGAGATAAAAAAACAAATTAAGTCAGATATTCAGACAAAATAGCTACCCTAACGAATTAATTCAAAATCAAAACAAGAAAACGATTTAATCTATCTACTACAATAGGAAAGAAAAAAACTGTAGAAATCAATATAGAAGATAAAAAGTATTTCTTCGATCCAACTGTTTTTAAATTTGTAGAAGAATTTTGTTATGAAAATGTTTACAACAAACGCAAGAAAAAAAGAGATGATGATATTATTAATAAGCATAACATTAAACGCCCAAAAATGCAAAACAATGCTAAAATAAAAGACATAATTTTAATAGAAAAACAAAACGTATTGACGACGACACTGATAGTGACATTATTATTACCAATTTCAAGAAAATAAAATTAGTTCAAACAAAAATTAATCATTTCTATAATAATAAAACTGACATTAAAATAGCGGCCAAGGAAAGTATAAATATACATATAGACAATCAAAAGGATACATAAACGGATCAAAAGGATAAACATAATGGAACAATGCATATTAAATGATTTTGATCAATAATCTACAAAAACGGTTTGGCGTTAATGACCAAATTGGTTGACAAGCCACCAAAAAAAAAAAAAAAAAAAAAAAAAAAAAAAAAAAAAAAATGTATTGTGCAATGACTTACAATCCCGCATTAGCAAGAAAGGTTACATCGAAATTTAAAGATATTGGACAAATCACTTGAAAATATCAAAAGAGAGTAAAAAATAGCTTCTGTCTTATAAAAGATAAATTAAAACCAACAGATACCAAAGATAATGTATTCAAAATAAACTGTATGGATTGCAATAAAAGTTATATAGGGGAATCATCACAATTACTCAAAAGAAGAATAATTCAACACGTGATAATCGTTGATCATAAGGACAATAAAACTTCCTAGCCGACGACGCGATTAAATACACCCATAACATTGATTTTGAAAATGTAAGTACCATTGAAAAAGAAAGAAATATAATCATGAGGAGTATAAAAGAGAATATGTACATTATAAAAAATAGAAAAAGGTGATCAATAAGAAAGCAGAGATGAAATATGCGAATTATATATACTTTAATGTATGAGAAACTTTAAAGTGATAGTTGATCAGTTATAAACTTCTCATTTACTATTTAGACTATACACTTCATTACGGACAGTCGATAGATGTTTCTTTATTGACGTATCGTTATAAATCAGCTGACTTGATCCATCATGCTTTGTAAGCCATTCTCCGACTGGCATGGCTAGAGAAAGATTTAGCCGTTAGTTTAGTTGCCGTTTTGTAGTAGAATTTCTCCCGATGAGGCGTCATATGGACGCGAAACTAGTAGAGAAATAAAAATGTTTTTTAATAATCATATGAAGTTTTTATTCTTTTGTTGACCTTCCGCTATAGATTAGTTAAAGTGAAGTTAAATTGGTCATATTTTCATCTTGAAAGAAATGAATACATATCACCCATTAATCACACAAAGTTTCTTTCACATTTCCAGATCATAATGTCTAAACATTACTATGCTAAGTGTTCCCCAGGTAAAAAGAAAAAAAGAATTTGTTTAAATATTTAAAGCGTTTAAAAAATGTATAGCTCCAAATGAATTCATGAACAGTTCATTTTATGTGTTGAACAAAGGTTTGGCCTTCAGTTCTCAATGCAGGTTGCTCAGTCTTATCTAATGTTTTCCGATAAATATTTGTTCATGTTCAAATGCTTCACCGTTTGATGTCTTGAACATTATATTTTTCATCTAAATGGCTTTTATTGAAACATTTTACCAAATGTAAATGTTGGGACATTTTTATTTTTAACAAAGACAGAGTAGTACATAAAATGGAAATCATTCAGTTTGAACAGTCTAACCTTTCGTATAGTGAAATTTCTTCACATTTAATTAAAGACGTACCTAAATATAAAACATTAGATTGAATACTAGGCGAATTAGTGGTCAGAGCCAATGCATGAACGTTTTAGGGCGGCCAAACGACTTACGTTTTACAGATCAAACTTTACTGTTTCTTTGTACAAAAAAATAACTTAGTGAGCACCCCAGATCTATATCACTCAATATCTGGTTCATCCGAGTGTTTCTTCTTTGGCCCAAATAGTTAATGAATTATATTCACTTAAATACACCTTGAAGACTAGAAACCATCACAGCTCTGGAAGGACTCATCTCAGTCTTCAAGGTCACTCCTGCGGCCTCCCAGATAGATGTTTTTAGCAGATTTCCCTTAAGAGAAATCAGGTATTGACTTGTACACATGACGCCATTTTCTAAAACTTTCCTCAAATGTCCATAGATTGTACCATCCTACCTAGGAGTTGACTAAAATGGGGTCCGTTGATTAGTATATAAATATATATATATATATACACACACACACACACACACACACACACACACACAGATATGCTTTTCTGTTACCTCTCGTTGCATTTTTGTTTGAGCGTTACCAAACTCGACATATAGGCTTTTATTACAAAACTAAAGGTCAAGTTCGTTAATAGCTGAAATCTGACCGATATCTCCGTTATTATACGTCTGGCCGGAAAATGGTATAGAACCAATCTTAGCAAATTAAATGTACTATAGGCATTGTTATATACATTTATTCTCTATCTTCAATATTAACCGCAATATTTGCACTTTGTAGATTTTATCTTTCAGTAAACCCTTATTCCTATTCATGTCAGAATAGTAATAAGCTGATATATAACGAACCACTTTATTCTAAACTTGAATACCAAATATTGTTTTCAAGAGACCTTTATTATGCGAGATACATGCAAATTCGTTATGCGATGACATCAATAAGGAAGATATACCGTCTTGTTTATTTTATCTAGCCATACTCGCCATATAACCATTTCCGTGAACACTGAAGATCATATTTATGATTGGCAGAAATCAGGCATGGAAAAATGGTGGCATAAAGCAAGAAATCGAAAGTTCGAAATATTTCTGTTATTATGAGCGGTATCGTAAAATGTTAGAGAACCAATTTTGTTAAACAATTGGTTATTTAAAATTGTTGTTCAACGCATTTTTTCGTAACTGAAGTACTAATTTAGTGATTCATGCTTTCTCATTTTTATAGTAACTCCTCTGCACTCTTCTTATCGGTATTTTACATAGAAATAGGAAATAAGATAAGTGTGTAATAACAGTACGTGGGAAAACTGCTTAGTTTACGCAGCCCCAGCGTGACGTACTTTCTTTACATTACGATGTAACTAGTTTAGTGTATTACCTATGAACCAAGTAGAGCAATGGTAAGAGTCAATTATTTATTACCTATTGTACCTTCAACCTTCAAAGAAGACCGATCAGGAGTATAGCCGAAATTCGTAGCCGAATTTGCTAGGAAAGGTTATACAATGAAAATATTTGAAGACATAGTTGCTGATTTAGAATCTTTTTTTTTCTAGAATTATTTAATTTATGTAGGAGGCATTGATATTTTGAGGATTTAATCCTAGTCCATAGCTGATATTGTGAACAACCGATCCTATGGGCAAGCCATGGGGCAAACCTATTCCCTCTTTTGGCATTGGGTTACAATATCCAAAAGCGGCATCAAATGGCAATCCCACACTCCATTTGTTAGTACATTAATTCGCTATTAGTTCGTGGGATAGAGTGGACCACCATGGGCGATATTTGTCGACAAACATTCATCTCAAGTGGCTGGGGGAGAACACGGGATGGGTGCTAATGGGAAGTATATGGGGTCGAGCCCTACCCCCGTGTAATCCGCCGCTCCTTGTTTTCATTGGATTAGGACAGCTGGAGCACAGCTGTGCGAGAGCACGTGTACAAACACTCACTCAGGTGCAGGTGCTTATGACGCAACCAGTGCCCCCTTCTCAATCCACCCTTATCACTGATAAGGGATTAGCTGTAAGTGCTCAATCATGAAGAGGGGGCAAAATAGTGGTCTCATTTCATCTTTAAAGGGAGTTTTCCGTTCATTACAGAATAAGAAGATAATAGTGGTCGGGGGTAACACATAGTTCGGATTCCACTAAACATCCTTTATTTAGTACAGATCTTCTACATGTCTTGATGCATATTTCAAGGTTACAAAAGCCAGTATAAATTAAAACAATCATAGCCAATATATAAAATAATTCAATAAGCAAATATTGAATGTGAGGTGATTACGCAAGTGTGTAAGTGTAAATACCTAGCAAGGTCATCAGATTGACAAGGATGTGTCCAGAAGGAACCTTTTTTAGGATCAGAACAGGAATTGGTGGTCTTCAGGTTACCACTGGCGTAAGAAAAGGAGGTCAATTATCATCTGAACTGTTTAACCACACCGAGGAGTTGGTAATACGAAAAATCAGGATGACCTTAGAGCAAGTAACATTTTGGCAAAGCATATGGTTCATGATGTGTTGATTAGCAGTAGAAATATATACTAATGCAGTGAAGATTTAGTTCGAGCGGTGGAAGACAAAAATAAGTATGGAAATAACCAGTAATGAGAACCGGGGAAATTGGCGGACTCGTCGAATTGAAGAGATCAAGTTGGCGGACGTTTAAATTCTATTGTTATTATTATTATTTATTAACGTCCACTTTTTGCAACTAAGGATAATTGGGACTCGTTATCCACAGGTTACCACCCTTTTCTAGCCAGGGTGGGATTTAGGATGTTATTTAATGAATTCTGACAATATTAAATTCCTTTGCTCTAGGTTTACAATGTGAGATTAAAGGCAACGCTTTAACTCACAAGGCTAACCTGAGCTCCAGAGAAAACTGATAATATAAAAACGGAGATTAGGGCATTGGTCGTTTATGACAGTGAAACGTAGACTCTCACAAGAAAATAAAGGAGAGCACTGATCTGTGAAAGAAAAGCGCTGCAAATAATATTGGAGCCATCAGAGCAACGTCATAGTATGGGAATTCTATGACGAGCATGATATCTGAGATATTAAAAAAAGTCCGTCAAACCGGGGTTGTGCAAACTAAGCAGATTTCCCACGTGCTGGTATAAGACATCTCTGATCTCATCTCACCACCAACTCCCTATTTCTATGTAAAACTACCGATGAGCAGAAGGCAGAGAGCTCTGTTCTGACATGAATAGGAATAAGGGTTTACTGAAAGATAAAAACTAAAAAGTGCAAATATCGCTGTTAGTATTGAAGATAGAGAATAAATGCACATAAGAATGTTTACAGTACATTTAATATGAAATAAGATTGGTTCTGTACAATAATAACGGAGATATTTGGATTTTCGAAATTCCCCTTCTAACCCCGCCTTAACTGCTCCAATTTCAGCCATTAATGAATTTGACCTTTAGTTTTGCATGAAACTCTTATATATCGTGTTTGGTAACGATAAAAAAAATTGCGACCGCTAGAGCTGTGCCAGACAAGTGAATATATACAATCGTATAGATGAATGTCCTGTTGAAGTAAATATCTCGGTTAGTATTCAAATTTAAAAAAAAAAAAGTATGTATTGACCATTGCAAAGAATTATTTTTGCAAAAAGATTGGTTATAAAATATATTTTGATCTGACTCGTAATAATGGAGATATTTCGAATGTTTAATTTTACCACTTAAAATACAATATAAATCTACTGGAGTTACCTAGAAAAAATATGGAATTTCATGAATAGGGATATTTCAGGAGCACTAAGAGATACCCCAAGATAGTGGGAAAATGTTAGAAGCAATTTAAGATATTTAAATTTATTAAAAGTAAAGTAAAAAAAAATAAAATGAAAAAATATTTTGTTGAATTAAATTATATATGTCTAAAACTCTCTATATAGCCAGTCACCTTTACTCAGTTGCATTGTCGTTTCCGTTTTGCTTTAAATAACTAGGTGAAGGAAGACAAGGGTACCGAATCATTCAATTAAATAAAGAACTTTTTTTATCATCAAATTAATTAAAGAACTTTTGAGCACAAAATTTCAGTTTGCTAGTTTACATAGTTAACATTTACATATACTGAACTAAACCAATTCAATTCAACACAATTGGAAAAATGTTGAAACCCCTAATTTACAACAATGAAACATTTCCCAGAGCGATGTTAACTCGTTTGTTAGCAGATTTCCCTTCAGGGAAATCAGCCATTGAGGTCGTACTCATGACGCGATTTTTGAAAAATTTCTTCAAATGTCCATCGATCCTACCCAGGAGATGACGAAAATGAGGTCCGTTCAAAATTATATATATATATATATATATATATATATATATATATATATATATATATATATATATATTTGTCTGTTAACGCTCTAGCTGTCGCAATTTTTGTTTGATCGTTACGAAACTCGATATTTAACCGTTTTATGTAAAAAGACAGATCAAGTTCGTTAATGGCTAAAATCGGACTAGAGGGAGAGGGGGGGGGGGTTTAAAGGGGGATTTTCGAAAATTCAAAATATCTCCGTTATTATGCATCGGATCGAAAAATTGTATAGAACCAATCTTATTGCAAATTAAATTTACTATAAATATTGTTATATACATTTATTCTTTATCTTGAATATTAACCGAGATATTTGTATTTTATGAAGTCTGTGGTCGGGTATAGTTCGGATTAGGTCGGCCGTTTCCGTAACTTAGGCTCAGGTGGAAGCTTCTTCTAACCTTACCTTACCTTCGTTACTTTGTGAGATTTATGCAAATATGTTCTGTTCATCCGCCCCCCCCCCTTCTTTAGTTCTTGGACTACTAAAATTTGTGTTGTTAAAATATAAACTGTTCTTGCAATTCAGAAACCGTTTCAGTCCACGAAATGTCTTGGTATGAATTAACTGAAATGATACTATTTCTACTCGAATGTGGTGCACAGACCGTTCCTTCAATAAACTCCATAACGAAACGTACTGCTTCCTTTAGAAAATAAGCTCTAGATGAACAAAATGATGATTTCATATTAGTATATTTCGAACCAAGGGCCGAAAATGGGCGTTTGCCGGCCCGAGATATTTTTTGACCGAGACGTAGTCGAGTTCATGAAAAGTTGGAGGGCCGGCAAAAGCACTTTGGCCCGAGGCACGAAAGCTATTTTTCACCATACTACAATAAATATTAATACGATATAACATTAATCAATAACAAGATTTTCTTTTGGTTAAGTGTACCTCTTTGTTAGAAGGTTATCTTGTGGTTATGATGAATGTTTAATGTATGGATTGTTTTACGTTATGTTATTATGTAAGTTAATAAAGAGAGATGAACATATGTGTGTTTCATTTAATACAACTGATATATTTCAAAATGCTAAAAAAAGTTAGTTCGTTTATTTTTGATTTATAGAAATGTTAAAAGTACAATTTTGGTTGTTTGAAAACAAAATACCCTTTGAAGATTCTATTACTTGTTTTTTTGTTTGACACATTCACACTTTTACTCGTAGTTGGATTGTTTCTGATTAAAATATCCTCTTGACAATCTTCAAATAAATCATCAATTGTAAAGAGAGACTGATTTTCATATTCAATAGTTCCAAAATCGATATTTGATATCGAAGTCGATGACTCATTCACTTTGCTAAACAGTCTGTTAGAAACTTCCAATTTCTTTGTCACAGAGCCTTCAATGTAACCTTCGGCAGCTGTTGAAGACTTCCATCCACCATGGCGTTTCAATGTCAACAAGTCACCACCTCCCTCAACTAACATGGTCGCTGATGACCTAAGTTATACCTGTATAACTTTTAGGGTTCTCTAGACCCAAAAACTGGGCTACTTTCATTGGTGCTGCAGCAATTAAGTTTTTACCTACGTATTGAGCAACACATTTCCCTTTTTTGTAGGCAACAAAAAACCTCTCAGATGTGAGATTTTGAGGACGCATGTTCAAGTACTTACGTACTAAACAGCATGGTTTAAATGTGCATCCTTCATCAGTGATTGTAAAACTTCGTCTTGAGTGTGTTTTACCATCGTTAAGGAAAACAGTAAAAAAGTGTCCATTATCTTTAACATCACTTACTTTCAAATTTGTTATATCGTCTCTTCGGCATGCACCAAGCACTCCGAAAACTAAAATTACTTTGTTTAGCAACCATTCATTATCAGGAGCATTTAACATAAATTGGGTTACTTCAGTGGCACTTAACACATTTGATTTTTTTGGCTGATAACGTACCGATTGCCGTTTCAAAAAAGCAATACTTTTTGGAAATTAGGTGAGTTGAATATTTTCTTTTACTTTTAAACAACTTTTTATCATGGAGTACTTACTCCATAAAGTCCTGGGTTTGTTTGCTTTGATAGGACCGAGAGATATACGAGTAAAACTTCATCATTCACATCTCCAGGTTTTACATTTTCCATTTTTAACCAGTTCAAAAACTTTGTATACTCTTCGTCATACCTATCTTTTGATTTTGCTGGTAACAAACTAATATAATGTATATAATGAAATGAATGAATTAAAATAATAAACAGCTGATTTTGCGGCCCTAGGGCGAAATATTCATTTTCGGTCCTAGGGCGGCGAAGTGTAGCTTTCGGACCGCAAATTAGGTGTGTAAAACAGGTGATTACATCGTAGTATGGTGAAAATTAGTTTTTTAAGCCTAATTTACTTGAGATAATTATTCGCTTATTTGCCGAATTCCTCACAAGTTCGTAAATACATTGCACTCTTGAACACCAGTTACAAGTAACTCCCTCTCATTATTATTGAAGAGAGGTTCAATTCGCCTGAGATAAATTCACTGGGTTAGGTCATGAGACAGTCTATCTTCGGCTCTTTTTGAATTTCAATAAGACTGCTTCTACGTTCTTCTTGTTTGAAACAGGTTTCTCCTCAACATTTCTCCCACGTTTATTCAGTTCCTATATTCAGTCCACCTCCGGAGGTCACTTCACTCTTACTTGATTTACAATGTGCATTACAAATGTGCATGGCAGCATTTCATTTCATTGCACGTTAAAGACCCATTACAATTCAACACAAAAAAAGTCCGTCACGCAGGGGCTGCGTAAACTAAGCAGATTTCCACGTGAAATTTTACAATAGAGAAATTTCACGAGAGTCGAGCAGTTAAGGATATTTTGAATTTTCGAAAATCCACCCCTCTAAACCCCCCCCCTCCCGCTGGTCCGATTTCAGCCGTTAACGAAATTGATCTTTCTTTTTGCATAAAACGACTAAATATCGAGTTTGGTAACGATCAAACAAAAATTGCGACCCCTAGAGTGGTAACAGAAAAATATATATATATATCATTTTCGTCATCTACTAGGTAGTATCCATGGACATTTGAAGAAAATTCCGTCATGAGTTCCTCAATAGCTGATTTCCCTTCAGGGAAATCTGCTAAAATCCGATGACTAGAAGTAGATGTTCAATAAAATCTTAATTGATGATGTCATCAAACAGCGTATTTCCATTTAAAATATTAAAAATCTTTTGAAAACAAATATTACGTTTCATAATATACTCGTTTACTGTTAAAGTGCGATAACTAAAAATGGGGTTTTTCTGAAGTATGAAAATTAAAACTCTTCATGATAGAAAACATTGTATTAAACAACATTTATACTAATTGGAGCGGCATTTACTGATGGCTGAAAACTAAAATAAATCAATAATTTTTGCGGGAGGGGTTACTTCTACGAGGAAATAAATATTCATCCATATCTTCGCTGGTATTGGTTTTAGCGAAAAAAAGTAAAGAACAAATTATTTTTAGAATAATGATTTTTCTCCTAGATCGTTACCTACGTACGTTATCTACATTTATGAATTTTGACTTCCGCCTTTTGGGCGCAAGTACTTATTCGTGTTTCACAAAAATGCCTGAATAGAATTGAGAAATTGCTTGTATATGTATTAAGGAATTGAATATTGTTAACATGAGCGATTTGATACTTTATTGACACCTTCTGGAGTCGATCAAAACAGATTCGTTAGGATCTTCGTTAATATTGATTTTGTCGGTAAAATGTTAAGAATGATCCGTGATGATGAGTTTTTAGAATACATTTTATGGACCTTAAGTTATTGTTTTATGCAATTTCAAATTTTGACTTCAGACTTCCAGTCACTGAACTAAATTCATTATTGTCCCAAAAGACTTGCCTAAGAAGAATTGCGATTTTTTTTATATATCAGGAATATGAATATTGGCTAAATTATTCTTCTCTACTACTGACAGGAGTGGGTAGTGGAATATCCTTAATTACATTTCCACTGGAAACCATTTTTATTTCAACCAACAAAGATGAGCAACAAAGTTTTTAATCACTTCACTTACATTCTTCTATTGGATTACAGCAGAGTGCACGAACAAAATTTATCATATTTTCCCCCCGATGATAAGATAAAAAAATCATTTCATAATTTAGTGAATCCGATTTTGGGGAAACCATTATTATGTCAATTAATTTCCGGCAATTCTAATCATAAATTCGTTAACTGCTTACCTTCCTGGGGCTTATATCTCCACGGGAAACCATTTATATTTCAACCCGTCAACGATGGGTATTGCAGCTAGTATCAATTATTGTCTTCATAGGACTTTTACCATATTGCATATATGGAAATATGTTCGGTGTGACATAATTTAAGATTTTACGGTCTAGACTAATTAAAAGATTTTTTTTATTTTATCAATGCAATGCTCGATATTTAACAGTTTTATTTAAACTTAAAGATTAAAATCGGTGACGACTGAGATCGTCCCAGGAATTGAGGACGGGGGTAGAGGAGAGGAATTGAAAATTCGAAATATATAATATTGTCTGTTCGAAGAATATTATACATCCAATCTTTTTGCAAATTTAATTGTCTACAACTATTTAGTTATGCTTGTTTTCATTTACTCGAGTATTAGCCAAATTATCTGTATTTTGTTTTGTTTCAGCCTTCAGTAAACGCTTTTCACAATGAGTAACTCAGCTACTAAACATCTCATGCAAAAGATATATTTTTAAACCAAATCATTGCAGAAGAAAAGTAAAACAGATGTTCTAAAGTTTACAAATATATCTATTGAACTATAACCGTATACAGTGAAAGAGGGAACAATTAAGATGTAGAATGCAGTGGACTTCCTGAAAGCCCCAAATCAATTTGAGCACTCGCTAAGACAAAGGTAGTGGGCTTTAGCAGATTTCCCTGAGGAGAGATCACCTATTAAGGTTGTACTCATGGTAGGATTTTCAAAAAATGTCTTCAAATGTCCAGGTTTCATTATTTACACACCACTGCACTAATGCGGCCGCATTTTACGGTCATGTTTTAGCTGTCCGAAGGAGTCATCCTAGATCCCACAGTAAGTTTCGAAACAAATATCAAGCAATCAACAGAAGTAGACGAGGAAAAGAGGAGGATTTATGAATCTTGCTGTGGGAATTTCAAGGAAAAATACTCAATCGAAAAATGGAGCGTCAAAGGTTTACTGATATGTGCCAGAGGTACAATATCCCAAAGGACAGCCGACATTTTAAAACTGGGATTATCCACAAACGACCTCCAGAATTTATCTACAGTCGTTATCAAACATTCGGCGAGAATCATAAACTTATCATTTTTATAAATAAAGGCACCACGTAAAGCTTCTCTCCTTTACATAGCACCCATCAAAATTTAATAGAAATTTCTTGTTTTAAAAAATAATAAAATAAAAAAAAAGAGATATTTTTTTTTATATTACCCAAGTAGATAGATTAGGAGCATGCTAGATGGTTGCATGGAGGTTGGATGGTAAAGGTGGATGGTGGAGGGTAGATACATCCTGGACGCAGTGAAATGAAGCCACCCACTATCCAACTGACGGCCGAGTAACAATCATGCCTCTCTCAGAAGTTGCGAAAAAGATGTTGCTAAGTTCATCTTCGGGAATTTTGCTAAGATCGTTATCATTATTATTATTATTATTTATTAACGTCCACTTTTTGCAACTCAGGCTAATTGGGACGGGTTATCTACAAGCTAAGATCGTCTTTGGGAATTATAGGGGCAGATAATGTAATAAGAAAACTGGTTGCATCCTTACAATTTGATGCGGCAACAGGACGAGGAATTCGTGAGAGTATACAAAAAATTAAGACAACACCCGGACAAATTCTATTCGTATTTAAGGATGTCAGTTGAGGTATTTAACTTACTTTTGAAATTGGCTGAGGGCAAATTGCAAAGAACTTCAACGAATTTCAGAGAAACTATATCAGCAGAAGAACGTCTTGTGATCACTGTGTAGCTCACAGATAGTAGTTGGATTTAAACAAACAGTAGGTCATGACTTTTCCCACGGACTCTGAGCCTATGACTTGGACTTAATTCTCGCATATATGGTACTAAACTCTTGAAGAAACACTTCTCTTGAATCTGGATCTCCTTCGGAATTGATTTCTTTTTCAAAAAGTGCTAATTTTTTGTTCTCGAGATCATCATTAATTTTTATGTTGTCGGCATCTCTCACCGTACCATACCGGGATAGTTTGCGTTTATTTACACGGCATCTATCTGTAGATGTGTTCAAGAGAGTCGCTGGGGAATTGGGATCAGTATGGGTTGAGGAGCATTTGTTTGTATATGGACTTAGGATCTCAACTGGAGTATTACCCGAGTCACAGTAGGTCTGATTAGTCAATTTATCCCATTTTCGCTAGGCTATTGGTGGAATATCAAATACGACTGATATGGGTGGGTAGACGCCTGGCGGGTCCCCAGGATGGTTTCAGGAGGCTAGATGGTATTTTGGGCCACTGCGGCTACCGTCGTTCTGTTACTCACGTTTGTAAATAGCTGGATAGTCGGCAGGCGGGTATCTACCATCCACCATCCTACCAAGCTTCCTGCAGTGCGTCATCGGCCTGAGGGTAACCCTCCAGAAGGAGGGCAGCTTGTTTTGTTGTTTTAAGACATATGTAGCATTTTTAGTCACCAATTCACAAAACTGGGAAAAGTCCAAACTCAAATCAGATCTTTAAAGAAAAAGTTGTAGGTATTTAATTCCTAATTTAACTTGGGTTTATATATTAGTTAAAAGTATCTAATATGTTTTTCGTAGAATCGAGATCAAAAGTTGTGCTATATCGTTGCTTAATTTATCAGTTGGAGGTTAAGAGATCAGTGTTTTTGCAGTTACGTTGAGAATTGCTCGAACAAATGTACGGTTCTATTTTACTAATATAATTTGAACATAATCTCATTTATTTAATTGCAATGCAGCTTGTGCAGTTTTAGTGATTTGCCATTAGTACAGAAAAAAATGCCGAAGATGTGGAATTCCAATGAATAATTAATTAAAATGTATTATTAAAAGAAATAATCTAATGTAGATTTGAATGTGAGCTGTCTCTGTATCATATTTCAAAATGCATTGTGCGTGATTTTTATAGAGCGCGTATTAGTTGACATAATTCAGTGTTCGATTTCATAGCAGTGAAGAGAGTGGGTGGGGGAGTTCGTTCCGAACGAGTAAGTCAGTCCGCTCCGTCTTGCCAGCATGGCGGACCCGAGGCAGGTGAGAGAGGTGTTGACAGTCCTCGTACTTTGTTTACTATGGTACGTCGTAGGTTCTTCCAACAATGTTATTGGAAAGATGCTTCTCAACGACTTTCCATTTCCAATGACTGTGACTATGGTCCAACTTGTTTCAATTACCGTATACTCGGGGCCGGTTCTCCGACTTTGGGGTGTCAGAAGGCAGTCAGATATTGGCTGGAGATACTATATGAAGATCCTTGTACCCCTGGCCATTGGAAAAATAATGGGTTCTGTATTTACTCATGTCAGCATTTGGAAAGTTCCTGTCTCATATACTCATACAGGTAAGTCATAACGATCAACTTCAATTTGTAACAAATTAGTGTCATTTTTACTCTGAATTCATTAGAAAAACATATTTTTATCATATTTTTACTACTATTAATTAGCAATGCGTTTGTCATTACCACCTATGCTCTCATTTATGACTTTTACGTACACATATTGTACATTTGAAGCTGCGAATTAAGTTGAAATTTACATTAGTAATCCTCCATTTGTGAATCCTTCCTTCCAATTCTTCAAAATTGCACGTTCCCTTCAATGTTCTTTATAGAATAAATCACCCAAATATCTTTCAAGAGAAAGTGGTTGCGTAAGATAAATTAGGTTTCTTACTTATTGACCGTGTTTCAACTAGTGCAAAATGCGAAAACCTCATTAATTATATTTATTCATCACTCCCATGGAATATTTATATACAAAACTTTGCTTGAAAGTTTTGACATTTCTTTGTAGCCTTCCCTGCCGACTGATAAGGTTATCTTGTTCTGTTTTCAGTTAAAGCTACAATGCCGTTATTTACGGTTATACTCTCCAGATTAATTCTTGGTGAAAAACAAACTTTAAAGGTAAGTTTAAATTTAACTTGATAATCAACTGACCACCTGTCCCATGAGTCCTTGTTATTTATTTTATAGTGGGAGATTTACTGCTAACTTAACTGTATTGAATTTAGAATTGAGCAAATAGGCTCACTTAAATAATAATAAAACATATATTTGATTTATTAATTTAGTATAATGGAATCAATTATTTATTTTAATCTTGTGTTGTACTGAAGGGCTTGAATTAAGCTGTTGTTGACATTTTTGTTTGGCTTCACAGACCTCATAGATATTTAGCTGTGATTATTTGCCTTTTCCACCCCTATCAATATTATGTTTTTGGTTTAATTTCATTATTAATAAGAGTTATTCTGCTCCAGGTTATTTTAAGCCATTTATCTGTCTCTGAGAAGAATAGATCTCCCACAGATTGCTTTCCTAGTGGATTGTGTATCCTCTTCCTTGTTGCTCTTCTTATGCATATTCAAAGATTTTGTGAATTAAACCAACATCTGCTCCTTTTTTCTGTTGGAATATTTCTGCAGTATATTTTTTCAGGCTAGATTGAACAGAATGGAAACAGTCCTGGCAATTATCTCCTCGAGTGAAACTTTTATATTCTGAGCTGATTATACAAATTTTGGTCTGTCAGACATATTTCTAAGGAAATCCAAATTCTCTCATTCTAGTAGGCTCCCATGGTGCTTGTCATACTATTAACATATTGGATATTGATCGTTTCACTATATTCTTTGCTGACTAATCCTAGATTCATGTTTCTTACGGGTCTCAGAGAGACCACTAAGAAAACTGAAGCTTCTTAAGCAAAATGACTGGAAAGAATATGGTAGCACACAATACACAAAGACCTTAATAATATATGTAGGATGAAAGAATTGGCTACGCTTCCACTATAACAATTTATTAAAACTGCATCGAAAGCGCTCTGCCGTTGTATTAAATTGTTATAGAAGAAGCATAGCCAATTTTTTCATCCTAACTACATTAGAAGTCACTTCCACCTGCCAGAATACCAACTCAGAACCTTAATATTAATTCTGTCATCACCTCTGTATGACAGATTTTATCAATTGAATCATATACTGCTTTGAAATCAATGAACAAGTTGTGTATATCTTCCTCAATACTTTTAGCCTCTCTAAATCCTTAAGGATTGAGGGGTTCATTTTGTTGAATAGAATCTGAACAGAACGGGATCTCGTTCACTATTGAATGCAGTATGGTTTATCCTTAATTTTCATTATTATTTGCCAAGCTTTCTTCTCAGATTTGAACATATGAGGTCTTTATTTGTGGCCTAGCTGTGAATAAAGAATGTGCCATCATTTATTTTCTTACTCCCATATTTGCACATGAAAGAATTTTTGCATCCTTGAACTTGTTAAAGGCAATTTCTAAATGAAGTAGACTTGGAACGTGAGCTATTTTATTCAAGTCCTAAATTTAGTTTGGTCTGTGTCATCTTCCCCTAGAGCCTTCAACTCTAAAAAGCTTCTTGAAGTGCTCTTTCCCTATACAGTTTTATTTTATTTTATTTATTTAGTTTTTTTTTTATGTTTTTTTTTTTGTTACTACTGCCTATCCGTATATCTTCATTCGATTGCTTTCTCCTATATACCTCTCTCCTTTATCCTGTGTACATCGTTCCTAATGACAATGCTTTTCCTATGCTTTAATCACCCTAAATTTCATCAGTTGTTGTAATATCTGGAATCCAGTGGTAAAATCTCGTGATTGATTTCAGACCCCATCATTGAAGTTAACATTAATTAGTTAAATCTGAATTTTTACCAACCACTGGTTGAATCTAACTCTGAACTAGAAGTGACCAGGATAACAGTTGCCTAACCTGTACCTCAAAGCATTCCCTATGAAGGTGTGTCATTCTATAAGCATATGGTATGGCTATTCCACATCCAATGAACAAATGGCCTAAAATTTGAAGTCTCTGCAACCAATGATTTTTTTTGTACATATGTAATACTCAGATGATAAGAACAAATTTCAGCATTCTCTAACTTTTTTCTTTTTTTTAACATTTAAAAGCTAGTAGTATAAAACTTAGTTCCTCTAGAATGCTTGAAGTATTTTTCTTTACAGAATTTCATGGTATTTAACTTTACCACCACAACTTAAAATGTACCATTGCTTCCAAAATATTATTTCTTTAAAACTAAATTTTTTAACTTTTTTTCTAATAAAATACATTCTCAAATGCATTAGTACACACAGAGGGGGGGGGGGTCACTTTTAAAAATGTTAGTAGCTTGGAATTTACTATATTTAAATTACTTCAAGATATATTTGATCCTCATTGAACACTGTAATTTTTGTAGAATGTATCTTTCAATAACACTATAAATCTAGTGGTTGAAAAAAAATGTCATTAATAGAAATAGGCATCCGAGACCCTGTCCCCACATTAAGCAGTGATTTTAAATCATTTTATATTATATAAGATAATAATGATGTATCTATAACATTAAATTCTTTTAAGAATCGTCAATTAAGGATATTAATATTTCAAGCAAAACTGACTCACCTGCTTGTTAAATTTAAAAAACTTTTATAGAATAGGCAACAGGATGTTGCATTTGAAATTAAACTGTACCTCACCTTCCCTCAAAGCAGCTGTTATAAATTATATATTCCAAATAGCAGAAATGATTCATAGTTATATTCATTCTCCTATGTGGTTTTATCGGGAATGAACAAAATGTATCTTATATTCTAAATATATTTTTAGGCTCACAATCTGATATGCTAAACACTTCCAACTACAGGTACTTTTGCCTTACGTGTTATTAGGATGTATGTGTGAAATTTCATGATGGCTTTCCTATGGGTTCCATTAAAAAACAAGAATGAACTAAAAAAATGTAAGTCCGTCACACAGAGGCTGCATAAACAAACTGATTTCCCATGTATTTGCATTTATCAAAAGTAAAAGTTTAATGAGAACAATATTTGATAGTTCAGCTTCAAGTAAAGTGCTTCATTATATAACGGCTTCTTGTTAATATGACATGGATAGTAGTGAGGTTTATTGAATGCTGAAAACTAAAAAATGCAAATATCTCGGTTAGTATCAAGGTATCGAGAAACGCATATAATTACATTTATAGAAAATTTAATTAGCAATAAGTTTTATCCTATACAATTTCTCGATCCAACTTATAATGGAGGCTTTTCTAAATTACCCCCTCTAACCCCCAACTCTGATTAAGAGAACTTATATTAATTATACTGAGAGCTCTCATGTGCCTATTGTGTGAAACACATAATAAAATATTTTCGACTTATCTAGCTATGTATCATCCACAAAAAAAGCATAATTAATATATACTACATTGAACATCAATTCAACACTATTCAATTTTAGTATACTCAGCTGAGATTATAAAAACACAAGAGATTTATACACTTTTAGAAAAAAGTGAACTGATTAAAAATATTGCTGCTATGAATGACAGATTTCAAAACTATAAAAATCAATTTTCAATCTATCTACTAAATGCACAAGTTAAAGTTCTCATATATTTAGGCCAAACTTATGTCCTCAATTTCAAAAATCAGGAAAACCTCTTAAATTAAGCGAGGAATGGAAGAAGTAAAGTAAAATCAGCAGTCACCTAACTATGGGAGAGTTGGCTGGTATTAGAAATCAATAAGATATATAACATTTTCTTGGTATCTCTGGTAAATGACTGTTGGGTAAAACAATCTGTCTTTTAGCCTTAAAAAGCATGAGGTCTTTGTCACCTGAGTCTAATGAAACTGCTTAAACAAGAAGCTTGTCACACAGGGACTGCGTAAATTAAGCAGATTGCCCATTTACTGGTATAACACACTACTCATCTTATCTCACCACAAATTCTCTATTTCTATGTAAAAAAAACTGTAAGAAGGGTGATGGGGAGATACTGAAGGCAATACAAGAAAGCACGAATAACTCTCTTATTTGAGTTACGAATAAATGTGTAGAACAATAATTGTAGACCATCAATTCTTTAACAAGATTGGTTCTATAACATTTTATGACTCATTACAACCAAGATATTTTGAATTTTGGAATCCCCCATCATACAGCCATTGACCTATAGTTTGCATAAAATACTTATATATTGGGTATGGTAACAATCAAACAGTAATTGCGACTGCTAGAGCGTTAACAGACAAATATTTATATATATTTGAACAGACCTCATTTTAGTCATCTATTGGGTAAAATCAATCGACATTGAAGAAATTTTTCAAAACTCATGTATGACGATTCTGACCTCAGTAGCTGATTTTCCTAAAGAGAAATCTGCGAAAACATTATCTACCTGGATGTTATATGAAGATAACCTGTAGGTCATTGAATAAGCTTCAGGAAGATATGTAGTTGGTTAGAAGTACACCCACCTTCATCTACAAGGACTTAAATTTAAATATTACATATGAATATGAAAGTACAGTTCTGTTAGAAAAATGAATACCAATAGTCAGTAGGAAGGCAACGAAGAATGCCTGTTTTGATGGACTATTTCCAACATAGAGGGAGGGAGAGAACCTTTCATTTATGAAGGGAAATTAGCTATTCTGACTTAATTAAAATTCAAAATTCATGTGATATTAGTTTTTGGAACGTCAATGTTTAAAAAACAAATTAACTGATCTATCTCTGTTAGTTCTTAAGATATAAAGAAAATCCTGGACCATGCCTGTGACATTTCCTAATTATTAATTCATTTAAAGCACATCTAGTAATAAGAACTTGCCAGAAACTAATATAATTTCAATTTGCACCTTCATGCTACTCCTGTTGCTACCAAATTCCTTTCACTGTCAACAGTTGGACTTGTTTATACTCATGAATAACCCGTAATCAAGATCCCATGGTTTTTTTAAAAAAAAAAAATACTATTTTTTAGGTATTTTATTGCGGAATTGTCATCTTATAGAAACTGATTATGTTATTATTTTTCTTTTTACAGGTTTATTTATCACTCGTACCAATTATAGTTGGTGTGGGAGTAGCAACTATGACTGAAATCTCATTTGACCTCACTGGTTTACTCAGTGCATTGGCAGCAACGTTACAGCACTCTCTTCAAAATATATTTTCCAAGAAGGTACCTATACTATGTTTTTAACTATTATTTTAGTTATAAATGCTTAAATTGTTATTCAAAATCAATAATAATAAAAAAAAAAGATTAAGGTTTGAGAAGCAATTCAATTGCTAATTCTTATTTCAAGTAAGCATATATTGTATTTTGGTGGGGACCAGCAGCGGCCTATTGGGTGGAAGCACTAAATTGTGGCTTTTATCATTTTACTTTTTTGATTCGCTGACACATTTTTTTTTTTTTATATATAAAGCATAATTTTCCTTCACTTCAAGTCACCTTTATGCCAAATGTTTCATGTCATTCTGTTACTGTGGTGAAAAATACTCTTTACACCCATTTTCCATTTCTTGAAATGTCCCAAAATACCCTAACCATAAAGTAATTGAGTCATAGGCCAAAATAGTTTTTAATCCTAAGGTTCAAAATCTGGATTATAAGCTGGATGAGGAAGAAAACCAGTCTCCAACTTACTCCAATTGCTGTGGTAATCTTGAATGAGTGAGGTTTTCCATTGTCTTATGCTAAAAAAATTTGTTCTGATTCACCTATAGAGGCTAACTCAAAGTGTACTATACTGTCGAAACATCACCATACACAGATTATAATTTTTTACAGAGTCCTAACAAGCCTGGTTAGACTTCACATGATAGTTCTGATATTTCATCTTCATATATTAGCAATATGCTTTGGCAATGAAAGCCAATACCCACGACTTTTTAGCAGATTTCCCTTAAGGGAAATCAGCTATTGAGATCGTACTCATGACGCGATTTTCGAAAAAATTCTTCAAATGTCCATCGATCCTACCCAGGAGATGACGAAAATGAGGTCCGTTATATATATATCTATCTATCTATATATATATATATATATATATATATATATATATATATATATATATATATATAGACATCTATATATATATAAAATTGTAACCTCTGTCTGTACATTGATTTTTTTCGCGAAATTTCATGATAACTTTTCGTTTCACATGTCATAGACACCATAACTGCATTTTGTTTCTTTGGTGTCTGTTTGTTTGTTTGTTACCTTTTCACGCATAAACGGCTGAACTGAATTTTATGAAACTTGGTTTGTATATTACTACTAACCCAACTTAGACTTTAGGCTATACTAATATTCTCTGAGAAGAACAGGAGTGGGGGTTATAAGGGAGGCCTGAAATTAAAAATAGCGATATTTCGTTTCCTATTGGTTTTTCGGCAAATATGAACATAACAAAAGTTGTTTATTTTGTTATTTAGAGTAACTTGTGTTATGTACACTTTTTTTGTATACCGAATTATAAACGAGATATACGCTAAAACCTATAGCTGAAGTGAACAATTTTATTTGGGACAATAGACCCAACCGAAATAAATAAAACTCGGTTGGTGTATTAGCACTAAGGCTTTCATTATAATCAGCCATACCAACATTTCTAGGGACGGGCAGGAGCGGGGGTTGTAAGGGTACCCTGAATTTAAAAATAGCGGTAAGTCGTTTTCTATTAGTTTTAATAGAATATGAACATAACAAAAGTTGTTTACTTTGTTATTTTGAGTATCTTTTGTCATATTCATTTTTGTCTTTTAACATACAAAAACTTTAGTGGGAGCCAACAATTTTATTGGAACCGAATTTAACAAAACTCGGTATGTTAATTAGCATTAATTCTTCCATGATTATAAGCTATATTAAAATGTTTAGGTTAGAACAGGAGTGGGGGTTATAAGGGAGGCCTGAAATAAAAATTCGCGATATTTCATTGTCTATTTGTTTTTCGACAAACATGCACATAACAAAAGTTGTTTACTTTGGATGGTTTTTTTTTTTTTTTTTTTTATAAATTTCTCCAGGAACAATGTGTACGCAAGTAATTTGCGTCGAAATATTGATATGCTCAACAATTCATTCCTATTTGAACTATCAGGTACCTCAGCTGGGAAAATTAATTCAAATCAATGTTAATATTTTGTCCTTAATAGCTGAAATCTATGCATAATGCACAGGAGACGGGAAATTTGGGGACAATTTGGAGGACAGTGGAGACTTACATCAAAAATTAATTTTATTATTAACAAATCCCAACAACGGGTATTAACCCTAAACACTGGGACGGGTAAATGTCAAAATATTGTGCAAAGTAAAGCCTTGCCAAAAAAATACCATCACCATTCAGCCTCAAATCAATTCCCGGGCGAAGCCGGGTATCTGAGCTAGTATATATATATTTGTCTGTTAACACTCTAGCGGTCGCAATTTTTATTTAATCGTCACCAAACTCGGTATTTAATCGTTTTAGGTAAAAAGGAAGATCAAGTTCGTTAACGGCTGAAATCGGACCAGTGGCAGGGGGGGTTTAGAGGGGGAGGGATTATCGAAAATTAGAAATATCTCCGTAACTATACGTCGGATCGAAAAATTGTATAGAATCAATCTTTTTGAAAATTACATTTACTATAAATATTGTTATATACATTTATTCTCTATCTTATATATTAACCGAGATATTGGCATTTTTCAGTTTTCAGCCATCAGCAAACCGCCACTTCTACTCATGTTACATAAACAATACTCAGCTACATAATAAATCACATTATTCGAAGTTTAAATACCAAAAATTGTATTCAAGAGACCTTTATTATACGATATACATGGAATTTTGTCCCGGTGCCCCCCCCCCCCCCCCCGTCTTAAGGTTTTGGACTACTAAAATTTGATTGATTGAGATAACAATTATTCTGACTTATTATTAATTACAGTACTAGATATAGTAAATAGTTCTCAATAAAATTAATATGTTATATTCTAATATATTTCAGTAATTTTTTTTCTTTCCGGTGTGAAGCGGGCAGATCCATTTGTTTACATTTCTAACCTAACGCTTCCTGTCGGCAGGTTATTGAAATTTGATGAAACATTTCTTATTTCCGTTTGTATTTATTTACGGTGGTGTTGTGTTACCAGTACGTAGATTTATCTATTAGTAAACTTCACGAGGGAAATCTGCTTAGTTTACGCAGCCCCTGCGTGACGGACTTTGTTTGGCTAATACAACATTTAATGCACCCTCTCATGTTGAAGTCCTGCTAAGTTGCATATTTGCAGAAGTTATTGAGAGACTAACTATACATCTTGGTCCCTCTCTTCTATATGTTATACTACAACTATTTATGGTAATATTCTCATTAGGCAAGCTACTTCATAATACATAATAGGATACAACCCATAATGTTCTGAAGTAAAAAGATCTTTTTTCATATCTCTCTGTGTCTTAATATCAGTTCTGATGCTCCAACCCTGAAATTTAAAGGTACCACATATATGAAAACTTTAAACATTATCTGTGATTAACATTTGTTTTAGGTTTTACGTGACACAACTATTCATCATTTGAGGCTACTACATGTACTTGGAAAGCTATCAATGCTTTTGTTCCTACCAATATGGTGTTTCTTTGATCTCACAAGTGTTATTCAAGAGTCAAAAATAGTAAGTTACAACATATTGTCTATAATTTTTAGAGTTACAATTTAAAAATCCTTGAACAAATTTTATATATATTTATAATTTTACCTAGATCTTAAAAAGCCTGTCATATGTGTCTCCTCACCCAATAAATAGGCAATTCATTTCTCAAATGATATTGTTGATCTTTGCTTTCGATTTTCCAAGCAGTTTGTGAATAAGTCATCAGAAATAAAAAATTTCTAGGATAATCCTTCATTAAAAATATGCCTTCCCATTGGAAATTCCAGAGTTTTGTGATTTGGAAAAGAACTGGTTAGTAAATCGACCTGAGTACCATTACTATAGAAACTTCCTTCTCCCTACCAAAATACCTACAAAGTTACTTTTCTAAATTCTTAAAACTCTTGAAAAAGAAAAAAAAGAAGCGAATTGAGCAGTTAGAGAGAGTCTCCATTGTCTTTGGCAGAAAGGCATGTCCCGGTAAAAGGAGTGATAAATTAATTTTTTTTAAACAATTCAACAGTATTTTTCCTGGGCAGAATCATAATATTGCCATATTCTTCTTTCAAAGTATTCTCATATTACTTCCCTGAAAACTGCTATTTACCTCTTCATTTTTTAGATCTGATTTATTTTGTTTTTCATTGTGTTAAGTCATTAATAAACCATTTATGTACTTAAAATATGAATTTTTAACAATGTTTTTGTCTCTACCAAAACTGGCCAAATTATTAAGTTACCTGAACTTTTTCAAACATATGTCAATCTGGTTTTAGGTATATTAAATAAATACTTTTATTTATTTCCCTCTTGTCTATAACTGAATAATTTAATAGTAAAGTGAAAGATGATGGAATGTCATTTATGATTATAGAGTTAATTGATTGATCAAGGTGATTAGGCGTGTATGTATTGAAGATTGAATTATGTTTGTTTACTTAGTTGATAGACGGGAAATGGATTCTGCTTTTGGCTGATGGAGCTTTGAGCTGGCTTCAGAACTTGTTGGCTTTCTCTGTCATGTCAATGGTGAGTCCTCTAACATATGCAGTGGCATCTGGAACGAAACGCCTTGCTATCATAGGTGCTTCCCTGCTTATTCTGGGAAATCCAGTATCAAGTCTCAATTTGCTGGGCATGGCTGTTGCTGCGGCTGGTGTCCTTGCATACAATAAGGTATTCTACTTTTCATCACATATTGTTTGCATTGTTTTTATTTTAAAATATAAATCTCATTCATTCTTCATATTAAAATAATTCAGACTTCAAATGCAAATAACAAAAAAAAGTAATATTAATTATAAATTACTTTCTCGATAGTTTTTTCTCTTGGAATTTTTGAAGGTTTGATAGTTTCAGTTCATAAAATAGAATCAAAGAAGAATTTATATTTTTGGGGATTTTTATGTTCTAGGAATGAAATGTAATGGGTCTTTTGTTACTAAAGATAAAGGATAAAATGATTCAAATCAGTTCAAAGAACTCTCTCATTAGGTTTTAATTGATTAGATTTACAAAATTGGTCTAACAAAAGCCTTGACAATAAGACTGATGATATAACAACAATATTGTAAATACTCAAATCTTCAAAAAAACCCATTGCATAAATGGATTTTCTACTCCAAAATAGCGTTTAATTTTTCTTTTTAAAGAAAATGTCTAGAACTGATTTTATTTTTCATGGGGTAATAAATACTATAACTAATGAATATGTTTTGGCCTGATACTATTTTGTTTTCAATGAAGTTGGATTTTTTAAATATATAACTAAGTTTTTATAATTCAATATCGAGAGCACTTTTAATAAAATTCAAATGATTATTCATACATTCTTAGGATTAGAGTTATAGGCGTTGACACATACACAGTGCATTTGTTTTTGGAAATTTAATTTTTGTGACACAGAGTAAAACAAAGACTAATTAAAAATAAGTGTGCCATAAGGAGCCATTGATCTTACAAATGGACCCTCATTTTATCAATAGTAAGATTAAAAATGATGGAAAATAATTTTTTTGTTACACACTATTACGGGGGGAGTCCCCTCCTTATTCACTGCTTTTATTAACGGATCAGACTATGAGGGGAAGAATTCCCATGTTTTCCAGTGCTGCCTAGCTCCCAGCAGGTAAGAATTAGGATCAACATTTGCTAGAATGTCCTATTCAACACTTCATATACTGCCAAATTTTAAGTCAAACTCATCAAATCTTTGGCTAGGTGACTTGACAACTCTACTCAGTGATTCTTGTTTGTTCTATATTAGCAGATTTCCCTTAAACAAAATCAGCTATTCAAGTTATACTCATGATGTGATTTTCAAAAATTGTCTAATTGAGGTTTGTTCAAAACTATATATGTATATATATAAATATATATATATATTTGTCTATTACCACTCTAGCTGTCGCAATTTTTGTTTGATCGGTACCAAATTCAATATTTAAACATTTCATGTAAAACTATACGTCAAGTTTGTTAACAGCTGAAATCAGACCAGTAGGAGGGGGGGTTTAGAGAGGGAATTTCAAATATTCTCAAATCTTATATCTCCAATATTATGAGATAGATCGAAAAATTGTATAGAACCAATCTTATTAAACTTTAACTTTCCTATAAATGTTGTTATATGTAATTTTTCTCTATCTTGAATATTAACAGAGATATTTGCATTATTAATTTCCATCCTTCAGTAAACCCCCACTCCTACTCAAGTTTATCATGAGCTACTTTATTTAAAGCTTAAATACAAAATATTGTTTTCAAGGGTCCTTTGCTATGTGAGATAAATGCAACTGCTTTGTGTGATGTCCTCATCAATTAAGATTTTGCATCCTTAACTCACACTTTTTTTAGCAGATTTCCCTTAGGGGAAATCGGCTATTGAGGTCGTACTCATGACGCGATTTTCGAAAATTTTCTTCAAATGTCCATCTATCCTGCCCAGGAGATGACGAAAATGAGGTTGGTTCAAAATTATATATATATATATATATTTGTCTGTTAACGCTCTAGTGGTCGCAATTTTTGTTTGAGTGTTACCAAACTCGATATTTAAACGTTTTATGCAAAAAGACAGATCAAGTTCGTTAATGGCTGAAATCGGACCAGTGGAAGGGGGGGGGGGGTTTAGAGGGGGGATTTTCGAAATATCTCCGTCGGATCGAAATATTGTATAGAACCAATCTTATTCCAAATTAAATTTACTATAAATATTGTTCTATACATTTATTCTCTATCTTGAATATTAACCGAGATATTTGTATTTTTATTAAATTTGGGCCGATAACGGATGACAGTTTCCCGCCAAAAGCTAGTTCGGCCCTTTGCCATCAATGTTCGGCTCTCGTATGGAGATTTCTCTATTGTATAACTTCACTTGGGAAATCTGCTTAGTTTACGCAGCCCCTGCGTGACAGACTTTTTTTATCTATATGTAAGCGTTTCATGAAACACACATAGTCATTGATTGCTGAAATTGGACTAGGAATGTAAGAGTGAATAAACCTTCCACTTTGAGGGGGATTCAAAAATTCAAATTTTCTACTTTATTATGAGTCAGATAAAAAAGGTTATAGAACCAATCTTGTTAAACTATTCATGCTCTATAATTATAGTTTTATACAACTTTTCGTAGCACAAATATTTGGTGCATTTTTTGTGCTTTCTCTTTTTCAACATTGCAACTCATCAGGTAAATTTCAGAATGTTATTTTTGGTTAAGTAAGAAGCTGGAATGAATAGAAATAAGTTATTCTGTAATAAAAAGCATTAAAAAACAGATAAGCCATAAACCACCAGACAATCTTTGAATTTTATTTTGTTTTAAAAGTATTTTTTGAGTGTGTTAAAATATCACTTTTTTTCAGGCAAAATATGATGCAAGGCTTGAAGAAAAATCAAAACATCCAGTTTCGTTTATGCCTTCTGTCAATGGAACATCAAAAATTTCTCTGTACGTTTAATGACTAATGTTTCGAGACTTTACATAAGCATGTGTGATATTAATGAACTGTTAAGTGTATAGAGTGACTGGACATAAAACTTATCATAAAGGACGACAATTTTGAATGTTAAAAATCTTTTTTGTTATACAATTTCAGTTACTCTATATAATTGAAGAACTTATTTCCAAAAAGTATCATACCCATTTCAGCAATTTTTCATAGAGATTTTGAAATAATTTCAAATCTACTCAACGATTCTACGCAAAAAAAATTAAAAAGATGTGTCCTGAAGTTTAATGAGTATAGTATTTTTTTTGGAAATGAGCTCGATTGTTTTTAAAGATTATTTTCTTTATAGAATTTCCTTTTCTCAGTCGGTATGTTACTTCATTTTCTTAATTGTTTAATAATTAAGAAAGTTAAAATTTATCTCAGTATTCTTAAAGTTGAATTATTGAATTAGGAATAGTTAATCCTATTTGTTATTGCTTGAATATTGTTTCTTAAATAGTAATGCATAAGGTATTAAGTTTAGTGTATAACGAAAACTTCCTGTATACACTTCTTTGTACATATTTGTAAATCTGTAAATAGGTTGTACTTTATTTTTTATGTATGTGTTTGTTAGTATAACTATTTATTAACTTTTTTTAAATGTTCGTAATAGAAAAGTATTAATTTTATTCTGAACTGTGAGTGAATGTTGTTATTACATATTGTTGATTTTTTTATTGGTTGATTAAGATTTGAATAAATTATTGTTGATTCCTAGATTTCATTAACATCTACAAACTCTATAAATGTAATTATCCATTTTATTCACAGCCTCTTATGGATCATTTTTCTTCTATCACCAACTTTGTACAGTTTACTTATTTTTTGTTCATTGCTACTCTGAATATCCTTTTAAATACCAAAATCTACTGATTTATATAACCTTGAAAAGAGAATAATATAGTTTAAAAACAAATTATGACAGGGGAATGAACAGTTAAAAAACTTTACTAGTTAGTCGGGATTTGGGCTGGCTGGTGGAGGTCCATCATCAACGGAAGGACAAGAAGGTCACAATTTTGGTTTGATCGTTACCAAACTCGATATTTTATGTAAAAAGAAAGATCGAGTTCGTTAATGGGCGAAATCAGACCAGGGGGAGGGGGGTTGTTAGAGGGGAGGAATTTCGAAAAATCTCTGTTACTATACTTCGGATCGAAAACTCTATAGAACCAATCTTATTGCAAATTAAATTTACTATAAATATTGTTATATACATGTATTCTCTATCCTGAATATTAACCGAGATATTTGCATTTTTCAGCCTTCAGCAAACCCCCACATCTACTCATGTTATAAAACTGATTCTGATTCATTCCAAATTACAACACTGGCTTTAGTAAATTGTTTATATTTCATTAATTTTTTGTCTTTCCGGGCTATCTATCTATTCAGCACTACGAGGTTGGCTGGCCTGTTTGTTTACAATTCAGCCACTTTCCGTTTTAGAGATTATTAACTTGTATTGTAAATTGACTGAAAGATTTCTCATTACCGTTTGTATGTGTTCACTTAACATTTACGGCAGTGTTGCCTGTACGTATATTTATCTATTGTAAACCTTTGTGTGGGAAATCTGGTTAGTTTATGCAGCCCCTGCTGCGTGATTTATTATAGTCTGATCCAATGGTTGCAACTACAAGGCCTAGTCTTTAGATCATGATGAATGTGATTCCCAGACCTCATATTAGAGGGATTTTTATTTTTTTCATATTTTACAAAAATAATTTTCAGCCTCTTTTTGCTTTTATAATTTATATGTTATTTTTTATATATTGGGATTTAAATTACCCTATTTTGGCCTAACTAAAAGATTTCATTCCTTCCTATCTGCTGTTCAAAATTCTACACAGCCCAGTTACCTGTTTTCTTGAGTTTTTATCCTTTGCATCTTGCTCTTATTTTCCATTCTTGAACTGTCATCACTTTTTAATTACATCCCTTCATTATATGTTAATCCAATTATATTGTCATAAGTTAACTTCAATGCCTTTAGCAGGCTACAGAGAGGAAGTATTGTCTTCTAATTATCTCTCCAAACACTCTTGTTTTTGCCCAGAGTCATTTATTTAATCTTTGATTTCACTCAGTATTTTTACAGCCGATCATTTCATGGAGCAGCCAAGACTGTTCTTAATTTCCTCCCCTTGAGCTTATGGTTGTTCATTTGTTTGTCCCCTCTTTCTATTAACTAAATGTGTGTCTATTTTAGAACCATAAAAATTCTACGGGTTCCAAATCTTTGACTTCATGTATCCACTTTAAGAGTTGACTGAAGTTATTGGTTTTACCAGGTCCAGAGTGGACTTCCCTAGGTGCTCTAGATTGACTGAGCGTCAAAGGACACAAAACCTTAATGTTATAGATGGACCCAAATTCGAGGAAAGGGGTTGCTTTTTAAAGAAAAATTACCTGGCAATTGTCATGTTTGTAGCATATTGGGTAAAAAAAAAAGTCTGCCAAGCAGGTTCTGTGTAAACTGATCAAATTTACAGCCTGCTGCTTTGCCATGGCATGACATCATCTCACATTCTATTCTCTGTTTCGCCCACAATAAGAAGCCTAAATAAACAGGACTTCAAATTTAAGCAGATGTACAGTTTGTTTAAGTAAAAATTGGATGAGTAGAAGTGGGGGTGAACAAAAAGATTGAAAAATAAAAATACCTTGGTTAATATTTGAGCTAGATAAAAATTTATAGATCATCTGTTGTATAACATTACATTTGAACATGATTCGCCGTAAAACATTTTGCGATCTGACTCATAAAAACAAGACATTTTCATTCTTTATTTTATTCTTTCTCAGAATCCCCACTCTTCCTGGCTTGATTTCAATTATTGATGAGCATTATCTATAGTTTTAACATGAAATTGTTAAATATTGTACATGGTGTATCTATCAAATAAAAATTATGTCAATATATCTTGCATACTAAACGCCCAATAAAAACAATGAATCATATTTAAGCTTGAAATAAGATACTTTGTGATATATTGTCTTATCACCAACGATGACTAGAAGTGAGTTTATTGAAAATAAACAAAAATGCAAATATCTTGGCTAATATTCTAGTTAGAGAAAAAATTATTGAACACTTTAAAAAAATTAAATTTGCAACAAGATTAGTTATATACCATTTTTTGAGAATCATAATAACAAAGGTATTTTGATTTTATATGAAATGCTTAAAAATTAGTATGGTATTTAATGTAACCCACATTATAATTCCTCAAGTAAATAATAGATTCCTCAAATAAGTAAAAGTAATAGAATTTAGAGCACCATTCTTAAAAAGTGTATAAATGCTAAATCAATTCAGGCATATTCCCAAACAAAGTGTAGGCAAAAATCTTTATCCAAATGTGATTTAATTCAAAAGAACACATTTTTCCCAGGTTATAAGAGAAGAGGTCAAGAGCTGGATCACATTACCAATTTTGTAATTCGCTCCCCATAGAAAGTAGGCCTGAGTTAAAATGGATAATGCCCTGATGGAGTGATATTTAAAGATCGCTACTCCATTATTCCGAATACTAGAGCTTTTTTTTTATTCACATATTTGCATTTATTATCCCAGATGATTGGGATCAAAACTAAGTTTGTACCAAAGAAAAGAATCTAGAGGTACCTAGTGAATAAAGTCATATTACTGTAGCCTCCGTATCTCTCAGGCAGCTTTACAAGACCACAGCTTCTCACCTGAGGCTGGATGTGTTTATCATTATTGGTGGTCTCCCACTGAGCACATTAGCCTTAAACGCAATGGAAAGGAAAGGCTGGGGCAAGAATCTCCAGAATTTCACATTGTTAGTCTTGATATAGCCTAAGGCATTGACAGCATGATATTTTGCTCTTAGTTGCCATGATCCTAAAAGGTCTCTCATCAACATTCAATTAAGCTCATGGCATTGGTTTGTTCTTATTAATGGCAGAGGTTCAAGAGTTATTCAAGATACTTTGCCCACATCCCAATGTGGTTGGCTACAGTGTGTATACTGACTGAGGGATTCATCCAGTGCGCTTCATAAATTTAAAGGACACCCGCTATATAGAGGTAAGTTAAAAACCAGACTTATTATTAAGAAAATTGAAAAGTCATAAGTAGTTGGAACTCCTAAGGGCTAAAGGCTAATTGTTAGCTGAATGATGTTTGGAGCAATATATCTAAGGGACTTATGATTCTGTTACATATTACATTAAAGGCACAAACTTCAGTAAGTGGGACCACTCCTTCCCAGAGAGGCTCTACAGTGTGTCTTTGCCCGAAATAGATGCACGACTTACTTCATTCTTTATTGAAGAATGTTTTTAGTTCTTCATAATTTACTTGTTTCTTACATGAGCAAGAAGCTGGTTTTTAACTTCATATACATTTACATAAAGGCATACATTTAACTATGTATGCATACATAAAGGTCCTACATAAACTTCAACAAGTGGAGAACACTCCTTCCCAAAGAGGCTCCACAGTCTATCTTTGAACATTTTTAGTATTTAATTTTCTTCATTTTTAATTTCATATTCATTTACTGTTGTCTTTTCAAATTTGTTAATGTATGGTGGATATATTTATTTATTCTCAAGATGAGTGGACTTCCTCCATCACAATGTTTTGAAGTGCTCTAGGGTGGTTACTGGAAGAAATCTTTATTCACCTTATGGTAAATTGATTAACTATCATTGGACATACCTCATAATTGGATTAGTAACATTTTAGCAGTAATACCCATCATATCCAGTGTATGGAGAGCCATGGTTCATTGAATTTTTTTTTATTTGCTATGTTGGATTTTGTAAAAAAAATTGGTATACATTCCTATTGGCCAGGTGAATTTGAATCCCATCTCGGCAATAGGAATGCACTTAGTGACAATCTCAAAATAAAATCTTTAGTCCCACCCTGGGTAGAAAATAACCCGTCCTGATTAGCCTTTAGTAGCCCATAAGTGGATGTTAATAAATAAGAAAAAGAAATAAAGCTATTTTTATCAACTTTTCATCTTTTGGCAAAAGTTTCCATCATTATTTTAATATCCTATCCAAATACTTCAAATTTCTTATATTTTCTTGTTGACACTATGTTTTGGATTGGGTTAATACCCCACCATACCCTAATAAAAAGCCATGTTGCTAAACTAGATCCTTTGGTGGCAACACGTGATACCCAATCTGACACCGCGTCAAAATTTCACAAAAGGTGCATTGTCACACAACCTTCTGTTGCCTTTATGTTGGGAACGAACTTCCACTTTTCACAATACAATTTTAGTTGAAACTGGGTCAATTTAAAAAAAAAAAAAAATCATATCACTACTGAAAACAAAATTGACATTTCCTGTTTTGACTTTTGTTGGCTTACTGAGTGTAGAGTTGTTAGTTTAAAAAGTGAATCTACACTTCATCCATGAGTATTACAGTCGAAGGACATATTGCTTTGTTGATAAAAAAAATGGACCATCTAAAAATATAATCCTGTTCTAAAATATTAGGCAAAGTGAATTGTCCAATTGTGAATTGTTGCCATTGTAGCTGTAATAAATAGCAGCAGACTATCAAAACAAACAACAAAAGTTGAAGAAGACTACAATCATATAAACAATACTGTAACTTACGTGGCAGATAACAAAACTCTAGAATATATATATACAAGTATTTATTTAATTGGATTAGGATTCAGAGAGAAGATATTTTTAGAACGTTTAGTTATTATATTGTAATGATACCAAATGTAAAAACTTAATTTATCGCTTACAAAACATATACATACAAAATTAAATAAAGCAATGTGAGAATTCTGTCATTTGTTAGTATCATTAAAATTAACTTAATTGTTTGGTAACTTAAATGCACTAGATTCACACAAATAAAGCTCCTAAAACTTAGGGCTTTTATAACTTAATGATTCTCAGTCACTCTGTATGAGCCTTAGGGTAGAGACATTTAATAAATATTGATTATAATTGTACGATTTCTACTTTGTTTTTATGTCTTAAACTCAAATAAAACATAGTAAAGCTAGTTTGGATAAGATTACATAAAATAGTAATGGTAAAATGTGCACAAATTAAATAGAATTTGAAGGCTATGGTTTCTGATCCACAGTTTGGCACAAAAGAAGAATCGTTTTTCTCTTAAAAATTTTTGAAAATGGAAGTCAATATCATTTTGCACAATAATTTGGAATGCAAATTTTATTTAAAATTCAATACCCCACCCAAATAATATTTTTTTGATTAGATTTAAGAGAAAAACAGTTGATTTTTAAAGGAATAGGAAAAATAATAGTTTCTTTCATCATAACGGAACAGAAACCAGGCCTTGTAAATATGATTTCTGACATGCCCAAATAGTTCTTAAGCCTACATAAAAAAAATAAATAAAACAATGACTCATGTTTCACTATAACTTTATGTTACAGTCCGTTTTATAAATATAAAAAAAATTAATAAATTATTTCCATTTGTGTACTGGTTTGTTTAAGATCATAAAACAAATTATAGGGCCTCAAAAGTAAATTAAAACATGTTCTCCATTTTTTTTGCACTTTTTTTTGTTTTTTAAAAAGAAGTCATAAATTTCTCTTTTATATAAAATAGTATATCTATTATAGGTTTTAATATTGCACTAATGATTGACACCACTGTTTCACAAAATAATTGAATAAAATCATGAGGCCTAATAGTTTGCTTCAAGTATAAACTAAACATTTTTTTTAATCTTAGTAATTATAAACAAAATAAAAAAATAAAAACAAATAACTTGAAAATATACAATAAAACATATTTACAGTCTTTATAATATACTATATGATACATTTGACTCTATTTATTAATAGTCATGGAAAATACTTAATCATGTAGTTAGTGTTTTAAGGCAAAAGTGTCAATAAGATCAGCCTACTAAACACTATCACCAACTACTAAACATTTATAACTTCATTTCAATAACTATTATTTCCTCATGATTTGTAATCCAAAAAAAAAAAATTGACAATAACATGAACAATAAAATTAAAGAACTTCAGAATATAAATAATTAAAAATAACGATAATACAGATCAAAACTAAACAAATAAAAAACAGCCCACTTAAAAAAAAAACCTTTTTTTATTTTATTTTTTGTAATAAATTGTTTTATATCAATTTAAAGCTATATAAAAATGCATTACATTAACATTACTCAACGTTAATAGGTTTTACGTTCCAATTTTTAATTCTAACTAATAATTATCGAATGCTAACATATATTTACACAAAGCAACAAAACCTCAGAAACAGGTTCTCGTTTTGTCCTCATGGTTTTAACATTAATCAATATTAAAAATTAATAACTTCATTTTTTATATATATGATTGATATATACAGAAATGCATACTGACTTAAAACTAAGCTTTGGTATGTACTAGATTTTATGAAGCAATTAGGTTTGAGCCTTGCCGCACCTGAAATTTAAATTATACCAATATTAATCACAAAACAAAGAATTAAAATTTAAAGCATAAATGAAAATTAAGATCACCATAAACTAAAATAATGTAAAAGCAATATCATATCATTGGATAATGCACAATGTCATCAATTTATGAAGAAAAATTTCAGTTTTTTTTTTATTTTTTATTTTTTTAAATCTGATGTGGACACCACATGATTTCTTAGTTCCACAATTAAAGGAAATATTCAAATTGTTTTGCTAAACTTCATTGAATATTATTTCATTACATAAGTCATGTACGATATATCTGTTCCCAAGCACTTGATCAAAAATGTCATAGAACATAATTTATAGATCTTTACTAGAGTGGCGAGTTTGATTCCCACCTGGGCAACTGGAATTTATATAGCGATGAACACATTAAATTAAATCTTAGTCCCACCCTGGATAGAAAAGGATGGTAATCTGTAGATTGCCTGTCCCAATGAGCCTTAGTAGCATAAAGTGGACACAAATAAATTTGCATGATAAACAAAAAAAGATTCTATGCAATTTTTTTTGTATTTTGTGTAAAATTATTATTATAATTAGAATCTTTGTATATAATATAGTATCATTATTGGTTTGGGGTAATTCCAAGTATACACACAACTGAGGCATAACGACACTTGGAACTAGAATTCCCAACTCTAAATAAACTAACTTCTTACTGTCTCATGGAAGGAGTGGTTTAGTAATCTTCCTAGAACTCCAGTTGATAGATCTAAGGTCTCCTTAGGTCTAATTTTCCTGAACAGTTCACTAGCATTAACTGGAAAGGAGACAGAGATTGCCCAGCTCACCAGCAGCAAAGAGTTATGTATTAAAGAAATCAGAGAATAGATAACCTAAATAAATTAATTTTGGGAAATGTACTTTTTATTACATTTTATTTAATAATAAAAATAAACGAAACTGTTTATTTGTGTTAGATAAACACAATAAGAATACTTACATAATTAGATTGACTAGAGTATTCCTGTCATGAAGGCGGTGTCCATGTTCAGAATAAGGGTTCGAATGAAGGCCATTTCTTTTCGAGCATTCTCATACATTACTCTTGGTTCATCACAATAACACCTAAAGGAAAAGGATGGATATATTTCTTGTAAAACAATTGTTTTCAAATTCAATTAGTCTCTTAGTTTTACTAACCGTAGACAGTTTGGAGCCATGACCATTGCGAGGTTACTGGCATCCATCTTAGTTACAGCTACTACCTCTGGCCGAGCAAATATCTGTGGGTATTCAAATTCAAATTATGGAACATAAAATTTTATATAAAAATAAAATAATAAAACAGATAACTCTGTAAGGTTCTTATTTTTTCATAAACAAGTAAAAATTTATTTAAAATAAAAATAAAATGTGTTTGCATATATTAGATTCTGTCTACTCATAAGCTGGTCACTAAGGATCGTGTAATTTGAACCAATTTTTTTTTTTATAAAGCAGGACTGTGTAAACAAAGCAGATTTCCCATGTTTTCCAAAAATCGTGTCATGAATACAACCTCAATAACTGATTTCCCTCAAGTTGGAGGTATATTTGGGATTGCTCTAAGTGAATATGGAGGACAAGTAACTCTAATATATGCAGAAAGAAATATTCAAATAAGTAATACAAATACAGCCTGGAAATAATTAGATATGCTTATTTATATTAATTAAATAGTTTGATCTGTAGTGAACTTACTTGAAGGAACCTTATGAGATATGCCAAAACCATACGGTTAAGGGGAGGCAATTTATCAACTATAGCTCCTGCCAAATTTGGATCATCACTGCATGAAATGCAATCTTCATACAGGGAGTCTGGTATTAAAGGTTCATAAAGTTCACGGTACCTGCAAAAATTAAATAATTCTAATAATTTTAAATGTAGATAATAAGAAATAAATATACTTAAAAATAATTTATATTTGTACATATTAATATCTTATATACGACAATGTATCATAACAATAGTAAAAATATGAAATATTGGGTTGCCAAAAAAGTGTTATAATGAATTAACACCTTTTTTAATGTGGAATAAAACTCAATTATTTCCATACAAAAAAATGAACTTTAATCAGTCAAATATCTTCCATTCTGTTTAACGACCTTTTGGCATCTTTCTGATAACTTCACAATCCCACACTCATAGAATGTCTGGTCCTAAACAGCAAAATACTCAACCAAGTGCGATTTAAGGCCATCGTTTTACTGAAATTTTCACCATTTAAGAAGTTGTGTAAACTTCGAAATAAATGATAATCCGATAGAGCAAGGTCAGGTCTCGGTGATCATCTTTCAGTGAGAAATCTCCAGAACGAGATTTTTTAAACCAATTCTGACACGAGCGTTCTGTTAAACAATCAACACCATAAACTTCACATATCTCTTTCTGAGCCACAGCCGCTTTCGTGCCTTTATGAAAATAGAAAAGTAAAATTGCAATCCATAGTAAAACTGACAGTTGTAAACAAAATTACACGGAATATGTTTCTATAGCGACCTAAAGGTATCAACTACCAAATATCAAAAGAAAAAAATTCTAATTTTGACCAAAGGATAACGAAAAAAAAAAAAAAAACAACGCTTTCCACTGGTGGAAACTGAAATCACTTTCTTGCCAACCCAATAGTTTTTGTTTTAATTTATTGAGTAAATCAACTAATAACTCTTTTTAAATAAAGGTATTTCAATTATAAAAGACATATATGATTCAAAATAAGCTTAAAATGCATGAAATCCTAGAAGAGATGATAGGGGGGTTATGAAAAACTGTATAGGACAACAATTGTAGGACATCAATAGCATAACAAGACTGGTTCTATAATCTTAATCGATGTCATCAAACTACGTATTTGCCTATTACTCACGCGGTAAATGTTTAATTAACACCCCCCCCCCCAAGGGAATCTGCTAATATTAAGAGAGATGATATTTATTGCTTGAGAATATGGGTGGATTTATTATCACCACAGTATTGTCTTGATATTTCATTTATTTTATTCCAAGAGGACAATAAATAACACGAGTTGCATTTCATTAATACATTAACTCGGGTTTATTTCCATTCGAGTTATTATTTTACTTCTACATTGCATTTTAAGGATTTTATTAATTCTATCCAGTTTTGCTGTTATCCTTTACATAAAATGAATCAGAGTTTAGATAATCATTTCATGTACTCCTAAATTTCGATTCACTTTATTTAAACACAAATCATATTGCATGTAAGTCCATGTAAACTACTGCACTATGCATTAACAAAGCATGTTCAGCAACATGAGCCTAATGAATTTCATTAGAACAATTTCAATGGTTAGAACATTTATTTATTAATCTATAACACCTAAGGAAAATTGTTTTATTAATGTTTAATTATTATATTTCTGTTTTGCACACAACCCCAACTTTAATTCAGATTAAATCAACCTATCTTATTCATGTAAAAGGAAAGGGAAGGAAAAGGGGTGGGGGAGGCTGTCTATGATCATTGTCTCTTGGCTCCTAATCGTGATGTCATGCCCCTCTTAGAGTGTCTTATCATCTGTTGACTCTCCACGGTCCTACTCATATAACTTTTGTTGGTTTTCATTTTGATTATTATAGTCACAGGTTTGTGGACATTTTACTCAGTTTTCAAACTAGTTTTGTTACCTTTGCTTAACCCATTCAGTTAGCATAAAACTGGTTCTTAGCTACACAGGGGATGCAGACTTATCCTGAAAATCAGTATTATGAAAAAAGAAAAAGAAAAAAAAAAACTGATTGTTTAGAGGTCATATTTATGAGAAGAGTTAATATCTTCATTACTCGCCTCTTAGCATATCACTGTGATGCACATTTTGCCCTCATGGAAATAACTGTTCTTGATTTATCTTATTTCCTTCAATATAAATGCTTATAACCCAATACATTAATTTGTGTAACAGCAGTGGTGTTATTATGTCATTACATGGTTTTCCTAATATTCTCGATTAACTTTAGCCTTGTGTCCAATTCGTAGTGTGGAAAAGATGATTTGCTTATTGAATAACTCACTACATAAAATCTATAGTTACATTCCGGTTAGAAAAGGATAGATAACCCCTCCCAATTAACCATAGCGGCATTCATTTAAAAATATATATATTTAAGAAATTATATCACAATGTCTAAGTCCATCGTTTTATTAGCCTTATTAGTTAGTTTCATTACCTAGCAGAAGAGTTAATAATAGTTAGAGGGATGAAAGATCTAATGTAGTGTCATGCAGAGCAGGTTCTCTAGTGGGGGTGAAGGGGTTAGAATCTACTCCAACTCCAAAGTAGAAAATATAGTCACACTCTAGCGCTGCTTTGGTCATAAATTACAAAAATATATATACATATGAAAAATACTTACACTTTTGAAAATATTTCAATGGAATAAAAAATTCATATACAATTAAACAAACTGAAGAGTATCTGATCAAATATTGATGGTTAAGAGGGGCCTGCCTAGATATATACTAGACATATAAAATAAAAAAATGTGCAAACATCTCAAATAAAATCAACTAAGTATTGAATTATAAATATGCTATGGAATATCCATGCATAGTATTACATTAACCACAGGATTTTAAGAGAACTATCAACCTATAGTGACAGAGATAGGATGGATATAGGTGGAAAATATTTTTGGGCAATCATTCCTCTGCCATCATTTGGTAGTAAAATAAGCAAGATTATACTTTTAAAGATTACTGAAAGAGTTTTTAGTACATTAATAATGTGGGAACCATCAATCAAGTGTACCATACATAAAAATAATAAGATGTGGTTTAAACTATAGATCTTAAATATTAAGATTTAAGTAAAAAATCGTATTATTTATGGTGTGCCACCAATTAACAATAACTCAGTAAATAAAAATCGTTAAGTGGATACAAATAATGTCTGAGCCTACCAGAGTTTAAGGAGTGATGCAGGGGTGTGAGCATCTGTATATTCGGTTGGCCTTTCCCACCTATCCAGTTGTTGCTTTAGGCCACTGACTTCATCTACATCTGCTGACACCCTTTAAAAAAAAAAAAAAATGATTATTTTAAAGCTATTAAGTATAATTAATTTTATAATTATTCTCCAATGATATCAGTTAATAAAAACAAGAGTAATGGTGGAGAATAAATGAATATTTTGTAACATCTAATAAACATAAACATAAACATGAACTCTTTCCAATTGAGGCGGTCAACATAAAAAGGGCATATGGGCTCATCAGCCCCGTTTTACGCAGAACGCTTTATTCAATCCGGCATTTCATATAGAGTTCAGTGGTGCATGTTTCATCGCAATATCTTGAAAATTGACGTTGGGAGACCTGTTTTTGTGGGGTAATGTCAGCTGGTTTTCACGTCCAGTTCTTGACTTGGGGTTAGTGGTTATGTTAGTATGTTTTTGATGCAGCTATTTTGCTTTCTGATGCCACAGGTGGCCAAAATAGAAATTTTCTAATGTGTAAGTTCACTTCTTGGATTGCAAGGGTATATAAAAAAGATGTTATACAACTTTTCCCAGTAAGACTAAATAGTTTCTCACAATTTGATAGAAACTTTGGTTTGATCAGGAACAAAATAAAAAATAAAGAAGTGACTGGAAATCCTAAACCTCATTTAACAGCAATGGTAGAGTGCAGGCAAATCCCTTCACCCTTTGAAGTTGTTATGGATGTAGAACTTCAGTAAGACTGGGAACCATTTTTAAATAATCTATTCCTGAAGAAACCTCTCTCAAGAAACAAAATAAAATTTACTCTAATGAAATATGTCATTATCGAATCATTGCAAAATGGTGCTCTGCTGTGCTAAAAAATTATCTTGGGCAGTTTGAAGTGTTCAGCTATTGGCGGCCTACTAATCAGATTGGAGATTTTCACAACCTTGTGACTCAAAGGTGTCCTTACCCAGCAGTAAACCAACTTAAAGTTCATGATGTAAAAGCCTTGTATCGGTTTTTAAAGGAAGAGGATGTGGACTTTATTGAAAATATGATTTCTCAAAGTGGATAAAGAAAGAGAGATGTTATACTGATTTCAAACAAACAAACTGAGTTTACTCGGAGTATAAGGTGTTTTTTTTTTTTTTTTTTCAATTTATTCTTCGAATATATGTAAAATCTTTTCATTTTGATGTTTTTCTCGTTTAAAATGTCAAATAATTATTATTGTAACAAATAAATATGTTATAATCTATTTAATTATATTCTTTTAATAACGTTTTTATATAAGAATGTATTCTGGCTAAAAAGGGCTTATAAAGTAATATATGTTTTTTAATTATTACGAAAACACCAGTTACTGAATTATTTTTTTTAATTGTTGAATATTTTTTAATAGGTGTAATATCGATATTTATTAATATTACAGGTATTATAATTACTATGACAACAGGAGACAACAATGAAATATTCATTTGGTGTTTTCTCAAAACAAGAATTTTGCTTATAAGCCCCTTTTACGTAGACCGCCTCAATTTGCTTGATAGATTATGTTAGTAGTCTAGGCAAAAAGACCAAAAGGGTGCAGGATGGAAATATATAAATAGAGGCCTTCCGACAGGGACATTATAAATGAAAATTAATATCCTAATATAATAAAATGAATAACCTGTCCTAATCAGCCATAGTAGCAAAAAGTGGATGTTAATAAACAATAATGAAAAATAATACTAACTAAGATACAACATTTAGTCTGGAAATACTTTCTACAATTCACAAGCTGCCTATTGATTGATGTTATAGACTTTTTTTTCATAAATCTTGTCATAAGTAAGCTCCATAAACAAAGCAAAAATTTAATTAGTGCATGAGATGAAGTATGCATCATGAAGTAATCATTTTATTGAATGAATTTCATCATTATTTAGTGACGAAATTCATTAAATAAAATCCTTAGTCCCACCCTGGATAGAAAAGGGTGGTAACCTGTAGATAACCCGTCCCAATTAGCCTTAGTTGCAAAAAGTGGACGTTAACAAATAATTTAATTTAATTCATCATAATGAAATAGATTCTGTTGTGTGATTCAGTGCCATCACGACTTTCAGCTTCAGCAGCTCCTTAAAAATTGTTTACTGTGAATTTTCAAAGCAACTGCAAAAACCCTCAGACTTTTTAAACAAAGCCTTTTGTTAAGGACTGGGGGTATTATCAAATACTTGGTTGGGCATGGCTGAGAAAATGGTTCACAGTAGCTCTGAAAGTTAGCCGAGAAAACTTTTTAATGATGCACAAGCTGCTTAAGCTGACAGGCATGGCACTTCATCACACACAAGAGACAAAGCCCAGTGTGAAAGCCTAAATTATCATAAAGTAAAATCTGTAGGAAAAATAATGGTTGAAATGAAAATAAACCATGTTATGAATAAGACATACCTAAATATTCCCTCAGTATGAGTTCCTTGCAGCCTTAACACTTCATCTGACAAAGTAGTCTGCACCCATGGTAGCTTGTAATGAGGGAATCTATTTTTTTGAAGTGCCATAACTTCTTCCAGAGTAGAACCAAACATGCTGGGGCGAAAAATTTGTTGCTAAAACAAGAAAATGCGATTTTGAGTAACATTTAAATATATTACCCTGTAATAATCAAATATCACAATCATTTCAATAAAAAATTAGATTAATTGTAAAAGCTACACAGAAAACATGCTCGATTAACAAGTATTTATATTTATGGTGGTCGTGTGCTATAGATTCTGACACCAACTATTATCGATTTTGCCTCTAATAGAAGCCTATGTAAAGAGGCCTTGAAATTTAAACTGTAAATGAAATATTCAGATGCTCTAACAAGGGGAGTGCAGAGCCTTCCCCCCACCAATTTGAACGAAACTTTTTTAGTATGTAGCACCTAATGAAAAACCAATTCGGTTAAGAGAGAGAATGCACTTCTAACGCGTTTGTCTAAAAAAAAAAAAGGTTAGAGATTGCCTAAAAGTTTTGAGGTGTTGTTGAGTATAATAACCATAGATTATTTAGTTTTTAATAATCCCCAATCAAAGTTGTGCTCCTCAGTTTGCAAACAATATAAAAACAGTAATTTAAAATGTCTAAAAATTCTTAATTTATATATTTCAGAAATATTTAAATTTCAAAACTACTTTGTCAGTTCATGAATTTGTATCTGAATTGTATATATTTACTGAACATCTCTGTTCCAAAACTACTTTGCCAGTAAATGAATTTTAATATAGGATGGACACTATATTATGACACACACAGAACTTATTTAATAAAGAAATAAATAAATATTCACTCACCCTAGCTTGTTCAATTTCTTCTATTGTTGGTTTCCTAACAGGCCTCTTACCATGGACTCCTATCCTCTGAAGTCTTTTACATGCGACACTAGCGTAATGACTAATTTGTACATGAACAGGCCACTTTCCCACCTCAGGAAAATCATAACTAGGATCTCTATGCCTGTAATAACAAATGAGTCTCACCATTAAATAAAAGAAAACAATAAAATTATTGAGCTTACATGTTAACATTTTCATTGCAGCCATGCATTGACTTTGATCAGGGTTTAGGACTAGATATTTAAAGAAAAATATCAAATTTTATAATGATGGAACAAAAATGATTTCTATTTGGCAAGATGGTGGTGATGTTTGGCACTCCCATCAAATATTTAGATGATACTGAAACAAAATTAAATTATTGCTGACATGTTCTGCTTGAGTGATACATGTGTAGCTTTTATCAACAAGTACCAAACAGGAGGCAATAAGTAAATAAATTTAAGTATATTACCAAATATCACAATTTTCGTTTATATTTTTTTTATTTGTAGATTCGTGTATTTTTGGTCTCATTAGTTGCGTTTTTTTGTTTGGTTGTGTTCTTAGTTTGTTCTGTTCTAATTGTATTGTTTATATTTTTCTGTTAATGTTTTCATTTTTTATTTTGTTTATATTCATTGTTTTTTGATGAGCAATATTGCCTCACAGCGAACGCTACACAATAAATAACTAAATATCACAATTAATTGTATTTTATAATTGATTTCATTCATTTAAGCTCTTTATTTTCTGTATGTAGTAAATATTTTAGAAAATTGATTTTTTTTTCCTGGTTTTTCCCCCCTAGAAAAAAGTAAAAATAAATGTTTTTTTTTTTTCTTTTTTCTTTTTTTATATAATTCTCATAGCTGTTTCACATTTATTGCTATCAGTAATAATGCGAAGTGACCTTGTGCTTAACTCTTAGGGAGTCCCCATTATGGGGAATAAATAAAAAAGTAAATTACATCTCAGTTTTCTAGATTTGTATAATCTTCAATAAGGTCAATAATGAAGAAAAAACTATAGTTATAATTTTGAAAGAAGTAGACAGAAAAACAATGAATATGGTTTGCAATGCAAACATTACTCTTGGGAATTCTAAAAAACTTTGGAAATCCAATAGGAATGCATCCTAAATATTTTACCCTATAAATCTTTGAAACCTGAATTTGCAGATTTTTTAAGGCAATCCAAATGGACTTCTACAAAGTCAAAGTCTACCTCAAAACAAGAATAAGGATAAGAATTCTTATTAAAAATATGGAGCTTGGTCTTACCTATTCATATAGCCTTCCAGATATGCTTGGAACTTAGGAGATGGTGGAAAAAAATACAAGCAAATTGCCATCAACTCCCAACCTCTTTTTAGGCTGTCTCTAAAAATTTAAAACATGTAAAATAGAGATTATTTTTTTTTAAAAAAAAGTACTATATATAAACAAATTGAACTTGAGGCATAATTGTGATTATAAATAATTAAATAAATGTTATTTCTGAGAATGTTTTAGATGATAATAGTACTGGAATAGATAGTCAGAATCTGAGGGAGTTTTAGAAATTTTTTTACCCTTCTAATCAATAAATGGTAACATTTTTGCATCTTCAACTAGCCAAGAAGGCCAGGAACTCTTTCTTGAAAATTTTGTTCAATAGAAATTCAAAATATATTCTATCACCAAATTACTTTTACACACAAAAATACATCTTCCCTCCAGTTTCTCTTTTCTAGTGGGGAGGGGGACCAACAGTATAACATTTTACTGGAGTTGGATTGGGATTCGCAAGCCTCCTAGAGAATAGACGATTGAGCCCCACCCCACTACATGCACAGTGATACACTACAGAGAGATGATGGGCAGTGGATTTGAGGGCAGATTGTAGCATTAAGTGGGAACATTCTTTCCATGAAAGAAAGAATGCAACCTTGCTGCAGACTGCCATTGTTGCATGCATTGTTATGAATGGGAATTCTCTGATAATGAGGATTGGAAATCAGGGCTTGTGTCCAATGAAGGAGTGGGTTCATACAGATGTCTCACAGAGTGGAGCAGAGGCAAAAGTGCCCATTCCATCATTTGGGTTTAGGAAGACAATATTCTTGGAGAAGTACACACTTGTTTTCCAAGCTGAAATTGTTATCATTATAGAGGGAAGTATAATAGAAGAAGGTAGTTTACTCAATAAGCACTTCATCATATAGTCAAGTTGCTATCAAGGTGTTAAGTCCTAAAAGTTGGATTTTGGCCTGAGGGGGGGAGGAATTGTAAAGAGGGTTAATGGTAACTGAAAGCAAGTTAAAAGTGATCCGAGTTTCTAGACACATTGGGGAGAGAGAGAAATGTGGAGGAAAACATGGTGGCTAAGGAGGATATGATGAATGACTTTTTTGGCCCTTAACTAAATAGACAATTAATCTTAAAGCTAATGCAAAAATGGCAAATTAATAAATTAAATAGGAAATATGTCATAGGGAAGGAAAACTTTTTCTGACTAATATATACAAACACTAACATGAGCTTTTAAAAATCAAGTCTGAAGGAGTTTCAAATCCTCCATTATTGCTACAAATCATGTGCCTTTAATCTAAAATCTTAATATCACATTTGATGTTGAAGCTCACTCGGAGCCTTGGATAACCTTTTTTTTCACCCCTTGGCTGGACCTACATCCTAAAATTCAATTCCTGATTATTTGGTAATTTGAATCCCTTACCTTTCTTTTTTAAACACTTGAAACTGATAGTCATTTTCGTGACAAGGTAATTTTTCCTCTGTGTGACATATCCCCTTTGATGACAACTCAGCACAATGCCTAGCATTCCTCGGGCCTCCTTACTTACAACACTTAACAATAACTAAACCCTGATGGGATTATTAATATTTTAATTCTTTTATTTTCTGACTCAATTCCAAAATTTTCACTTATATTCAACACAACAAGTATTATCTATTCATACCAAAGAAGTTAATGACAGTTTTGCTACAGAGTAGTCTACTAAACATTGAGAAGGGAGACTCAGGAAAAAAAATATAAAAACTGTACAAAATACTTACAAAATATTATTACTGTTGTGACTCAGCCTTATTCAAATATGAATAGATCGGCAGAAGACCATAAATACTCACCACTTCATCGACACATTTCATTTTGTTATATTAGTTTGTCTGTACTTTGTTTGGAAATCGATTGAATTTGGAGCAAAATAATCAATTTTATAGCAGCTGTTTTGGGTGGAATTAATTGCTATCTATAGTCAGTAATTTTCTATAGGGTCTGAGACTTTTAGTTTAGTATTGACATGGCTCTCTGAGCAGATGGTACTTCGGAAGAAGTGAAACATTTAGACTGTTAATAGACATACTGAAGAAAAGAAATGAGGGTTTGACTTCACAATAACTTTCTGCTGATGTATTCCTCCTGAAATTCAGTTGACAATAAACACATGAGTAAAGAAAAAGAATTTTTTTTTTCTTTTCACGACACCCCACAAAATTCGTAGTCATCAAAAGTAAATTACCTAGAACCAATAGACAAACAAATCTTTAAGTAAATAATAAATTAATCTGTCTGTGCTTACTTCCGAGGATTTTCAGTAGTTTGCCGGCAGATCTGTATGTACAATTCATCTCTAATTGCTGATTTGGTATGGGCTAAAGTACAGATTTCAAGAAGAACAGAGTCTAAACTAGCACCTTGTTTCCCTTTTCGATCTCCCATATACGTCTGAACCATTTTAAATATTTCTGTCGCATCTTTTTTCAGTCCTTTATCTGACAAGACAAGCATTGGTTTCCTAATTGGATCCTAAAAAGAGAAAAAAAAATTTAATATTAGTTATATAAAATTAACTTACATAACATTCCTTAAACAAATAAAGCCTTTTAACAAAACAAATGAAGCTTTTTTTTTTTTCTTTTCAATCAAATGAAGCCTACCTTTTGTTTACAAAATGAAACCCTTCTTTTCATAGAGATATATCAGGAAATTTGAGTTTCCTATATCTGCACCTTCGGCTAAAAATCAAGAGGCTTGACTCTAAGCTAAAACCAAGTAGACTTAATGATAGGACTTATCAACCAACCATAATAAGTCTTAAGCTTCCAGCCAAGCCAAGTCATGACTAAGGACTGGTTTAACATGTTAAACCCTAGCAAATACAAATTGTCGTGATTTTATAATTGTCTCTTGCCAGGAATTCTGATAATGGTTTGCCATGGTAAAAATATCTGTGAATGTTCTTTAAAATATGGGAAGTAATTTCCCATAAACAAAGTGATGGTTTCAAATTGGAATCCACCTAAATGCTTATTGTTTCTTCATTAACACATTTATTTATTTGAATGATTTATTAAATGTTAAACTATGTCAATTTATTATGAAAACACTTGACATCTGAACATAGTGATATTGTTGACATCTGCCAATGGCTATTTATATAATAACTCATTCAGTGCTGATCAAGCAACAGCTGTGTCAGCCTATGCTTCTCTGGGTGGCATGTCATGCAACCATTGCATCTGTTTCCTGCCCAGCCAGTCCTATTGCTCTTATCCCCCGGCCCCATTGGATTATCAGTTCCTTTCACTTAAAACTCAGTTGACATTCTACCTTCAAATTTGACAAGTGGCCTGTAAATTGGGAATTAGATTTGTGTGATCACGTCATGTATAAAAAGTATAAGTATTATTATTATTTTACCCCATGTATATATCTAATACATATAATCTAAACATACATACATATAAATATATATATATTAAATTAGAAATTTTTCCCTTGGCCATACAAAGTAGACTCGTAAATGAAACCAGCTCTGAATGGGTTAATAAATATATATAAATCAATCAGTTAGTTTGTTTCTCAATTTTTTGACATTCATTGCGAAGAAAATATAAGAAAAAGAGAAGGACATAAATATATTCCAAGTGTGCAATGAAACATGACGTGTGGTTAAAAAAAAATTTAAAATGAATATTGTACTTATGTCAGTAGGTACTGTTTCAACAAATATGTTGTAAAGTATAACTGTTCAAACGAAAGAATCGAGAAATATGTATTGCAATATCTACTTCTTGACATGAATTACGGTTATCGTATAAGACTGACGAACGCATGTCACAAGGAGAAAAATACAATGAATATATTTCTGTTCGCCACAGTAATACTCCACCAGATAAAATAATTTGATTCGTTCCCCTGACGATCCTATGTACCAATCATTTTACACAAACTTATACTTCTACTGGCGTATCTTGAATGCAAAAAAACATTAAGCTAATTAAAATGTTCATTTTCAAGGCCTACTTCAAAGAACTAATTTTTCATTAAAAAAAAAAAAAAAAACTAGTCAGAAAGGTTGGATATTAAAATAAAAAAAAGTCCGTCACGCAGGGGCTGCGTAAACTAAGCAGATTTCCCACATGAAGTTATACAATAGAGAAATCTCCATACGAGAGCCGAACAGTTACGGCAAAGGGCCGAACTAGCTTTTGGCGGGAAACTCAGTCGTCCGTTATTGACCCAAATGAAATAAAAATGCAAATATCTCGGTTAATCTTCAAGATAGAGAATAAATGTATAGAACAATATTTATAGTAAATGTAATTTACAATCAGATTGGTTCTATACAACTTTTTGATCCGACATATGGTAACGGAGATATTTTGAATTTTCGAAAATCCCCCCTCTAAACCCCACCTCCCACTAGTCCGATTTCAGCCATTAACGAACTTCATCTGTGTTTTCGCATAAAACGTGTAAATATCGAGTTTAAATGCAAGCTGTAATAAGAAATCTTTCAGTTAATTAAAATAAATTCCCAACTGAAACGTCTTCTGAATTGTAAGAATAATTTATATTTTAATAACTCACATTTTAGTAGTCCAAGATCAAAAGAATGGGGGGGGGCGGATGAGCAGAACGTATTTGCATAAATCTCACAAAGTAACGAAGGTAAGGTAAGGTTAGAAGAAGCTTCCACCTGAGCTGAGCAAATACGGAAACGGCCTACCTAATCCGAACTATACCCGACCACAGACTACATAAAATGCAAATATCTCGGTTAATATTCAAGAAAGAGAATAAATGTATATTTATTTACAATATTTATAGTAAATTTAATTAGCAATAAGATTGGTTCTATACAGTTTTTCGATCCGATGAATTATAACAGAGATATTTTGTCCACTTTTTTCAACTAAGGCTAATTGGGACAGGTTATCTACAGGTTACCACCCTTTTCTAGCCAGGATGGGGCTAAGGATTTAATGAATTCCGTCACTAAATAAATTCCTTTTCCTAGGCGGGAATCGAACTCGCCACTCTAGGTTTACCATGTGAGATTAAAGGCAACGCTTTAACTCAAATGGCAAACCTGAGCCCCTGAAGAAACGTGTGTGTGTGTGTGTGTGTGTGTGTGTGTGTGTGTAAGTGTCTATGTATGTATATATATATATATAGTGCTGTTATTCTTTTTGGAGTTTTGGTCAATGTTGATGAAAAAATCTTAGTTTATGCTGATATTTCAAGAATCTTTATTTTCTCTTCTTCAGGGCAAGACTAAAAATACTTAAAATCTACTGTACATAACTATTGCACTTAGGACTAGGAACCCTAGTCCTAAGTGCAATAGTTATGTGCAGAAAATAAAGATTCTCGAAATATCGGCATAAACTAAGATTTTTTCAACAACATTGACCAAAACTCCAAACAACACCATATATAAATATAACCTGGTCGAAAACATCAACACAATTGTGTGTGTGTGTGTGTGTGTGTGTGTGTGTGTGCGTGCGTGCGTGTGTGCGTGCGCGTGCGTGTGCGTGTCATACTCAATCCTTACTCATCTATTTCCAAACAAAAATAAATTCTTACATAATAAATTTTTAAAAAAAATCTTCATTACCTTGGACCATGAAAGTAGTTCACGAACAGAAAACTTTTTCCTGAATATTCCTTTTTTATGAATATTGAGATTATCTTGAGCGTACTTTTCTATATCACTGTCAGATGGTAACTTCTTTTCACGGCTCAAAACTAACCTAGATAACTAAAAAAGAACAAAGTATTAAAATTGCCAGTCATGATAACAAAAAGCACAAAAAAATAATAAAACAATTAGAAAAATTATTACTTTTTATCCATTTCAAGAAAAAGAACATTATATTATCGAAGTATAAATACCAACAATTTTCTAAAATTAATTTATCAATATATCCACAAAACAACCAGACGAAAAATAAGAGTATGTTAAATACATTAGTAATGAAATTAATAAATACAAAACCAACACCATTTTAATGAGAAGAAAAATCCACTTAAATCATTCATTTTCCAGCAAAAGAGACACAATTCTAACAAAAGTAATACAAAAAAAATATCAAAGGTTGTGAGGTAAATTACATTATAGAAACCAAACCCACAGCATTAGATTTTAAAAAAAGTCGTACCATGTAAAAACAAAGCTGTTAAATATTTACACTTCCAGATTTTATATTCTTTGGCCCACCAAAAGAAAGCAAAAGCTTCAATAAAATTCCTTAGAAACATACAAAAATTATTCCACAAAATATTCTCATGTCCAAATATACGAACTTGAATATTTTATATATCTAATGTTTTTAGTTTGTTATTATTTCTAAAATTAAAGATGAAATAAACAAAACTGAAATGTATTTACAAATTAAAGAAAGAGAATCTACTGCACCTATTGATATGCAGCTACTGGGTTGATTAAACTACGTTAATATCCCATAAGCTATGCGACACTGATGAGACCATCTCTCATTCTATTTTCTATTTGTCCCATGATAAGAATCCCTTAAGATAAAACCATACTTGTAATTTAAGGTGGACAATGTGACGATATAATAGCTTTATGTAAACAAATACATCAGTAGGAGTGAGTGTTTACTGAAGGAACTACATTTAATCTGAATTAGACTGAACAATTTAATATGAATTAGATATACTTGCATAGATAATATATTGTAGATTACCATATTCTTCACCTAAATAAACTTTAATGGACTACACTTGGAAAGCCAAAAATTACAATATCTGAAGTGCCAACATTAAATTGTTTAAACATGGATAAGACGAGCAAGAAAAACAAACAATTATAAAAATTACTTAAATTTATTAATCAACAAAAAATCAAAGCATCATTAACCAAAAAACAAACAAATAAAAAACTTACTTGCTCATACTGAGCTGTTGACATGGGTGATGGGGTGTTCGGAAGTGAATGGGCTGATGTGTAATAACCTTCCCCTAACTTTAAAAGTAAAGGATAAAACAAAATAAAAATTATATAAAGGGAATAAATTAAATAAAACAAAAAGTCAGTGTTAAAAATAAAAACTTAATGCAGTAACTCCAGATTTTTTTATTATTAATGTTTTGTATCAACAAAAGTTTCGAGTGTTTCTTCTATAATTGATAAACAAAGATCTGTAGTTAACATATGATTAGAGGCAGTGGTGGTGGTACTCATTATCAACAGGGTTATTGATGTGACCACAGATTATACTAATAATAATAATTCTTTCATTGGATAAAAGATAATCCCAATAAAAAAATAGTTATTACAGTAGAATCTATGGTCACATCAATAATCTACTTTTAAAGACCTTTGTCATATTATTCCTAACAGATTAAAAACACTATGTTTGTTTTCTTAAGTTAATCTATGACAAAGATTATTTCCTCATTTTTTTTTTCATTTTTTATCAATTTTTTTAACAGGAGTAAGGTAACCAGGAACTTCATGCTATTCTGAGACACTGGTTTAAAAAAAAGACAAAAAGCGACTGATGAAATCTGTGAAGTGAAGGGGATATATCCAATGGACAATCCAAGCTGCATAGAATGTTTGAAAAATTCAAGGCAGAAGATTTTGCTCTTGAAAGAAAATATCACAGTACACACCCTAGATCGCTTTATTCAGAGAGTCTGAGAGAATGTGCACAAAAATATCTACACACACATACAACCGGAAACTTTCTTCAGAACTAGTATCCTAAAGTACAATTTTTTGTTACTTTCATGGCGTTGATTTCAGTTCCAGAAACTCAAGAAGTGTTCCTCAATATTTGATGCCCCAGCAGGCAAAACAAAGGTTGGAAATGTAGGTAGGATGAAAAAATTGCCTACGCTTCCACTATGACAATTTATTAAAACAGCACAGCATCAAAATTGCTCTGCCGTTTTAATAAATTGTCATATTGGAAGCGTAGCTAAGTTTTTCATCCTACCTACATTAGAAGTCACTTCCACCTGCCAGAATACCAACTCAGAAAGGGTGGAAAGTTGCAAACATCATTTGAAAAAACCCAAACAAATTGCAAATTGCAACAAGAAACATTAAAAATCCTAATAACAATAAACAGTGAATAAGGGGAAAATGGGCATTAAGAGTTTTTTGTATAAAATGTTTCATCGTAGTAAGCTTGTTTATAAAAGTAAGTGCCTACTAATCACAAAATATCATTAAAAAAAATATAATAAACATAGTCTATAACTAATAAATACATGTCTATAAACATATAATTGTAAAGTGGTTATTTGCCTTTATATTTATAGTAAATATGAAAACTAAATTAATTAAACAAGATTTTAATGTTTAGAAAATTGTATTATCTCCTTATTACCAAGTATGTGTGCTTCAACACAATTTTAAAAACCTTATTAGGAACCCAAATTGTTACTCATAATTTTTAGTTATTATTGATCGCATGATTATACATCTTCTGGGTTATATATTTCAAGAATTGAATCTGTTAACTGGTTAGAATTCTGTTTTGTTTTTTTCAGTCTTGAGATGTAGTGGTCTACTGGATACTTCCTTTCACCATAGTACACTTAGGTCCAATAACTCTAACACCAGTTAGACTAATCAATGGTGAGCACTCAAGTTCACCGTATTGCAATCCCTCAGTATCTTTAAGTTCATGTTCAGGAGTGCTATTACACCACCACCCCGTCACATATGCTACACTAATCAAATATGATGAAAGCTTACTACATTCAATAACCAATACAATAACCATACAAAACGGTCAACAATAAGATAAATATTGTTTTATTTCACTGGAGTCTACTGTAATAAAATTAAAAGGGTGGTGTAAAAGAAAATAATGCAAAAATGTAAGCTCATATGCCTTTAGGATACATACTTCCTCATTCAAATATAAAATAATAATAAAATCATAATCCAAAAATTAATTAAATCAATCAAATGGGGTGAAAAGAGAAAGAGGTTTTCCTTTTACAACCAATTTGTATGCACAGTTCGCAATATTTTAAAACTTTAGTTTTCTAGCCCCTGTATCTAGTAAACCCTAATACGTAAGGTATATGTTTATCATAGAATGTAAAAATAAAATAAATAATAGAAAAATTAAATTTTTAGGAAATAAGAAATTAACATAAAATATAAATTGAAAGAAAATAAAACCGAGTAGTCATTAAATGCACTCAACATGGTACTTATATTTCAAAAATGTTTGTAGATTTCTTTTAGAGTTTCGAAACACTAGATAAAAATAGGGAACATAATGTTCCACAGTGCCTTGATTTATTCTATCACACTTCAATTCTGTTATTACTATACTATTAATATTATGATATTTTAACAGATGAGACTCAAAATCTGAATAAGGTAAATCCTACTGAGAAGTTCCATTAATTACTTACAACTTTCCAGTAATTTTTTTTCTCAAGAGATCTTAAGAAATTTCTACAATTTGAGCCTAAATTGCAGTCAATATTTGAGCAATTTTCTTATGGTGTATTATTAGAGAACACCCCAATTAAGTTTGCTGATATATATTAAGATATAAAAATAAATTTCAGGAAAATATAGAATAGGTGATATATTCTTATATACCTCTGTATTTCTTTCTAGTATTGGAGAGTATAAAGGTGGCTGAGAGGTTGGGGGCTCCTTTGTTCTTTTTAATGAGGTGTGTTGGGTTTCATGAGGAGGGACCACAGGATCTAAAACATAACCGCTTTTTAATTTCAAATATAACAAAAAATGAGAGCATCTAAAAACAAAATAATTATTTCAGAAAATTATTTTATGAAGACTAATGCAATTACTTCAAAATAAAAACCAAATCAACAACAAAAACAAAATCAAAACAGTCTATCACCAAATTTATTGTGCATATTGATAACGGGAGAAACTGGTTGAGCAAGATAGAGGGGAATTTTCAGGTATATTATATAAAACATAATATTAACCCACAAGTTAACATTAGTAGTGTATTCTCTAATGCTTCTAATATAGCTAAAAATCAATGAGCATTTCATCAAGATTGAAGCTTGGACATATATTGATGAAAAACATTTGACGAACCAATTTTCATTTGGTCTGGGATTAGTCCCACGAAAGGAGTTTTGACAAATTTGTGTTCCATTCATTGTACCTTAACAGTTTCTAACAAAATTATTGCTACAAGAAAAATACTCAATCTTTTATGATGTTTTCATTATACTATTTACAAATATTTAAAGAGCATTGTTGGGTATTGGCTACAAAATACAGTGAAGGATGCTGGGTGGTTACAAAGTATAATCAATACTTCAAAATTTGCCATTCATAATATTTTTAAGTTCTTTATCATTATTTTAAGAACATTTATTTACATCTTTACTTTAGGATGCAATAAAATTCTACAGGATCCAGACCAAAAATTGATTTCATGTGTTAACCATGAGAGAGAACTTCTTTCACCTAGTCAAAGAACCCTTATGTTAGATCACAGTCATAAGATAAAGGAGTGATATGTTCAGGGCATTTACACCTATGAAGTGAAAGAATATTGAATAGTAGAAGTGTATGCTACAATTGATTTAGTCATATTCCCAAACTTTTCAGATAACAATTGTATACTTGTGGTTATTGTGGACGAGATGTGTGTCCATATGTGTTGAAATTCGAAAAAGTAAAAGGGCAGATCGAAAGTCAGTAGTTCACTATCTAAATAAAATGCTTAACAAATCAGCTCTCATTTCCGATGGATTAACAATTGGGGACGGCAGCAGCATCAACACTCGTGTACACAAAGCCTGTTGCCATCTAGATCTTGTTATTTCTTAAGCCTCAGCAAAATATTATTCTGAAATAAACTTACAGGTTAAAATAATCTCTCTTAGAATGGAGCAAGAATACTGACAACACAACAGAAAAATACAAGTGCTAATATACTGGCACTGTGCAGTTAAAGGGTCATTGATAGCTGATATATGATGAATGAGGAATCGCTTGTGTGGAGGAGGAGGAAGTCGATCTTATTCCAGAGAAAAACAAGAGTATTTAAGACCATTACAGAAGGAATTCTCTAAGGATTGGAAACATATAGAATGGATGCTATAGTTAAATCAATGTTGGATGTAGTAGAAACAGATTTTTGGAATTGCTGTATAAGAAAAACCCACGTGAACCAGATGAGATAGAAACACATATTCTCGTTTCTGACAAAAATGTCCAAAGGAAGTAGACTTAGTATAGTCAAATCAAATACCGGGTGGGGCAAAAGGTATGAATCGGTTTTAAAGGGATGAAAAACAAGAACAACTCAACTTATCAAAATTATCTTTGTAATTAATAAATCAGTATATAAACTAGTTTTTTACACTAAGTTTTAAATATGGTATCTGAAAGATGATGGCCGTTAACAGTAATACACTCTTGAAGGCGATTTCTGAAGTTTTCGTCAGCTCTTCTGCACATTTCCATGGGTATTGCCGTAACTTCCTCCCTGATTCTGTCTTTAAGTTCTTCCAGGGTATGTGGACGATGTTTAAAAACCTTTTCCTTTAGGTATCTCCAAAGGAAAAAGTCACAAATGCTCAAATCTGGTGAGCGCGCAGGCCACTCCACGTCACCCCTCGCGGAGACGAGGCGCAGGGGGAACATTTGCCTCAATTTCTCCATTGAAATCCTAGCAGTGTGGGATGTTGCCCCGTCCTGTTGGAACCAAATGTCCCCCAGATTAGTAGCTTCACTTAATTCTTACAGCTGAGATTCAAAAAACTCTTCTAACATTGTCACATAACGCTCAGCAGTGACAGTGATGGTTCGCCCATTTTCCTCAAAAAAGTAAGGACCAATAATCCCGAACTGGGATACTGCGCACCATACAGTCACTTTAGGGGAGTGAAGTGGCCTCTGGTGAATTTCCCTTGGGTTTTCATTAGCCCAATATCAAAAATTCTTCTGCAGTGCAGTCTGAAGGACCTCTGAGTGGCGATAACAGAACGGCCATTTTCAAAAAACGTCTTCACAGCGAGTCCACGATGTTCTCCTGTCCAAGGCATGGTTGCTACTGAAAACTAGACCCTCCCACGCCTTCAGTGAGGCCCAGCCCAACCTCCCCCCACCACCACAAGCTGAGTGCCAGCCAGACAAAACCGGTTCATACCTTTTGCCCCACCCTGTAAATGGAAGAAGCAAGATGGCCCCATAAGCTAGAATGGAACCCATCAGTTACAATGTGGCGTGGTAGTCCAAGGAAACAGAGAGGTGATATCACAGAAGAACTTGCTAGTAGAGATCTCTTAGATCTGGGGACTGGATAGACTATGACTTATTAATGCAATAATTTCCAGGACTGAAACAACCTTGAAATGAAGGGAGGGGATCCTTCAATAATAATAAAAATATATAAAGCAAAAATAGAAGAAAATCTTACAATAAGATTGGTTATATAATAATATTTTTCAATGCATTTTGCAATAAAAAATATATTTATTATTTTGCAATTTCCCCGTTCTCTTAACCTCTACTTCTCTTGGTTCAATTCCAGCCATTAAAGAACTTAAGACTTTACTTTTCATAAAACATTTAATATAAAGTTTAGTAACGATGGCCAAACAAAACTGCCTGGTAGTTTAGGAAGTCAATAGAAAAATACCCGCATGCACGCACTAATACATCCACATATACCACAGTTTTATTTAATAGAAAAAAATTCAAAAGTTTAAATAATTATAAGTTTTTGAAGGGCAACAAAATCAGGAGTTTACCTTCAATTATTTTCAACAAGAAGAGGATTCTCTACAAGGTCAGAGATGGGTTGAGTGGACATAAAAAAATATACATTTAAAAAAAAAGAAAGAGACAGAGAGAGACGAAGGTCAAGATATCGCCTTAATATGATCAATACACAGATCATATAGTGAAGAAAGGGAGATAAAAAAGGAGCTAAAATGTATGGGTTTCCGATGACATGGTAGTCTTACCTGAAGTAGACTTGGAAGATTTGCTGAATGGCATGGATGAAGCCCTGAGAACTAATTATAAAATTATGATTAATACTTATAAAAGAAAGTTTAGGGATAATAGTAGAACGAGGGTAGAACCGGACCATAATTCCACTTAGAACCAGAGTAGGAAATAAGAATCAAAGAACGAAAGAACTTCAATATTCGGGAAATCGTAGGAGATGGAAGCACAGTAAAAGTTTAAATGAAGGATAGGACGGTCTAGAGAATGTAATAGAATTATAAAATATGACAATATCAATTCCTAGCCTCAATGTTAACCATATGAACAAGCAAAAGATTGCATGGATAGTTGAATTTGTGAACGAAAGCATTTGTCTTAGGTCACCTTTATTAATATTGTGGCCACTGCCACTTAATGCTTCAGTTCTGAACATAACAAAGCATAGACTAAAATAAAAAAATAAAATATAAATTAAATAAAAAATTGTATGACTGTTAAATAACCCACTATATATTGCCCAATATATAAATGTGATTCAATTTATAACTGAAAAAAAAATTATGCAACTTCATCTACGACTTAACTGTACTCTGAACTATATAGATGACCAGGTACCCCACTAGAGACTGTGGCATTCTAGTGTCAAAGGTCCAACCAATGGCACTCATTGTCCTACAAATCTGCCCACTGTTGCCGTTTGGCATCCTTTCTGTGCACATCTTATTATGGTTTTTTTGTACCAAATATACAAAATAATAATATATTTTTATATAATTTAAATTTCTGTTTTATAGAAACAAGTTTACTAAACACAATAAAACTTTTCCACCTACCAATCTTGATGGTAATTTTTTAGTGGATTATAATTTTTCCACACAATTTAAATTATTCATTGACTTCATCTTACAAAAGTTTTGAACAAATTACAGGAAAAGAAATACAAATTTGAGGTTTCTTTGATAAACTTAATTTTTAAAATTTTTGTTTCTTACTTAAAAACCAATTAAATTCCCTCTTTGTTTCCAAAGGCTGTACATCTTTATCAGTCAATGATGTGTTCATATGTGTTTGTCAGGTGCACTAAAAGGGTGAGAATGAATTTCGGAACTCACAAAATTTGTATTCAAATCATAACTTAATTCACTTCATTTAGAAAAAAAAATTATATAAAGTGCATCCTCTATACTCCTATATATTTTAATTGAGAGATTTTCTATTTATTATAAATACTTTTTAACTGGTTTCTAGTTTCAAAAAGTCAAACTAATAATAGCAATTGTAGGAACATAAACAGGAAAGTTCACAAGGTCACAATTGAAATGGCATAGAAGCAACCAACTAAATCTGTCCCATTCCATGGCCTGTGAGGCACTAGCACCTGACATAACTACACATGCCTATAGCATACTAATTGTTAAATATCCCACTTAGGAGTGCATAGTAAAAAGAGATGAATATGAGCGATTCATGATTCTCTATTCATAACACAGCACAAAGTAGTTTATACCGCAAAGACGGATAATTTCTTGTGTTCATACATTGAACCTTTTTTTTTCAACTTCCATTTCTCTCTATATAGAAAACCTGAATGAAAATCTTTTCTTTAGAAAATTGTCTGCCACTCAGGGGCTGGAAAAACTAAACAGATCTCACTTATGTTAGAAAGTCATACAGATGACATCATCTCAAATTAGATTCTTTATTTATATCAGTAAGAACTCTATGTAAAGAAGCCTTGAAATTCTAAATAGTTTAAGCAAAATCCTTCCAGAGGATTTCAAGATCTTTAGATCTTAGATATCTTAGAGAGACTGGCAGACAAATGGAAACACCTCCGGTTGAAACTATTAGTGTATGTCCAAGAGAAAATATTTTTGATCTCTTTCCTCCCCCCCCCCAGACTGCTATATATTTCTTTTTTCAGGATATAAAAGTTTTCATGGATTAAAGGATTGTGCCAATCAATTTCTTAGGCCTAAAAACTTTTATTCTAAAATGAAAAGGAAAATTCTTCCACAAAATTTACAAAATCCATTTTGCAAACAGAATTTGTCATGTAATATTAATTCTATTGAAGTTTCTTGTTGTAGAATTCAATGTTTCAATCAATATATCCAGAAACTAAGAAGAAGAAAAAAGCTCTCTAAGAAAACATGTAATCATTAAAAATGAAGCTTGGGAAGAAACTTAACTAATTCAACCTTTTATAGAAGGTATAACAGGCATAATAGATATAACATACAACATAAATTCTTTCCTAACTTAATGGGGAGTATCTGCAAAATACATGTATAATTAAAAATCAGTTTTCGCGAGTGTGAAACCTATGATGTTGCATGGTGATCCCGATAGGATCACTTTACCACTTTGCGATACTGAAGGCATCGCTTGCGAAAAGGGGGTTAAGGGGATATAGATCCCCTGCTGGCATGAGCTGCTTAATTACTTAAAAGGAACACGTAAAATATTTCTTCACCTTGTTTATATGTTGCTTAAGAGTTAAAGTCGGGTCAGAAATGAAAAATTAAACAAAAAATTCTTCTAGTAGAAAAATGATTTTTTTGCTCTATCTTTTAAACTCTATTAAAATCCTTAAACTTCATGATCAGACATCCATAGTCCTGGTCCTCAGACACGCTAGAAGTAAAGGATCTACAGAATTTATATAATTGTTGGTGCACTAAAATGAGGAGACAAAGAGACAAGACATTGGACAAGAAAACATACAAAGTGGAGGTAAGACTCATACAATAAAAATATCACAAATAAATAAAAACAAAATAGCAGCTCTTTCGATAAAAAACAAAGATAAACCTAAACAAACTTTAAAATATTTTAAAGAACCACTACATTTATAATTCTGTATAGTAAAGTTAAGCAAATATTTTTATTCACTAATTTTTTTTTCAGTAAACCTGAAAAATACAACTTTTATACAGAATAAAATAAATGACATAAAACCTAGGTAGGGAATACAATAAAACAGGTAGTCTTAGTTCCAAAAAGTGGATGTTAATAAATAATTTAATTTAATAATAAATCAGAAGTAGCTGATTCCCAGTAATATTGAAATTAAAGGTATCCACTAAAATTGAAACAAGCAATACAATAAATAGCTTCAATCAAGGGCACATAAAAAAAAAAGCACCCTGCAATTAGAACACAATAATAAAAAATAGACTATCAGATTAACATGGGAAATAATTAAAAAAAAAGAAAACTAACTTGTAATAGGCCTAACAGTATGCTGAGAAACCCTGGTATTGCAGTAAAGACTTGAGCTATGGTCAATAAGGGAAGGTGTATCAGCATAATCTGCATTATCTGGAACATAAGTAAATACAATAAAATAACTAAAAATATATAAAATGCATACTAAGTAACATTAAAATTCAGGATAAATAAGTTTCTAAAGATAAACAATTCTGAATATAAATATATATATATATATATATAAATATATATATATGATGTGGACACCACAGAATTCCTTCCAGTCCTATTAAATAAAATAAAAAAAATGTTTCAATGCCTGTCATTTAAAATAATTTCACTGTTAAGTAATATACGATATCTCCAATCCAATACATAAAAAAAAAAAAAAAAAAAAAAAAAAAAAAAAAAAAAAAGTCAGGATATTATTTGTAGATCTTTCTATGATAAAAAAAATAAATGGTTCTATCGTTATAGTAGGTACAAAGAAATTTGCAATTCCTTATTTCTACACCCTCTAAACCTCCCTTACCTCTTAGTTGATTTTAAACAAAAGTAGAGGTTCACAAATATGTGGTCCTATATATGAAATTTCAACATTCATTTAGCATATATACATGTGTATAAAAGGCTCTTCAAAATTAGTCAAAATGGGATAAGGGAGGGTTAAAACAGATTATTCCAATGAAATCTGAAACCAAGAATGTTTCCGATTAAAAACTTCCTTTATTCAAAGTTCGGGAGTTTACTTGAAATGAAAAGTTTGAAAGAAGAAATGAAAATCAACTTTTTATTCTAATCATATTTTTAAAATTTCAAAACAGCAGGCAGATTGGAGGAAAACTTCATGCATATATACAAAATATTTAATCTGCCTGACAAATAAATATGTGAACTGCTGTAATAAGCATTATATTTTACAAAATCAGTGTACATCAACTTTGACCCTTCAAAACTCCTACCATCTTTAGCCATATGCTTGCCTCGGTGGTATGGTGGTTACTACCACTCTAGTTGGCCCTCTGTCAATAGAGTAGAAAGTACACATAGGCTAACTTCATTCAAGGTCACCGTACTTAGTTTGAATATTTCTTTGACAAGCTACATACATGTATTAAATTAAATTTTTATAAAATTATTTTAAATAAGTAGAAATTAAGAAATTTTATTTACCAGAAACCACTTTACAATAAAATTTGTTCAGGCCAATTGTTGGTTGGCCTGGTACAGCATTATTAAAGAAGTAACGATACTGAGTCAAAGGACAATCGACCCAGTATGACTATGCTCATCCTACATGAAATAAGACATGCCGTAAATTTATACAAGCAAACATCAGGATAAAGTGATATTAAATATCATTGTCTTGAGTAGAGTTCTCCTGTTTAACTTATTGTGTATAATTGCAAATCTCAAAATGAATGTCGATATTATGTAATGATTTAACAAATATAAATTATTTAACAAAATTAGTTACCTGAAAAGTGTTGTGGGTCAATGTAACCTCTTCCAGTATTAATATATAGATGGTGGTGAGAAGGGGGAAGAAATTCATTATCTAAATCATCAAGAGCATCGTCTTCCTCAGACGAGCTTTCATCCTGATTAGAAACAGCTTCATCGTCAGCAAATTCATCCGAGTCATAATCCATTCCATCTCTATGCCCCTTCCCAGTTCCCCCACCCCCTCCATCATCCTCATCTGAATTAAGAGAATCCGTCTCTTCTTCAGGTAACTGCCCAAACCTGTAGCAACCTAAAAAAAAATACATATAATTGTCCTCAATTGAATATCTTGTGAAATGAATTGTCTACTACAAAGAGATTTCACTGTAATTAAGCAATAAATAAATAAACAATGATGAAATGATATAGTTTGTTTGTGGAATACTCAAACAGTGATTTCTAAACCTTCAGTGAGTTGTGGCGTACTAAATTAGAATGAAAGGAATCTAAATTATCATATAATTGTTAGTAACGCTTTCGAGAGATAGGACACGAGCAACCTTTTTAAAGTTAAAAGCTCTGAACCGCAATGTGGTGAAGTTGTAACACTTTCTCTGAGTGAACAGATAAAGGTCTAACCATGAAGGCCAGTAACCAATTGCACAGTAAAATACAAGTTAGTGTGAAATCCCTTTGAAAAACGCATCTCTGTTATGGAGGTAACTCACAATAACCACTCATAACCTAGCTCTGCTTTTACCCACTACACCACTGCTCCCCTCCATATTGTACTAAAATTTCTCTCATGCTGTATAGTTAAAAACTACCTTAAATTGTGAAAATTATACCATAGATATTTAGTTAAAAATTTGAACTAAACAAATTTTATAAACATGGCAAAATGTTAATGAATAAAGGCTTTAATAAAATATTTATAATACAATTTTTTATTGATTTTTAACCACCATGAATTTAATAGTTTGCAATGTATTTTTGAGTCCTAATTAGAGGAATCAAATTCACAGAAATATAGAATTTTCTACCATCCAGCATATTCCAGAGATAGAATTTTCATTTAAATGTACGACAAAAATATAGATATTTACCTGATAATTTGGCCTGTTCAACAATATATCGATGCAATGGAATAATGTGAGGCTGCAATGGAAGGTTAGATCCCCAATCCTCTACTAAAGCTGATCTATTTCTGTCCTCAATACTAGATCGATCAGAATCTCGTTTTGAGTCATTGAGGTCATGTAACGTTACAGTTTCTGAAAAAAAGAGAAAACACAACATTTAATATAATTAAATATTCATCCAATATAACCATTCATCCACGAATTATCCTGATCCAGCAATATAATTATATTTTTTAGATTTCTTAGGAATAGGAATGATTTATTTATTTTTTTAAATACTCCTTTATTTACATCTTTGTCCAAAATGTTAGTCACTATGGTTGACGTGCAAGTTCTAGTGTTAAGATTTAAGCTCCAAGCTCCAAAAGCAATTGCACATTGTGATAAAATTATTATCAAGATAAAAGTGAAAGAGCTGTTTTTCTCCAAGAAGCATCATAAACAAAAATAAAATGATTTAAATGTTATACAAGCAATAGAGACATATATCAGCTATGCTAAGAATATAATCATAGTATAAAAAAAAAAAAATAGGACAATTTAAAGGAAGTACAATAATGGAAGTCACAATAGGACTAAAAGGTTAATAGCAGACAATTTCATAAATGCTCAATTTTCAAACTACAAATAGTAATAAGACAATTTACTTTGAATGAAGTGCAATGACCATTCTGCACTTCATAACCTCAATCGGACACTTTCTACTGAACAGCACTTATATAGATTTCTCAATTAACAAATAAAATGTTATTTCATTTGGGAAATAGAAATAAACTAAATAAAAATTACTTAAACCTAGAGACATTACTTATTTACATAAGACGAAGAAATATCAGATGTTGAATTTATATCTTTCATTAAAATTTACATTTGATGGCCTAATAAGGAATTAAGGAAGAACTGTAAATATTACTTCCTAAGGTAAGATCATTCTAGATATATTAAATTATGAAAGAAAAAAAAATTCAATTTTGTAAAATGAAATCAAATTTTAGGACTCTAACAGAAATAGATTTGATAATATCCAAAATACCATAGATAGGAAAAAGAAATAATTATTTATTAGGTTACATATCATTTGGTATGATACAACAAATTCTTTCATCGCACACTAACATAAAAGTTTCACCCTGTCCCCTCATTGAACATACCAAAATGAGTGAATGGGCTGATGTTGTGTTTTCTATTGTATGTTTATGATAGAAGTCGATAATATGAATCATTAAAAAATGTATCCCACTATATATTCCTTAAAAATAAAAATCTAAGGCTCAACAACCAATGAAGGGCCAAATGACTTTGGTGGGAAGTCAAGCAGTCAGCATGATGTATTGCAGTGGCTCTTAACCAAAGATCCACTATTATTTTTTAGTAGATTTCCTTTATCAGCTATTTAGGTTGTACTCATGACGCGATTTTCAAAAATTTTCTTCAAATTTCCATCGATCCTACCCAGGAGACGACGAAAATGAGGTCCGTTCAAAATTATATATATATTTGTCTGTTAATGCTCTAGCGGTCGTAATTTTTGTTTGATCGTTACCAAACTCGATATTTGAACGTTTTATGCAAAAAGACAGTTCAAGTTCGTTAATGGCTGAAATCGAGCCAGTGGGAGGGAGGTTTAGAGGGGGGATTTTCGAAAATTCGAAATATCTCCGTTACCGTCGGATCAAAAATTTGTATAGAACCACTCTTAATGTAAATTAAATTTACTATAAATATTATTCTATACATTTATTCTCTATCTTGAATATTAACCGAGATATTTACATTTTTATTAATTTTGGGCCGATAACAGACGCCCGAATTTCCAAAAGCTAGTTCGGCCCTTTGGTAACTTTGGCTCTCGTATGGAGATTTCGCTATTGTATAACTTCACGTGGGAAATCTGCTTAGTTTACGCAGCCCCTGCGTGACGGACTTTTTTTGTTTGATTAAGTAGGTACTCAATAATGAGTGGGCACTGAGAGAATGGATAGAAGCTTGAGTCCCAGTAAGTGCATAGCTAAATCAAATTTGATGTGCAATAACCCAAGTTTGAATTCGGAAGCCCATAGAAGCCCAGTGCTCTACCACATTACCACCGCTACCCCAAATACCCTATCTAAAATTCCAATAAACAGTCTAACTAGTATGTGTAGTAACTAGCCCATACAAATAATGGTAACCCAGTGATTAAATATTAATTAGTATTTATAAGCTTTTTAAATATAACCAACATAGTTCGACTCATTCTTTCTAAGACACTCTCATTTTCTTAAAAACATTCATTTAGCATTATAAGGTTTTTTGTCGTCTACTGGCAGAGCATCATACAAACTCATTATGTTCATAATGTTACATTTTTGAGATATAACAAAATATTAAGAGGAAGTATGAAAATCAAACATTTAATGTATGCTGCTCACCTTGATCAGAACTGTGGCCGCTAGGATGAATTTTGTTGGTAGATGTACCCCAAGCACCATTAGAGTCTTCAACATCACTTTGAGTTTCCCTAAATTAAATATTAAACAGAAAATAAATATAAAATATATCAAGAAGTCAAAAGAACAAAATTACAGTCAATTTTATTGTTTTGAATATAATAATTTGAGATAATGTAAGGATAACAGTAATAAAAACTTCTTATTATCCTTCAAGCATAAAAATAAGAATTGACTCTAAGTCAATTTTAATGCAATAAAAAACATAACTTTTTAGGTGAAAGAAATATCTAGAACAGCTCAAAAAAAAAATGTTCAAAAGTCAAATACTAGCACACGTGGATAACTTCTAATTCTTTAAGACAACCATAGAGCATTAATGGTTGGTAGTTTCTGTTAATCACCAAACTTAAAAATTAAATATAATATTTTCAGGATAAAAATTCTGAACCATAATTATTTTTTGAGGTTGGGGAAAATAATATAATAATACTGATAATGTTTAATATTTCTATAATTTAAAAAAAAAAAATACTTTAAACCATTATCTGCAAGAGAATAGAATTATGAAAATTATTATATCAGTAAACTAAATTAATTATAAGGTAACAGAAAATGGATTTTCTAATTTTTTAATAATTACAAAAGAAAATATGCAAGCACTAAGGAATTAATTTAATATTATTAGTACCTTAAATAAAAGTTGGGTCAACCATTTACTTCAGTTCCAGTAAAAACATTATTTATATAAGCATAGCAAAGTTGAAAGATATCACATAAATCCACAGTAACGAATAACTAATAAACACCAGGTTAATCATGGTCACTTCCACTGGGACAGAGACGAGATAGAAGGCAACTAGGGTAGAAGAGTAATGTGAGTAAGAGAAATGAGCATACCTATGGAGGATATACAACTGTTGAACAGGAAGTTTCATTTAGCCAACGCCAGAAGGATAATAAGCTTTATTAGCCTGCATTCCACACCCATTTAAATAGGTGTGACTAAGAAAAACTAATGGGGCTGATCCATTACAATAATCGAGCATTTCAACTACTAATCCCAAGCATACTTCATCCTCAACCATGTGTATTTTGTTATCACCACTTTAGAAAATCAAAAATACTAAAAATTACAATATAAACCATCTCTTCGATAATCCATTTTATCAGATTTCCCTTTTACACACACATACACACACACACACACACACACACACACATATATATATATATATAATGTAATAAGTAAACGACATAATATAAATGTCTGTATATAAGCAAGGAACTTTTGTTAAGTTAGCACATATTACGTGGGTTAGCATTTAAACAGATCATTTTTGTTCAGAGTTGGATAAGCTAAAATGATACATTATGGAATTGACAGTAGCACATAAATATATTTTTAAAATAGTTTACCCATAAAAGGAATTAAATACACTCAATTTAATTAAAATTATGCATATAGGACGCTGCCTAGACCAGTTGGACTGTTTTCCTCCCAAGCTCTGCCTACTTTTTCTCAAATCTTTAAACGAGGGAAGACGGATATTAACTGCCTAAATTCTGGAATAAATAGTGACAGAAATTTGGCTCCAAATTCAAGTTAGGAAACAATTCTCCACAATGTGAAGAATTCTTGTTTATACTGGAGTGTGTTCAAAAAATTTAACATGCTATAGAAAAACTATATTTACCTGAGAGGACGTGAAGATTCATGGCTTAATTTAAGAGGTGGGATGAAATTAGAGTATTCTGGACTAAGTTTTGCAGGTGCAGAATTCTTCATTATGCTCATTTCTTTTTCAATCTTAAACAAATAAAAAGCTTCATTAATAGACAATATTATCAAACAATTGCATAAGGTTGATATTTAGCAGAATCAAATCACTTAAATTTTTATATTTAGTTACATCTCCATTAGTTACAGCTAGTTAATTTCTATAAAAATGAGTAATATTATGGGGTACATTTCATAATAAGCAATTACCAGTCAAGTACCTGTATTGTGCTCCTTGCAATTAAAAACTAACTCTCGTCCCAATTGAGTCCTAAACCTAAGGGTTTTCCTTTATGGGACTAAAATTAAAAAAAAACATGCTCCATAGAGACCAGACCCAATTTAATGTACAACTATACATGATTACAACATGACATTTGAGAGTGTATTAAAAATAACAGCTATACTGTATAGTCTAAACTGAGTAATAATCTATATATATAAAAAAAAATTGTAACCTCCATCTGTACATTGCAAAAAGAAAATTTTGCTTATTATCATCCTAATGTTCCTAAAAATCAGTTATTTTAAATTAAGCCTTATTCCATTGCCCTCACTTTTCTTTTTATGGCACAGCAATTTCGGGCTTAGTAGACACTCTATGGTTCTGCATACATGGAAATAAGAGACAATTGCAGGCACAATTCGGTTATTAAAAATGTTCTTAGTATGACATGATGATGAAAAGGTGCTGCTTATTTTTCTATATTTGAGATTGCTATATAATGTTCTGAATTCTTTTAAAAAAATCTTCGAATTCAATAAATCGGGGCACGTCTTGCATACAAAGCATTGATCACTCATTCATCATATATTTGTTCACTCAATTAACAAATGCATTTACTTAAGGAACTTACTGGTTCACTCAAAAAATATTTCTCATGCATGGCTTCTTCTTCCTCCTTGGCACGTTGTCTTTGTGCAAATGATTGGCTTCTTGAAATGCCGTGGTTAGATGCTGATCCTGTAAGTATCCTTTGAGGGCGCTGGGTTGATACACGATTTTCCTGACCAAGACTATAGCCTCCTCCAATACCTATGAAATCAACTATAGTTTAATTAAGATATTCAATGTCAACAATATAGTGTTCGTGTGTAAACTACTACAAAATATTGAAATATAATTTGCACTAAAATCTGATTTGTTGTAGGTGCAAACAATAATATTAAATCTGTGAATGTTAAGCGTTCAATGATTCTCTATCAACACAATTTTCAAAGAATGACTCCCACCCAGAACCATCAAAATTAAAAAGGTAAATAAAGTAATAGTGATTTTATTGGTAGTGATACAATTTATTTATGCCCATTTGTGTAGTCTAAAATACAAGTTCTCTCTAAGTGCTAATTTTGGCTTCTACTACTCCTTATTTGCCAATAATAAGAAGTAAATTTCTCATGATATATATCAAACCACATATAAGAGGTTTGAAACACTAGATTCATGTCAGACTTGGCAATCATTAACTACTAACAGACTGCATAAAATATTGAGCAGAATAATATTAATTAGGGTTTATATAAACTTCACATATATCACTAGGGGTCAATATAATTTGGAAAGCTTTCAATGATAAATAAAAAAAGCTTCTATACAAATTGACACTAATAGTTATGAGAATTTACTTAAAAGTGTAATATGCAAGTTTTTTAAGTATTGATAGCAAAATGAGGAGGGGAGGGAGCTGCTAACCCCTCCCACCATATTTAGACACTCAAAACAGTGAGGAGGTAAAGAAATTCAAGGATAATAGAAATGTGCTACTCTTTGTGAATTTATACAAACTAGTTATAAATTTATGTATGAAGATGTATCAATAGATGAACATAAAACAAAGATTAAAAGAGTCCACGTCTTCTGACTTGCACAGGCTTTCTGCTCCAGTGGTCTCCTCATCCATAGAAAAGCTGATTTTTGGTAACTTCGGTTGCCTTCTTAGGCTGGTTTTTACCACTACTGTTTTTAGATCACAGTACGGAGACTCACCCTCCCCCTTGAACCAGTCAATGTAGGTCTGGTTAATAAATTTGATAATCACTCTATTTCAGGGATAATTTCTCTTCTTTTTTTTCTTTTTCTAGAAAATAAACAATTGCTTTATGACATAATAACATATTTATATTTAGGACTATTATTCTACATGTATAGACAAGTGAATGCAGTATTCACAATCCTATATATAAATATGTCATTGTGTCCTCATAGTACAATTGTTTATTTTTTTCATTTAAATTTACTAAAAAAAAAATGCGAGCCTCTTAAAAAAGCATAAATTATTTCTGAAATAGAGCAATTATTGACATTTATGAAGAAAATAAATCAGGCCCCTATCACAAATAATAAGAAATGGCATTTAGTCTCTGGACTGAGGTCTAAAAACAGCCTGACCAAGCCTTAAGAAGGCAACCATAGAGTTGGCAAAAATTGGCTTTTCTATGAGTAAGACCAATTGAATAGAAAGCGGGTGCAAGTCAAATGAACAGTTTTCCCAGCAAGAAAGTCTACGAAATTATTAAAATTGTATATACTAAAACAATAGCTTACGAGTAAAATAAATATTTTTTTGTTATGAACTGTCCAAAGGAGAAGGAAATAGAGAAAGAGGTGTGTCCAGGCATAGGTGGCTTAATGACAGAGGAGGACTTGTGGAAGTTGCTTATCCGAAATTGAAGAAGCCTTGATGAGAGAGCTTTAATATTCTTTGTTAATTGACCCATAATGAAAGTTAAATTAATTTTTAATTAATTAACAAGCTTTTTTTGAAATAAATAGTTTGCAGCATCAGAATTTGGCCTCTTTTTGTCAGCACAACCTAACCAATTCCTACTTTTTAACAGGGTTACCTTTACATTGGGTTATATTGCCATTACATATGGCTATGTAAATTATATTGCTGCCAGATGGTCAAACAACGATAGTGGCAGAGGCCTGTAAAGTCTGTAATGCTGGGTAAGATTTTGTTCTGTTTTTAGCTATACGTGAATCATTGGTTCATTACATTGTTCTTTGAAGATGGCAAATTAATAAGTAACTCATAAAAACCTACTTTAATGATATATTTCACATAATAAATGTTTGTTCTGAAGCTAAGCTATATCAGAAAACATAGACTGAGAATTTTTCCTTATAAATTAATAAATGAATTGATGTAATACTCACTAATGTTTGTATCGAAGCTATTTGCCTTGGTTTGGGATGGAGACCTCTTCTTAAGCAAAGGCGTTGAAGGCGAGGGCGCAAGTGCAGGCTTCACCTCACCACCCTGACGGCAAACCGACACTGAAGAGGAATCAGATGATCTACCAGAATCCTAGTCAGTATACAGTAAACAATGCTTATTCAGCATTTGGATAAGTGAAGAACAATCCAAACAGGATAAATCCGGATTTTTTACTTTTTTTATTTATTTATTTATTACTTTTTTTTTTGTTTTTGTTTTTTAGAAACAAATAATAAATAGTAAGCATTTATGATTTTGAAAATTTGAAATTAATATTGTACATGAGTTTATTTAAATGTTTAGCAAAAGTAAAATTTGACTGTTCTTCAAATAAGTTAAACTTTATTCATAATGTGCTGTACATTCTGTCCAGTTTAAATAACAAGAGATATATTAATACTTTAATACACATTGTCCAGAAAGGTAAAACCTTTGAAATGAAATCAATTTTCAAAAACTAAAAAATGTCACTGTACTTCCCCAATTTGATATTTATAATTACAAATATCTCGTTGTAAAGTAATTAATAAAAGAGACAGAAGAGTGGAAACGAATATTGAAATGTTTAAAGATCTGATTTGCCTCAATAACTTGGCAGAGATCTTGGTAAATTCTACTTATAACATAAAAATGAGAAGAAAAATAATGAGGGCAGATGCTTTCAATATATTTGTTCCATTGAGCAAATTTCAAAAATATACAGAACTTTCATATAAAAAATTCATGAAGTATTCAAAACAAAATAAATAAAACTTGTAGTATTTAAGTTTTTTTAAAAAATTATAATGAGCTGATTCAAAAGCATTCAGTTGAAGCAGTCAACCGACAAAAGGTAGGAGAGAATAAACTCATACAAGAAAATAAATCCTTTAAAGATTTATCCACTCTTTAAAATGATAAGAAAGGGGTATTAGTTTATTTTATGTAGTTCCAAATTAGCTAAGAAGAAAAATTATAATTTCAAAAAACATAAAGGAAGTAGTGACGATTCTAAAGTAACAAATCTCACAGTTTATAAATAAATAAAGAAACAAAAATATTCTTGGAAAAATATAGTTATGATGCCATATTAACTGGGAGATTTAAAAATTTAATAGGGGTGGGAATAGAAGAGGCAATGACAGGAAAATGCCGAGGGTTCATCTACTTAAGTAAAAAATGTTTAAGTTGGTATTTTTGAAAATTACTAACAAGGTGAGTGCACGACCTTCCCCCCACTGATTTGAGCGAAAATTTATTACTTTATAGTACTTAATGAAAAACAAATTCTGTTAAAGCGAGAGAACGCACTTCACACGCGTTCTTCTAAAAAAAAAAAAAAATGTTAAAGTTTGCCTGAACGTCTTGAGTTGTTGCCAAGAGGTGTATTTCAAGGAGTCTCAGTGGCTCAGGTGATAGCACTTTATATTGTAACCGGAAATCTCGAGACTGGATCTCACCGGTAGCGACAATTTTTTTTTCTGGATTTTTTCCATTTTTTTTCTGCTAGAACTTTTATTTAATATTAATAAATAAAAAGTTTTTTTTTAATTATTGACATTTAATTTTTGATGTGTTCTATATAATATATGTAGCTCGTATTTCATTGAACAGAATCGCAAAATATCATCTAGAGATAATTGTATTAAAATTCAGTCTATTCTTCAAAACCATTGTCATCCGCAATAAAATTTTGAACTTGATGATAGAAAATATGTCAGTGATCCAAGGCCAAGCATAATGAAAATATAGCAATAAAGTATAAAACTGTTAAAAGAATATTTTTATGTCTAGAGCTAGAAAATTTTAAATATCTTTATTATTTGTAAAATAAATTAATAACAAATAAACAGGTAAAGTTAAATAAAACAATAAAAAAATATTATTAAAATATCTGCGTTATTATTGATAATTGTTATATACTTATGTATTCAATTAATAATATATTTCTTGTATAATATTAAATATTTCCTTATACCAATTATATTTTTGACTGAAAGTATTCGAATTTTGTTTAAATATATGAAACACGCTAAAAATTAAATAGCCAAAAAGAAAACTTTTATTTATTTATTAACATTAAATAAACGACCTAGCAGCAAAAAATGTAAAAAATCCAGAAAAAAAAATAGTCGCTCCTGGCGAGATCCGATCTCGAGATTTCTGTTTACAAAAAGAAAGTACTATCAACTGATTCATAGAGACTCCTTGAAATACAGGTCTTGACAATAACTCATGAGGTTCAAGCAAATTTAAACATTTTTTTTTAGACGAACGCATGCGAAGTGCGTTCTCTCGCTTTAACAGAACTTGTTTTTCATTAGGTACTAAACACTAAAACATTTTCGTTCAAATCAGTGAGGAGAAGGCCGTGCACTCTCCTTGTAAGCAAAGGCTTTCCTCTAAAGATATATTAAAGTATGCAACCTCACTAATATTTTTCAAAGTTCTAAAGTATTGGAGGTATCTTAAATAGATTATTTGTACGTTCAATCTGGCTAAAATGTACTTTAAATGTGTTACTTACCCTATTTAAATAAATAAATAAATGAATAACTTAAATGTTACTCCCCACACTTAAAAAAATTTCCAAACTGTCCAAAAACTTATCTCTGTCACTCTATTAGTGAAGCCATAGTAATTTGAAGTAAATGGGTACAAGATTAGATAATAAAACATAAATAATTTGAAGTAATTTATTCACTGAGTTTAAATATTTCAAAGTGAATAAATAAACTTAAATATAACACTTCATATTTCCTGGATGGTGGACATTGGATATTAGACTAGGGTAAATAATGGTTAATATCAGCAATTTAAGATTTTTTGAAAGTGGAGTTTGTGGGCCATTATTTATTATGAAGCAATATTAATTAAAATGTGTTTTATTATCTGACCATTCGTCTGTTCTACTTCAATTAAAAAATCAATGGGGAAAAATAACGAAAATATATATTTAGTAAGAAACATGTTGTAGTAAGAAACATTTTAACATCATACTTGAGACTGGGCATTTCTTCTCCAAGAACTTTGACTTCCTCTTCTGTTTCTAGCGTCTCCAGACCTGCACCCTTCTTGGTGCCTGAAAATAAAATAATATAAAATCGAATAAATCCATAATTAATAATTTATAAAGATGTGAGACATAGAAAGAGGGAGTGGCAAATATACATTTCATTTGAGTTGAGGTATTTTTGAAATTTTCTTAGTACTAAAGATATAAGGTGGTGTGAAACATAAGTCATGTTTTCTACATAAGTGGATGTTATTTCTATGACAAATCGATCAATAAAAAAAAGCAAGATAAAATAGGGAAAGCTTTTCTTCTATCCAAAAAGTTAGTAATTCGCTTTAACCCATTCAATGAAAGACATACAAGTCATCTGCTACAAGTTCTGTAACATATTCCCCAAATTCCCACAAACTGAATATACAGACTCACATAATAACTTCCATGACATACTTGTACTTGAAACTAAACTTTGTGAATGTCCATGCTAAGACGTGAATGCATTAGTTTGTATACATGCTAACAAAAGACAATCTTGATTTAAACACAAATCAGAGTGGAGAATGCATAATATACTTCATTGCTCCAATCACGTCTTTCATGAGTGCATTTTTTCTCCATAAAGCCAAACATAAGTGTACATGACAGACCACAAATAGGCTTGACAAAAGCTATGTATTTAATTTTTAATTCTAGGTCATTCCTACGAGTTTCAAATGGATGAAGATTTCTCGTGTTACGTTTAATTTAACTGAGTTTCTGTAATGCTTCCACTTCATCCTCATCCAACAATGCATGCAATTTGTTGTAATCAAACTTTTTTGGTTATCTTAATTTATCATGTCTAAATCATCACTTTTTAATTTTGTAAACCATTTTAACCTCATTCGATTTACTAAGAGCATCCTCGACATTTATATGATTCCCAGGCATTGGGAGCTCATTTTAAAAAGTTTCCTTTAAATGGTAACAGAAAATCAATGTTGTGTCATACTCATGCCATCAATGTTGTGTCATATTCATGCCATCAATGTTGTGTCATACTCATATCATCAATGTGTTGTGCACACATAGCTTGTTGGCTGAAAATTTGATTATATTAAATGTAATTTAGCCTATACCATAGTATGAAACTTATGCTTTTATGAGTTGAAAATCTTTGCCAGCTGTCAAAGAAGGAATGTGGTGCCAATAGTGTAGCTTAGCGTTAACTACATTGAGAGCTAGAGCTATGTACAGGTAAATTCCATTCAATTTCATATTCAAATCATAATCATGTATAGTGTACAATATTTTCAATTTAAATTTCCTCTTACGAACTACAGACGCAACTAACTCTTTAATCAAATGTTTCACACAGTAGCTAGGTGAGTTGTATTTTGCCCTTCAGTAGAGCATTCTGAGTTGAGATATTTATCCATTATCTCTCATTCTTGGATTAGATGTCTTTGCGAGTGAGCTCTCTTTTGGAATTGTACCAATTCACATTTTTTAATCGAAATTGTCTCAGATGTCTTTCTTTAATGAACGATTTGTCTAAAATCCCCCATTTTATGTGGTCCAACCACAAACTCAAGTGAAATCAAGACTATTAGTGTTATGTATGAATTCTGCAAGTCATTTAGGCCATATTTTCCTAGATTTACAAGTTTACGGTTTGTCTTTCCCTTTCTTGGCTTGTCACCTTTTCTCAATATGAGATTTTTATATAGGCTAAATATTTTCTTTATTTTTTCCTCCCATAAATTTCAATTATTCAGTTTTTGTACAGAAGGTCGGAAATAAGAACACACTAAATAAAAATGAAAACACTACTTTCTTCTTCTTAATTCTTTATATTTTTATGTGCTCTACATGTTTCACACCTCATAAATAACTCTTCAAGAACACAACTTGACATATAATAAAACACCTTCCTACATATTTGCTGTAGGACATTTAGGTGAAAGAGTCAAGTCAATACTAACACTGTTATTGTATAAACAGTTACAATAAACACTATGACTGCCGACACAGTTCTGTAATACCAACAGGTTACCAATAATTGTTTTCTATGGATATCAAATATGATAACTAACTGAGACTAGAGGAAACACAATCATCAAGAATTGCAAATTATTAGAAACCATAATTATTATTATTTATTAGTGTCTACTTTTTGCTACTATTGCTAACTATTAAGATCTAAATATGAACTTTTTATTAAAAACATTAATTCAGTATTTATTTTTAGAAAACAGCTGTTAATCAGGTGAATGTGGCAGCAGCAATCACTTTTAGGATTAACTTGACTCCCTGACCAGAAGGATATAGGAAAAGTGTAATTACTGATTTTAATTAAGTCAAAAAATGTTTAGAATTATTTTATGTTAGCAAAGATAACTTGTAACAGATTAGTTGTACTCATAATGTAATTTTTAAAACACTTCTAGAAACTCAAACTGATCCTACTAAGTAGAAAACAAAAATGAGGTGCATTCAAACAATTTTTATTTGATAACTACTAAACTCAGTATATAAAGCTTTCATGAAAAACTAACAATCATGCTAGTTAATGACCAGAATCAGTTCAGGAAGTGTGAGTGAGTGTGTGAGTGTGTGTGTGTGTGTGTGTGTGTAGGGGGGGGAGGGGGTAGAGTAGAGTAATATTGCAAACCATAAATACCTCTGATATTTAACCACCTTTTCTGATAAAATAGTACCCTGTAATTCCTGATGCTTTGACTTTAATGTAGTTCAAACATTTTAATGGTTACAAAAAGCCATTAACTTTTTTTTCTATTTTTGTTCTTTCAATCCTTAGTAAACTGTAACAACCATGCGATTTTCAAGTAAAGCTACTAAAATAGTAAACATCACAAGTCCAGCTTAAATTTGAAGTCAAGCAAAGTCACATATTGTTCTTATTATGGGAGAAATAAAGAATAGAAAAAGATGGCAACAACAGTGTGTTATTCCAACACTTGGGAAATCTGCTTAGTATACTCCTTGCGGCCACATATGTGACTAACGTTTTCAGTCATTAAGTAAATTTAATAGTACTCACTTTCTATCAGTTTTAACAGAACACACCACTTAAATGTTTACTTTAACTACAGTTTTATGCACAAATCTTGTTAATACATTTTAAACTACAAAAAATGTATACAACAAAAATAAGTCTACTAAATAACAATAAACAAAAATGTTACTCTGAACCTAACAATCATTTAGTGCAAACATGGTCTCTAAGGAATAACTGTTCTATATTTTTTAGAAGGTTTTGAAGAACATTTACAGACATATATTAATTTATTTTATATATTAGATCTAATTTTATATAATATTTGATGAAAATGGAAGTGGGTCACAAGAAAGCTGATGTAGTGGCTGAATTATGAAATCAGCTGCTTATCAGTATAAACAACAAACAATGGAACCTGGAAGAGAAACAAATCAGTATAAAGTAGGATGTGGAGTGAGTAAGAGTAGAGCTACTCCCTATGGAAAAGTTTTTAGATAAAACAGTAAAAGATATTTAGACAGAAAAACTCTATCAGTGGGAACAATGGAGCCAATAAAATTTAGTGGAGAAGAAAGGTGGAGGACATACTTGAAGCCAGCCAAACGATGAGGAAAAGGAATTAAATATCTATAAGTTCCTGAAACAGTAGCCATTAGTTGCAGATTAATGGAGAGGGAAATTGGAAGAGTTCCAGAGTGGACTTTATATAGGATAATCAATGAGAAATCACTTCTTCTCAAGTAAATATAAACTAGAAAAGGCTTATGAGTATATTGTTGAATCGCTCTGACTTATGACAGGCATATGGCAATTTAGACAGGCTAAAATTATTGAGAAATTGTAATTAAGATGAAGTGCCTAACAAGCTAATCAGATTGATGAGAATGACTCTCAAAAGGTATTTTCATAAGGTCCAAAACTGCAGTTGGTATCACAATAAAACAAGGTTCATAATATGCTGGTTTATTATAAACACAAAAATCTGGTAATTATGAAGTTAATTTAATATGGACATCATGATGAGTCCTATGGATTAGAAAAAAATAATTACCAATAATTGAGGCTTAATAAAGATCAACTAACAACCCATAATCAATAAATTTAATTCTTTACTTTAATTGAATTAAGATATTACTTATATCATATCATCATATTAATTTCTATTTTCACCCATTTTTCATGTAGTCAAATGTAATATTTAACACTCCACACCCTCTGTCTTAGCAGTACAGTGGAGTAAAGTGAACAATATCCATGTTTATTTTTTTTTTTATTGAAGTGGATGAAGTTAAAGATAATAAAATATATATGAAAAGTTCAATATCCTTCCAAATTCAAATTGAGAAACACAAATTATTATTTTATGAAAATACTATTGATGGATTTTTGTAAATAATATTCAATAGTGAGATAAATTAAGAACTGTCTCCAAATTGAGAAGGGAAGAGCCCTAAGAATTAAAAATATAACTAACCGATGGTGATGGTGGTGATGATGGTGGGGCCTTGAAGTTCTTGGAGAGCTTGCACTTTCTTCTTCACTAGCCTTCTCGGAGGTGGTATTTAGAGGTAATCCTGTAGTCTATAGAAGTTTATAACAATAAAGATAAACTATTAGGTTATCTACCATAGAAGGATAAATATGTCTAGGATGCAAATACAACATAAATATTTAAAAACATGCTTCAAGCTGAGAAAGGTGACAGACATTATCAAACTTTTAAATGTTATAATATCTAAGAGGTTACTTGTGTCCTGATCAAATAACCAGAATATAAACATTCAAGGCAGTTAACCATAAAATTCAACACTAATAGCAACTAAGATTATATGAACTTTTAAATAATAATATTTGTTTGTCGAAAAAGCAAAATAAAAATACTTCATAAAATTAATGAAATCATATTAATATTTCATTCAAATACAAAAAATATGATAAAAACAAAATAGTAATCATACTTATAAAACTATACTTAGCAAAATAAGGAGAAGGGAATACTGGTTTCACATAATCATGGATATTTTTTTTTTTTTTCGTTCTATTTATTATTGATCTTTCCATTGGTAAAAATGCAAGGACAAATTTTGTCGATTATAATAGCAAAAAATGAAAAATTCATAATTAATTGATATCCTAAACTTGAATTTTCTTCAAAGTAATAAATGAAGATAAATTTTGAATAATTGAAATTTCATTGTACCTATTTGTTTCAATATTCTATTTTTTTAAGAACTTTAACCCAGGATTGAAAGATGTAAGAGAATGTTAAAAATATATTATTTAAATAAATTTATTCTTTTAATTTTTAAGAGCACTATTGCTTCAAGAAATATCGGTCAAGATCTACTGGATTTTTCAAACACTTAATATGAATATATAATATAATTTGTTAAAGACTGACTAAAAAAAGTGAAAAGACAAAGGTTAAAAATATTAAATAAATTTACATTTTAAAGTAGTGCAAGGTAATTTATTTATTCAAACTATATATTTTGCAAATTAAAAATGGATCTTCAGGAACTTATTCAGTATTAGTTATTGCAGCATCACTATGGAACAACAATTACTGATAATTGATATGAACCAACAGAATCTACCAAAAGAAAAAGTTACAAAATATAATGCACACAGGATATCTCTGATTGCAATATATTTTAGACAGGAAATTCTTCTCTATAGTGAAGGATTGGTAGTGGGTAGGGGAGGTTAATTAAATACATCAATATTGCTTGGAATAAAAACTTAAAAGCATGCTTTAACACTAAAACTTGCTTAAAAAGGTGTGTATTCACTAATGAAAAGAGCTCTATAGTTTACAGCATTTTATTTATTCAACAAATGACGGTTATATTATTACCGATTGTAATTGTTTTGTAACTACTTACAAATTTTAGGTTATGAAAACATAACTTAATGAAATAAAGATAAGGAATAACTTCAAGCCATAAATTTGGACAATTTATTATCTTTTCTCCAAACCATTGATGCAGGGAGTAGAATTTGAAGAGGCCGGCTTTAAGAGTAAATTATTTGAATTTGCAGTCATACCAATATGTAGTTTAGTTGGCTGGGTACTGGTTTAGATAGCCAGAAGGCTTGGATTCATATTCCAGCAGATTCAAATAATTTTTCTCTCAAATAAAAGTTAGTAAATCTTTGAATATTTTTACTATGGGTAGTAGTCAGCAGACCAACGCTGAAATAACACACTGCATAAATATATAACTTATAAATAAAAAAAAAAAAGTTAAATAAGTGAACAACTTTTAAAGATTCAAACTTTTTATTCATACTAAACTTAGTTATTCTTTCCTTTTTAAGCTTAAACGTCCATCCGTGTGTGTGTCTATGTCTGTCTATATATATATATATATATATATGCATGTGCATAGTTAAGAGTAAGCTAAGCTCCTGAAGTTCCAAACAGAAAGAAAGAAAGAAAGTAATACAAAGATAGTTTTCAATATTTATTTCAATAAGAATGAATGAGTGGTTGAGAGAATTTATTTAAAAACCAAAACTAAAATATAATCAACTGTGTCTTAAATTTAATTGATGTAAATTTTGAATATCAGAACTAGTAAAGATATTCTTTTCATATTTTAGTCCAATCCTTGCAAGATTCTTGGGTAATTTTTGGCATAGCCAGTCTAAAATCCTTTCACTGTTGATTCTGAGATGTTATTTTCTCTAAAATATTTCCAGCACAGTTCACAAAATGGTGGAGGAGAGCTAGTGAATAACTTACAAGAGATACTGGGTTCAATGTTGGGGATTGTATTGTTTCATATAATGCAGCATTTATTCTTGCAGATCAATGTACCTCCTTTTATATTTTGAAATAAAATCACAAATAATGTATTTTTTTTTTTAACCATAGTAATGCCAACAGGACTAATAGAACCATCTCATACATTATGGACGAATTATTCCTTTCTTTCCCACTCTGTGATGAAATGTTTTATAGACAAAACAATATCATTGCCTCTATTAATATAATATCTTAACCCATATCAACGACATAACCAATAGTATAGGATAAGCAGAAGAGTTTCTATTAAGATAAGATTTACAACTATTCAGAGTTAACTTATGTTTTTTAGGCCCCAAGATATCCATTCTTCAAATATGCCTCAGCATATACTCTCTGATAGCAACAATAAATATTTGCAATAAGATTTGAGGACAGAACTCATTTTGGAAATGGTAAATAATGTTCAATTCCTTTTCTATGAAACCTTGTTGGAATAAGTTTACTCAATTTCCCAAATTAAAAGAACAATACATCCTGAGGGCCAAACTTATAAGTATATGCTGTAAAAATACTTACCAGTATACCCTAAGCAATCCAAGATACTGACATTTATGTAGGATCTTTTGAATTTTCTAAATGGCGGTTACATTTTCTTTCAAATTTCCAATCATACTATCTATCTATTATAAAAGTGACTCTCTCAAAATATTAAAGGTGTGTATTGGACTTGTTCTTGTAGCAAGTACAGTGTTTGCCTGGTCAATGTTCTCATGAAATAAAAACAAGACTTTCAACAAACAATGGAAAGAAGAATATCGTAAGGATAACCAATGGTTACCCATTGTGTTCTGCCTCTGACTATCCAACAATAAAGGCATCAGAAATAATGGAGAATATTTGACTTGAGTCAGAATTGTTAAGAATCATTCCTCCATATCATAACAATACTAATAATAGGCATTCGGCAATATGTGTGTGCATACTGCAACATTAATGGAGCAGCCTTGCTCCACTGGCATGCAAGTGATAGGAGCAAGTGCAAAATTAACAAGCATTAGAATAGGTACACAACAGCTAAACATGCTGGTTTTAAGTAATAATTTTATGGACTGGTCTTGAAGTGTACCATAAAACCAACTTATTAAGTTTATTAACCATGATTTTCGTCCCCATGTACACTTTATAAATGTTTTATGAAAGAAAGAAATCAGGGTCCCTTCACTCCAATTCTGTAACAATGAACTGGCTATCAGAACCAAAACAATTAAATTAAGAAGAACATTAATATAAATTGTGAAGTGATTAAAGGGAAGTGGTCCCCTTGATGGGTAAAAAAAAAATGCCATGACCAAGGAGGAGTGATACAGAGCAATTTTTATTCATATTATGCCAGAAATTTTCCAACTCATGAGTGAAGTTGGCTTTTTTAAAGAAAGGAAAGCATGATCTCCTGTTGCATTAGACATAGTTTTGAGAGTGTCCTTCAGGCATAGACTCTTCTATGACCACCCCTTCCAGGTATCCAAGGGTACCTCAGCTGCGTCTAGTTATGTTGGAATATTATTATACCGTTGACCTCAATTTCTTTCTTAATGACATAAGTTCACAGAGCCCACTTATTATGTTTATCCTCTCTGTTTTTATTGAGGGGTGTGTCAGAATTTCTATGATTTCTTTAACCATTCGGTCTTGGTAGTCGTTTATCTCCTGATATTTATGAATCTTTGTTTGTCAAATTTTCTTTGATGATTTGCTACTCAAAATACTCAGCTATTGCTAAATTTTCTATCCATAAATCGCTCAAAGATTTGGTGTGTTCAGTTCTTGGGTACTGATAAGTTAGTTCTGGCAAATTACACAATGTAGTTAAACAATTTCATGTGAAAGTACAATTAGCTTAGACAGTTGTCTCACAACCATTCCTTCATTCTCGCTATGATTCATGAGAATCCAATAAATAAGTTGTTGAATCTTTACTTATTTATAATTTGTATATACCTATTTTTTATCCGATGTCTACCAATTTTATCGGGGTCAAACGAGAACAACACTTTTTGAAATTAAATAGATAGAATCAGATATTCAATTATCAGTTCTAGACCACGACAAAATTGTAGAACTTGCAGTTATTTTAAGAATCAGTTTAGAGGCTAAATGTCAACAAATAATAAAATATTCAATTGAAGAGTTTCAGAAAAATCTGATGTCATTTAAAAGAAAATATAATTCTCTTTAGGTCTTATTAATAAAATATGAAAAATGAAATGAGGGAGGTATTGTTCAAGGAAAATTAATTTGATAATGGTTAATGGGAAAAAGATATAAAATAAATTAATAAGCATTATTTTTAAAAGTTGTGTACAAGTTATTTATATTTTTCTGGGATTCACTAAGTTCAAATATTTTGTATGCTTACTTTATAATGCATTAATAATTCAGATTTTAAAAACACTTATTTCATTTAGATGATAGCTCTAGTGAGATAACTTTATATCCTGTAAAACTATTTAAATATATTTGATAATACACTTAAATAATGTATTATTTCTTAAATACACGAGAGCATATTTTAAATTAAAAAAAAAAAGTAGAAAAAATATAAATAATGAAACAAGGATGGTAAACACAAATTAGAGGAACAGGTCAGCACAACAAAAATTTGTCCAAGTTCCCTAAAATTGAATACAAAACCATTTGAATAAAATAAAATATCTAGAATATTATAAAGTTCAATAGAGATAATAATTATGTGCCATTTTATAAAAAAAGGTTTTAAATCAGAACATAATGAAAGAAATGATGTACCTTCTTAATAAAGAATAAAAGTACTAAGCTTCACAATAATAGATAATTAAAATTCTAGTTAAAAAAAATGTTGTCCCTCATTATTATTATTTGCATTTTTTTGTTCTTTTAATCTAAGCAAAGAAATGCTTGAACCTCTCAGTAGCTCCTATTCAATCAAATGTCCTTCAAATAAAACGCACTATGAGTTATCTCAGTTCAATATTTGATGATGCACTTAAGTCATGAACATTGGTTAGACAAATCCACCATACAAAGTGTACTTTATGTTCAATTTACATAAATAATGGGAGTACTCTACACAAAATTGGCACAAATAGATTTATTACAGCATTATTGAACTATGAATCCATTATCTCTATCATAAAAAATGAGTGAATGAAGAATAATGTATCAATCAAATTCTTTCCAAATTTTATTTATACTTTGCCATGGCATCATGGGACTTCTCTCCTGCCAATTCCACTTTTCTGGCTAGACCTTCAAGAGCTGATAAATTTCCTTTATTTTTTTATATTCACAACAGTGTATATCAGTGAGTATGAATTAATTATTACAATACATCTCAGCATAAAAATTACTCATGTACTTGCTAGTAAAATAAGTAGCATTTTTGAAAGTGTGGTGCCATAAATCGTCCACAGTTTTAAATTAGAAAATTAAATTTTATTTTATTTTTTAAAATGTTTCAAATTTTGTAAGCCTCGAAGAAGATAATTTGACTGAAAAGTCAGCAAAACTACATTGTGAACTTATATTGTCACCTATGTGAAAGAAAATCACATAAAACATCTTACAAAGAATATTTTCAATATTTGTCACTATACGTTTTCATATTATTTTATATAGATCTGTAACAAGCAAATTTAATTGTCTGAATTACATTACTAATTTTTAAGAAAACCATCTTTATCACCACCCATAAAGATCTATTATTTGCATCCCTTAACATTGAACTGAGATAATGAAAATATTTTGAAGAAAGTAATAGATATTCATAACCATCAAAATTAATTTGGAAACATTAAGCAGATGAAATAATTTGACATTGGATTTCAATACATGTTTGCTTCATGAAAAAATTAGAAGTTTATTTTGAAGGACATCATTAATATGATAATGTGTAGTATTCCCTTCCCCTTGAAGAATATTTAGAAGCATATTACTTCCCACTCACAGTATCATAGATCTTGATTTTAGACGGTGGAAGGGCACGAATGGACCGCCCTGGAGTTTGCGTGGAAACAGTTTCCTTCTTCTTGTCATCATCCTTGGGGATACTTCCAACACCTCCTCCTCCTGATGAAGGTTCAGTATTCTGTTTCAGCGTCTGAGAACACCCCACTAAGTAGAGTTCTTTGTTCTTGGTATCATAATAAAGATGAGCGAAATGTTTTTTGAACCACTCTAGAGAAATAATTTAACAAAAAAAAAAAAAAAAAACCACCATAGAACTGACTTATCTCTACATTAATTCTCTGCGCAGTTGGTGAGTAGGTGAATAAATAGACTTCATTTCATATTACTGATATATTTTTTAATTTAGTATTGTTTATTTATAAGGCTAAAACCAAAATCTACTAGGGCACTCGAAAAAAAAGTATTAAATTTGATATTTTTATAAGTAACATACTTTGAAGAAGGTCACACACGATATATTTATTCTTACAGAGTGGCAGGTAATCCGTCCCAATTGGCTTAATTAGCACAGAGTGAGCAAGCAAACAAAAAACTTGAGTACTGTAAAAATTCACTCTAAATAAATTGTAAGTGGAAGAAAAAATTCCTTGTTTATTGATGCTGATAAATTGGTTCTGTTGCTACTCAGTATCCCAAGAAGCTTCATTAATGATCATTTAAACAGTATTTTATATTTACACATGTACATATACATATGCATACACGTCTATACTCCCATTAAGGTTCCCGTGACCCCAATTTTTGTTTAATCATTACCAAACTCGATATTTTAAAAAATCATATCAAACTATAATAATGTATACCTTCATTAAGCGTCAGGTCAAGAAATTTTATATAACATAATTTATGAAAAAGTTAATCGTCAAATCTACCGATAACAGCTCTCATTACTGGCTGATCACCAAGTATTGAAGCACTTTCAATGAAAGAGAAACATTTTCAAGTCTGCCTAAAGTTTTACTAAGTATTTGTATGCAAGCTCTTATTTTATGCAGCCAATGGTCAAGTAGTGATTGTTTACACTCAATCTGGGGTTGTTTGTTTTTCACAGTTGTGTTTACACGACAGTGCATGCGAACTGTCCTTTACTATTTATTCATGGGTTAATGCAGGTAATGGTCTTCCTTTCAATGTCATGTTGGATTTTGTGCATCTAACACTTAATATACTAAAATAAACTACTTCTTTCGAAGATATCAACTTGCATTCTAGCATAGAGGAAATCTGCTTAGTTTACACATTACCTGCATGTTAAATTTTTTAAAACCAAGATTGTAGTTATTGTAAGAATGAACTGGACCTTTTCTTTTAATTTCACCTTAACTTACCACGTAAAAGTTCAAGTTTGAAAAGTGAAAAAATAATTCCATTAATTAATTTAGTTAAGAAAATCACATCATTGCAAATAGTTATAGGTCAATGGTGTAAAATCAATGGCAATTATTAAGAGGATTTCATCAGATCATAGTCTTTAAAGTCGTTATTGTTAATGTCCTGAACCTAATTGAAATATTACTTCAATCGTTTTCAAAAAATAACGAAACACTTTAACCTTAGTGTATTTCAATATTGAATCAAAATAGCAAATAAATCATACAAATGTGTTTTTCAACAAGTTTACTAGCACAAAAATCATGAATGTTTTGGGGATCAGCCTAATAATGTTTATATGTTTTCATAATAACGAAGATATTTATAATACTTGGTTCCACCCCACTCTAACCCCCCCCCCTTTTTCCTGGAACAATTTCAGTCATTATTGAACATAATCTTTAGCTTAGAACTGACTGGTTAAGTATAGAGTATGGTATTGGTCAAATGAAAATCATTTAGTTTAGAATGTAAAATCGTAATGATAATGCCACACCAAAAATAGTATAGTATACATAGTATAATGGTAAAAGACCAATGAAACAATTGGTATTTAAGCTTTGTATAACAGAAAGTATTGATTTGTCAAAATAACATGAGTAGGAGCATGGATTTACTGATGGCAGAAAACTAAAGAATACAAATATCTCAGTTAATAACCAAGATAGAGGGAAAATGAATAGGACATTCATAGAAAATTAAATTTGCAACACAACAGGTCATGTACAATTTTTTAATTGGACTCATAACAAGAGATATTTTGAATTTTCATTTTTCCATCCTTAATCTTTAGTATTAACAAAAGACTTGAAAAATGTTTAATGCTGATACATGCAAGCACACACACAATCTCTCACACACACAAAAACACATCCACGCACGCGCACACACACAAGCATTCTAAAATATTCAATTTCAAATGCATAATTGAAGGGAGACCCTGCTAATGAAATCATAATCTTCAACAATCAACCGATTTAATCAAGATCAATAAACAATGAAAAAATTTGATCATTCCAACAATAATAATAATAATTATATCCTAATGTCTCATTTTTATAAAGTGTAAAACATTTTTTATATAAAATAACTGTTCAGGAATAGTCTAAAATCTAGAGTGGTTCAAAACTATATTATAAATCAACTATGTTATGTGTCAAAATAACTTCATTAGAAATAAAATAAGAATTAGCTCCCTCAACTAATGTTATACAATTAGAAACAATGAAGAAATATTTTGAGAGGTTATTATTAGGTACATCAAATTTTTAAACAAAATAACTGGCTTTAAAGTAAAGACATAACAACTTAACTTAGTACCAAATAAAATTGATTAAACATCATAAATCATTGAAAATTATTGTATAGATGTTATTATGCCTTAGTAATTTTTGATGTATTTTTGTTGTGCTCAAATATGTTTTAGAGTAACAAAATAAAAATATTGAACAAGCAAACAAACAGTACTGTAGGTGGGAAAAATAAAATAAACATCTAGGTGCATACAGATATTAAATTAATTATTCAAGCGAATATTAGACGAAAACTAGAAAGATCCAAAGCTAAATAATCAATGAACCAGCTCATGCTTGAAAAAATATATACAAGACTATTAAAACTGACTCTGAATATTTACCATTTATTATTAAGAATAAACGATCAAGTGATTAAAACAATCTATAGCAAAACACTATCAATTATCAATCCTGTTAGTTATTTTAAAAATACCTTAATATAGAGGTGAAATACTTCAGTTTATTTAATTCCCACACACCATGAATAAATCATGCATCATTATGATCACTTGAATTGAATTGAAAAAACAATTTATATTGTTGATTCTACTCAGGTATCACAGAAGTTGAAATTATATTTTCATTTATATTTGGTTTACAAAGTTAACAACCAAACTGACAGATTTTAATAAAAAAATAATGTCACAAAATAAATGTAAATAAAAACATCTTAAAATAAAAATTATATTATATTAGTTTAATTATTTCGGAACTAATGCTAGCAGAATACACATTATTAATGCAAAATACAAGTTCTTAAACAGAAAAATTCATTTGTAGTATCTTGAATTTTTAAGTTCCTTTAAAAAATAATTTGGCTAATTATTGAACACATGAATAAGGGTATTTCAGTGAATTGATATTCAAAAGTTTGGCATAGCATTCACGTATACATACCATGCACTTTAAGCATAAGATACAAAATTGAAAATGAAACACGGTATACATTTTTTCACATTCGTATTGACAAAGATTTTCTTCAGAGAAACCTATATAGAAGTTCAGTTAAAATAAGTTCTGAAAATTACTTTCAATGTTTCATGAGGCTGTCCTCAAACCTGTACTATCTAGTTTTCTCAACGCAAAACCAGAAATCAGTAAATATTGTCAAGAAAATACTAGATGGAGCAGGACTGAAGTGATCCTTATGAAATTTTAGAAAATACTTTTGCTAGTTAATTTCCATTTCCTAATAAATACCTTCCTTTTGTTGTTCAGCATAACCTGGAGAAGCAAACCACAGAATTTTATATTCAAGGAAAATGCATGATTCAACTATTTCTTATATTTTTTATTAGATAAATTCTTTCATTGGAAATTTATTTGATGAATAAAAGGATAACAATGTCCTTTACCTATTTTTTTTAGTACCCACTAGCACCTTTTGTATCTATAGAATTTACTTGGTATTTATTCCAAGGATAACATTTTTCTTAAAACTTATCCCCAAATTGGCTCAACTATCTTCTTTCTTTTGGAAATTGATGATATATTATGGATTATTTTAAAACTCCAGAGGATGATATCTTTAATACATGATTTAATATTACAATTATCCTCACAGTATGAAAATATCCCGAAGTTGTGTAATAATAAGCAAGGATAAGATAGTTATGATTATGGAAACAACTGTGTGAAGAAATATTTCCATTAAATGTTTAATACTTCATATTATCATATAGACTGTTCCTAAATGTATAATGTAAATAAATGAGAAACTGGGAAGTAACATTACGCTTGAATCATATAATCCATAATTAAAATTAAGAATTTAATATAAATTATTCTTGTTAAGCCATGTTTAATCTTCTAGAAAAACTAAAGGTGCTTAAACAGAACCTATAGTACAAATTATAGACCTAAGACTGTAGTTATTGTTTTTTATCTGACCATTAAGATTCACTCGAGAAAATAACAATATTTTAGAAATAACAGTAAAAAAAAAAAAAAAAAAAAGAAGAAATAAATTTGTAATATAACTCACAACTGTTATCAGTTATTAAATTTATTAAAGATGTAGGAAATATATTCACTACAAAAATATGGACCAGCCCGAAACATTTCAATTTAAAGTTTAAATTTGAAAAAAATAAAAGTGACATAAAAATTGAACACCAAAAACATTTAATGCTTAAAACAAATAAAAACCTATAAGAAATTTATTATTATTTTTTTTTTTGTTTTTAATTTAGGCTTTTAAGACCAATCTTGATAAATATTATATGATGTCAGTGGTCTTGCAATAAACTTACCAACTTGGCAAGATCTTCATTGTTATAGAAACGTCCAATCACTTGACTCGGCTTAGGCCGACTCAATTTCAATAAACCCCTATAAAGAAAGCATTTATACAAAAAAACGTTCTACAGTTCTATAAAATTATATTAAAAAAAAATGTTCAAACTAATTAAATCCATCCTCTGAAATATTAGGTTATAAGTGTTAGTAAAAGCCTCAACACGCAACATGCAAACTAGCCAATTAAACCACCTTTTAACAGTAATAAACAGATACAGCCACTTGAGCTTGAATATTTTAATGTTTGTTTCCTTAATTCTATTTTTATCAAAGCAAAGTTGAATAAAAAGAGATATAAAAAAATAATAAGAATAATACAATCGTTCATTTCAATATAAAAGAAACAGAACAGGTTTAGACTGCTAACTAAAAGTTGATTATGTTACTTTATAAAATAGATGTTAAGTATCATGTTTTAAATTAAGTTTGTTTATTCCACATCATATGGCTTAAACCTTAATATTGAAGTACTAACACATATTTATATTTGTAATTGGCATTTATGCCTTAATGGAGTGACCACAGAAAGCTATGTTATTAACTTGCTACTTGAGAGGAATTTGAACGCTGGATGTTATTTTGCAGCGGTATGATTAAAAGATATCCTAGCCCACCGATGCCCTGATGAGTATCCTAATCGAAATAAACCTAATTATCAGAGTAAAATAAGGCTTACAAGTTCTAAGAATACAAGATACCATTCAGTTGTTTAAAGTATCTCTTCTTTGATTGGTGAAAGGTTGCGAGTGCAATTGATATAGCAAAGGGCAAACACTGTAGGAGTCGGATGTATGAATTTTATATTCCTCTGGATAAGGGATTCCAAGGATTTCTAGGTTTAGGGATTTTTATTTACTATTATTCTTCACCCTCAAATAATTTAACTGTTGTTCATTAAAAGGCAAACGAACTTAACACATTTCTTCAGAACAAAATTAGACAGTAATGTAAATTTGATTAAATTAAATCAGGATTTAACTTGTAAATCTTGTTTAAATGTTATAGCTAGTGAAAAGTCAATTCATAGGCATGTATTATTTACACACAGAAAGTAAAACTGCAGAATTTTTAGTAAAAACTCATGTAATTCATGGAAAAAAATGTGTATAGCCCCTGAAAAATGTGCTTCAATAATATAAAAGAACATATCAAAGAATAACAATACATTAGAGAAATAATGACATAAAATAAAGTACTTATAAAATTTAGGAAAGTTAGATTTGAGAAGAGAAACTCGCTAAAAAAGAACTCGAGAAGAACTTTGAGAAGAAGTTGAAGGATTATAAATGGTGACAATCCATTCTCAATATTTCACCATGATCTTTATGACTTGAACGATTTTTTCTTCTTAAGAGGGCCAAAACACTGATGAATTGTTACAGGCCACCACTTCTTAAAATGCTGTAATGTTATTTAAAATGTCTGGTCCATTGATCATTCCAGCAAAATGCAAAAATGCAGTTGGAAAACAAGCATTACCTGGAGTTTGGCTAGGGGGATGATGTCACAATTTTGAGGTCGGTGCCAAACTGTTTTCTGAGAAGTAGCATTGTAGTAGTAGAACCGACCAGTGTTGTGGTCAAACAACTCCCACCATTGTTTGTTGTCAGTCTTCTTTCTGCATTTCAAGGGAATCATTTTACAAGATATATGTCATTTGGGATAATGTTCTATCACAGAAGCATGCATATTAAAAGGATTATATAAATTAAATCTTGGTGGCAAGATCAAACAACATATATATTTGGGCTTAATTATAAAAGATCGCCCTCATGTTTTGTGGCTCCCATGGACTAAATTCTCACACATATAATGGATTAGCCATAAGTCATAGAGAACTTAATATGTATGAAAATTTAGGCTCCTGAAGATGACCCACTTGAAGACACAAAGGGAGCTCTCTTAGTAAAAAACTAATATAATGAAGATTTTTTATTGTTTGGCCCGAACCATCAAGGCAATATGTATAATCAAATAATTGGGTCCACATAAATTAAAAGAAAGGGTTAAATGAATCTATTAAACCTGTTGGTGACTTCTATTCAAATTTTATTTGATGAAAAGGAATCAGATAAAGATGATCAGAACTTAATGACTCTAAGATGTTAGTAAATATAAAAAAAATTGAACCTCATGGGGCAAAACTGCATTGACTTGTGGTTTCTCCTTTCAATGTACCTAGTTATGATTATGGTCCCACTGATATGGTTTAATATTATCAAAAAATAGATCTTGTTTGCAATAATGGTTATGTTTTACTTTTTTAACACTTAGACTGTGGGTGACAACACTCAGTTGTCATAAGGCTCCTACTGGCTGATGCAGCATGGTGAAAAATTGTCGTCCTCTGGCTAGTCAGACTATTTGGGAAGTAATGGGGTTCCCACTGGAAAATACTGACTCCTTCAGCCTCCAGCCTCCTTCATTTGTGTCCCAGCTTTATCCAAGTAGAATCGTTGTGAGTTGGGACCATTTTTGGATACCCTTCTGGGCTTACTCAAGCTAACATAAGTGGAATTTTATACATTTTTTTCTTCATAATTTATTATTGACGCTCAAGTGTTTTTTAAGAAGTTTTTATATATATTTAAAAGTTGAGTAGCAATTTTTTTTTTCCAGCTCATTACGTGACATACATACCAATTCCAACTTTTTGGTGTTCAGAACATATACAGCTCTTTGTAAGTAATAGAATTTTATTTTTACCGTAGTGAATAATATAAATGCATACATATAATTTATAATTACATTTTTATTTTTGTTCATAGAACGTATATCAATCCTGATAGGAAGATTTAGAACTTCGGTCATTCAGCCATCTACACTTTCAACGTAAGTACTGATTTACCTTGATGCACACCTTTCTTTTCTGTACACCTACTTTACAGAAATAAGGGTGGCAAAGTTTTTTCAAAAAAGGAATTCGAAAACAGTAGGTCCAGGAGTTCCATGCAGTAGGTCTGCACATCTCGACCTCCCAGGGTGTATTTGAGAATTTTGCAATTAACCTTGTAAACTAGCTATCGGTAAAACATTAGTTATAATGTAAATATGTAAGTTTGTATGTAGATTAGTTGCAATATTTGAACATAGATGTAAGGAATTATGTTTAGGTTATAATGGTAGATAGATGGTTAAATGTATTATTGAGGCTTAATTATTGACAGTACAATTTCTTAGAATAGCTTTAGTTTATAATTCTCATTATGCAAATTTTAAATAGTGTAAATATTTTGATACTTAAAATTGAAGATTATCTTATTATCTTCAAAAACTGTTTTATTTGGCTGGATTGCAGTTCTAGGAATACTTTTTATTTTCATTTCAGTATTTTTCATAAAAACAAAAACATTCTTAATTTATATAACGCACATAAATATTAGAATAAAGGGTTTAGTCAATCCATAATTATAATAATGTAACCTTTTGTTGTTCTCGAAGGCATTTGAAAAGGACGTTACAAAGAATGTCGGAACTTGGTAAGTTCAGAGAGGAAGCGGAGCATGTCTAACCTCCTCTTCCTTTCCCCTATCTTTTGTCATTGCTTATCACTGATCTATTCTTCATTATTGTATGTATTGGCCAACTAATACCTTTTTTTCATATTACTCGCTGTATTTGATAGTTGTATTTGGGCTAGGATATATATGAACTTAAAAGAAAAAAAGAAAGCCACTGGAAAAAATAAACGTACAAAAATAAAATTTGTTTTTCCTACCTATGAAGAATATACACATACAACCACAACCTGCTATAAGAGGGTAATATATGCCCTCTTACAACAGACAAAATAATTCGAGAAACTAAGCGATGAATCTAGAGTATGCAAAACCTGAAATACATTACATCATGACACTATTGCCTAACTAATTCAGTGAACTTCTGTACATTGACACTGTGTCATCATGGTAAAAATCATGATTCTCTTAAGATTTTAAACACAATATTAGCATATACCCATTTTATTCCACTAATATAAGCAAAAGGACCAAAACAATTGCAACTTTGTGATTTTAAGTGATTTCACTCCCACTATCAAAGGGTTTAACTAATCTTTTTAATGAATTGTAAAATGAGAAAGTTTGTCCTCAAAACTTGTGCACAACTATTTTTGCAGTTAAGTTAAAATTAAATAATTATACTCTATTTCTGTTTGAGATAGGCGACCGTTTCTTGTTCAGTTCATTGACAAATAGAATTCGTGACTATCGTGATGCGTGAAATGCTGTATTTACTTTCTCAAGACCTCCTCCTTTTCTCCTGCAGACTTCAGACCCCCCAAATGCCAGGCCTTCCCTGCAGCTTTCTTTTTCCAGCTCCCAAATCGATCAAGAAGAACTTTACACAAATCAGTCTCTGCTATCTATGTTGCTCCCTAGGCTGCTTCCCTCCTCCTCTTCTGTATTTCACCTGCTTCTCTTATCTCTTGGAGATTCAAGTGACGAGGTAAGAAATTATAATTATATATATATATATATATATATATATATATATATATATATATATATATAGTGAAGGTCATTTATTATGGTCATATAATTACAGTTGTCCATTTGATACTAAATTACCTAAAAATTAGTTAGGACTAATTTTTAGGTAATTTCTTCACAATTCCATTGAATTATTATAAAACTAATCACATATTTCAATGAACTTCTGTAATTATATAACCATAAAAAATAGAAAAAATTACCTTCACTAGATAGAACTCCTGTCCAAGCGAGGGGGGCTGCTTCAGTTCTGTGTTAAAACAGAAGAGGTAGGATGATCTTATTTTTTCAAGAAGTCACCTGGAGGACCATAAAATCTATCCGAAGTATAGCCAGGATGCTGATACTCACAGAAGTCACCTTTCTCGTGATATTTCTTAGTATAAGGAATTAATCACTCCAGGAAGTATAAATAGGAGTTTGAATCAAGAGAAATCATTACAAATATCCTCATAAAGGCAAAATATAAGCCACAAAGTTTTACAATGTTACAGCGATAATAGCAGAAGATCAAATAATGTTGATAAAATAAATAATGCCTTAATTTTTTTATTAACTAAATTGATATGATATCAGTTGATGTCTCATCAAAATCAAATCAAAAATACCTAAATATCAATTACACAAATTCCACTGAGTTCACTGTAAATTTAAAAAATCTAAGTCCATAAGCCATTAATTCTTCTATTAATGTACTGTAACTTATAAATACTAATGACTGAGTAATAACTTATTAAAAATAACAAATATATCATGAAAAAGCAGGATTAATTTTATTTTCAATGTTAAGTGATTAGTATCTGATATAATAATAACTTAAGATAGCCAAAGCTTAATATAAATTGCCCAGGCATATTTATATTAATTACAACAACAAAAAGAACACATACATAAACTAGTTCAAGCTAAATTAAGTGTTTCTCTTTACAAAAAGCACAAACAACACAATACCAGATAACATAAATTCAGATTGACTTTGTTAACTTCCAACAAGACAGAGACACCATAACTATTTTCAATTATTAATACTATGACTACTGGATAACCACTATAACTAATGGATTTGATTATTAAGCCCTATCTGCTGGATTAATCAACAAGTAGACACCTAGTGAATGTAAAATCATAGTGATAGATATTCTTTTAAATTTATACCACTAAAAGACATAATAATGAAACCCTCACAATTAGAAAATGAAAAATCAGGTATTCTGCCCAACACAAAGGCAATATACAGAGGTTGCAAAATTTGCCACTTTTATTTATTGATTTCCTTCCAAATGGAATAAGTAAGAAGATATGCATTAAATATTGAACCTTTGAATTAATGTCCAGTGTATGCCACTAAGGCTAATTAAGGCGGGTTTCCTAACAAGGCACTACTTCTTTTGTAGGCCGGCTAGCTAGAGACTTTATATACAGACTCTTTCACTAAATATAATCCCTTTTCCTAAATGGATATCAAGCCCATGGCTCAAATTTATCTAAGACCAACACTATACTTGAAGTTCAATGTTGAAAGAACCACATTACGTTCTCATATATTGTATTAATTTTAACTGATTTATTTACACAATTGCTCAAGGCTTACAGAAATGAGCAATATAAAATTTTAGTTTTTAACGAAAGTTTCATTGGTCTAATGCCTTGCATGCTCGATTACTATACCAGAGGTGCTCAGTTTGAGCCCAGGGATTGCAGACTAATCATTTTTCAATAGCTCTGCTACAGGGCTTCAACTGTGGATTTCCACCCCATAACGTTGGTGTCCACTCAGCATTATGGGACAATTGAGTAACTGCTCAAGTAAAGAAGTAAAGCTATCTTAGGCCTGTAATGCCAGCATAATAATGTAGAGGATGTGTCAACCTGACCAATTCACCGCCCACCAAAGCCATGTGGCAGGCACTGACCCACAAGGGCTACTGGAGCAAATGATTTTCATTTTAATTTGATAAAGACTTGACTTATAAAGTATACAAAGGCACCCTGTTTTTTTTTTATAGTAAATTGCAAGCAGGAAAAGCTGACCTCATTCATCATTTAGTAAAAGCGTTACTTTTCTTCTGTTTTAATTTTTTTTTAAATAAACTCCAATGGGCAATTCAATGTACAGGCCACTTTCATAACTCATATTTTAATAATAAGACAGATACTATTTTATACATGATTCCTAATAAATAACCCTTTAATTTAAGTTGTCAAGTGTCACAATAACTATGAATTAGAATAGCTAATTGTATTTCAATAGTGATGAATATGTCTAGTCTGCATTAATTAAGATTAACAGTCAATCACATTATTTAAAGGATTATTCAATTTGAAATGACATAGAAGTAAAGTAAGATAATTAATTTGGTATTCAAGCTTACCTTCAACTCACTTAAAATTGAGAAGATACACCCTTTGTTAGAGATTAAGCTGTATATTTCTGTATACTGGCTAAATATTTCTAAATTCTGATTCATGATCTCTGCCAAAGGTGAAAATTCTCCTATTATGTTTGTTTTTGGATACAATACACATATTTGACAAGAACTTTTTGGGGTTGTATTATTTCATTGTGTTGAACAATAGTAATGACTAATTCCATATCTATGCTGCACTAAATAATTTTCTTACAAGGCTCCAGGGAGCTCTTCTTCAATAGAAGAGTCAACCATTCAGACATCAGAGGGCAATCATGTTCACATGGACCACAAGTTTCCAAAACATATTCCCCTATCATGAGACAATAAATGAAGCCCATTAAATTGGTTGGGGTGTTTTCCCCTAGACTTCAGCATGAGACTAACCAAAAATTAAATCTTCATAAAGTAAATAACCCTCTCTTGAGCTCATGTTCGAGAGTTATCTATCAGTAATCTGTATAAAATGAATAAAGATGCAATAAAATGTCTTTCTATACAATAAAAGAGTTCAGGCTTGCTTTTGCTACAATATTTTTTAACACAAATTGCTGATGTCAATCCAGAGGTAATCAAAGTTGGGAGGCTCCTGTGGCCAATAAGATGTCTTTTATGAAAGTAAATTCATAATATGGAATTTCAAATATTTATCTACATTTAAAAAATGAACCTAAATGTAATAGTTTGTGCATTAAGCACTCGGAATTACAAAATATTGAACTTCAAATAACAGTATTGAATGAATGATTTTACAATAACGAAAGTTGAGAAACGTTTATGTTACATGCGGTTTTACTTAAATCAATAATCCTCAGCAAAAGCTATTTTTAATTGAAAGATGATATGTTCACTTATTGTAATAACAGAACGAACTCAAAAAATTAGTTCATTCACTGAAAAATCGAAAACTGCTTTCCACTGGAATAATAGCAAACAATGAAATGCTTAGGTTTCTCAATGGCTGGAACATCTGTGCTCATTTAAACTTCTCTTACATCTTGATGACAATGTATTGCACCCACACCTCTTATCACCTATAGATCAGACTTAAGTGTTGTCACCTGCAGTCTATGTGTTGATGAATATTAGGCCTGAGAACACCAGTCAGTACAAGACTGTTAAACTGTACTGAGCCTCTAGTGACACAGCATGACAATAAAAATCAAATGAAGTTTAGTTTCAGAGTTTAAACTTATTATAAACAATAATAACAGATGTATTACTTAATAAAAGTAAAGTCAGAGTTAAGATATATAGAACAAATCTTAAAATTAAATAAAAGAATCAAATTATAAATTTAAAATCTTCATATCTTTAATACTTGAAATGTGAACTTGGAACTAGTAATGAAGTTTCTATTAACTAAAATATATGAAGAATCTGGTATAAAACAGAAATGTCTCGATGACATTCAAATCTGAAGTTGTGAATATTTCATAAGACTTACTTGAACAATAGGTTTCACAAAAATAGAGGTAGAAAATAAATTATATGAGCAATGAAATGGCTTTTTAATATGAACACAAAAAACTCTAACAAACCAAAATCAAAATAAATAACTAGATGTGCCTCTTTATGCTCAATTATACTAGAAAAATATAAGTATTACAGCAACAACTACAATTAATTCTACGTTTAAAAAATTCTATTGTGATTAACAGAAGGAAAATAAGAATCTTTGGGCACATAAAACTTACACTAATCACAAACACATTTTGGGTATTAAGGGGATATTTTCTTATATAAATTTAAAAATATATAATACATACACAGGAACACCAGCAGGAGGATCCCATACGCATTCTCCAGTAGCTAAATTAGCATACATATGCTCTTTAGTTTTGGGTTCGATGATTTCCACCCATTCAACCCTAAAAGTCAATATACAGAATAAAAACAAAGAAGTGGTAACAAACAACATTAAAAAACTAGTTTTAGGTGACATTAATAAACTAAAGGCACCATAAAACCTCCCAGGAAGTAATCAAGAGTAGCCAAGGAACTGTCAAATAAACAATCAAATGAAAAGATATCTGTCACATCTACAAAATGTAATAATTTTCATAAAAATAGGTGATAAACTTATAGTTATATCACCAAGCAAAATATAAGCATACAAAAATAGAATTATTTACAAATAATTCACTTACATGATCTTGAGGTTTTACTCAAACAAACAGTAAATTAAAAACTTGTAACTTTGAACAATTAGGGGAACCTTAGCATTGATGAAGTAGGCTAAGCAAGTTAAAGAAGAGAATTTGCCCCTGAATATCCAAGAAGAATGAAAATCACACTGGGCCAAACCCAATCTAAGAAATATTGATTTGGACTAGGGTTATGCAGGGCATGGAAATAAAATAATAATGTTGGAACTTACTTTTCGCTGGACATATTGGACTTCTTTATCACATTAAATGAGAGTCGAAGGAGACTTCAATTTATATATGTCAAATAAAACAGAAGATAAAAGGGACATTGTATTCGGACATCAACTGGGTAGCCATTTTACTCGATCGCTAGTTTCTTATCACTAAAGCTGAACATTTTCAAACATTAATGCATTATTATTTTTATTAGCAAAATTAAATTTCGTAAATCGTTTGATTAGAGATAAAACAAGGTAAATTACAATAAAAAGAATCAAACAAAACGAATATAACGAAACCCGCTTTATCTTATCTATGTAAAATTAGTTGTACATTAACGCTAATAATATGTTCATATATTATATGTTTTGTAAAAATAATACTAATAATAATAATTAAAGAAATTAAATGTGAAGAAAGTCCCAAACGAGTAACAGCATCCGTTTGGCGAGCAATATAAAGGAGAAGGTAACGGGAGGTTCGAATAAGGTTATAAATATACTTCAGTTGAATTTTATTAAGTTCGTAAAATATTAGTATGAAATTACATTGATATAAGTTGCTATACCATTATTCTAAATCACACATAGTTTCTTTGATAGATTTTTAAATAGATCGGGAAATGTAATTAAGTCCTTCATCATTATTCCCTGAGATGTAACATGAATTTTATTCTATAAACTCACAATAACAATATAAATTAAATAACAAAATATACAGCATATTTACAACATTTTTTGAACAAACTCAGTCTGATAATGAAATGTAACAGTTGTATTTGTTAAGGTTCTCCATCATCAGAAAGGCCCTTTTCTATTTCATGTCCCAATAAAGAAAGATCTTCATCAACATCTGGCTGGCTTACTGAATTATTTGTGTCAGAGTCATCTCCCTCCCCACTTCCATAGTCAATCTCATCCTCTTCTTCATCTTTCTCTGAAATATAAGCAATCATCTGTATTTCCTGAATGAACTCCTAAATCCTTTTATAAACTTATTTTTAAATCTACAAACTGGAAAATAAAGGAAAAGGTATAATGATAGATTGAAATGAAATCTACTTAAAGAAAGCAAAAAACAACAGAGGCAATAATATTCAAAAATGAGAGTTTTTGGATACAATACACATATTTGACAAGAACTTTTTGGGGTTGTATTATTTCATTGTGTTGAACAATAGTAATGACTAATTCCATATCTATGCTGCACTAAATAATTTTCTTACAAGGCTCCAGGGAGCTCTTCTTCAATAGAAGAGTCAACCATTCAGACATCAGAGGGCAATCATGTTCACATGGACCACAAGTTTCCAAAACATATTCCCCTATCATGAGACAATAAATGAAGCCCATTAAATTGGTTGGGGTGTTTTCCCCTAGACTTCAGCATGAGACTAACCAACAATTAAATCTTCATAAAGTAAATAACCCTCTCTTGAGCTCATGTTCGAGAGTTATCTATCAGTAATCTGTATAAAATGAATAAAGATGCAATAAAATGTCTTTCTATACAATAAAAGAGTTCAGGCTTGCTTTTGCTACAATATTTTTTAACACAAATTGCTGATGTCAATCCAGAGGTAATCAAAGTTGGGAGGCTCCTGTGGCCAATAAGATGTCTTTTATGAAAGTAAATTCATAATATGGAATTTCAAATATTTATCTACATTTAAAAAATGAACCTAAATGTAATAGTTTGTGCATTAAGCACTCGGAATTACAAAATATTGAACTTCAAATAACAGTATTGAATGAATGATTTTACAATAACGAAAGTTGAGAAACGTTTATGTTACATGCGGTTTTACTTAAATCAATAATCCTCAGCAAAAGCTATTTTTAATTGAAAGATGATATGTTCACTTATTGTAATAACAGAACAAACTCAAATCTACAAACTGGAAAATAAAGGAAAAGGTATAATGATAGATTGAAATGAAATCTACTTAAAGAAAGCAAAAAACAACAGAGGCAATAATATTCAAAAATGAGAGGTTTATTGTAAAGGTGTAGGACTAGAATCTAGACCTCATATACTGAAAGTGTAGAAATGGGTTAGGCATTCATGTCTAAGTATTAACATTCCAGGAACAAGGAATTATTCAGTTTCTATATCCATATACTTTTAGGAGGTTGCTTTCCCTGTTATTAATCTGAACAACCTAATTTACTGGTTATTTTGAAGTGCAATATTCACATTATTTTCTAGTCTAATCCAGTCTACAACAATTTACCAAATGCAAACTAGCTTAATGGTTAAAATAAAGTATCAAAAAAGTAATAGTAATTGCTTAAGGGGAATCACTTTATAACTTGCAGTTAATTCAATTCATGAAACTGTTCTAAGCACATTTCTTTACAAATATTATATACTTGTGTCCACTTTATACTACTGTGACTACTTGGCACCTGGTGATTTACAGATTACCATCCTTTTTAGTCAGGTTGGGACTAAGGTGCATTTGTTACTAAAAAAATAACTAATGTCACCTCGGGAATCTATTCTATGACTCTTTTGTCCAGCACATTAGTGGTTTCAAATTAATGTAATCTCAGCCAATAAACAATAATTATGTTTGTTTTATATTGTACTTTTGTAATAAAATTCAGTTAATATACACTTTATTGTTTACTTTCCACAGTTATATTCAATTGTTTTTTACAAATTTAAAGTAAATTTTGGAAGGATGATTAGCAAGCAAGTGTCTCCCAATCTGACTCATTCCAGACAGCCCTCTTTATTAAACTGTTTGAATAAAGAATCCTTTTTTGGTAGATTTCCCATAAGGGAAATCAGATATTCAGTCGTACTCCTGAGGAAAAAATTGTCTCCAATGTCCATCATCCCTACCTAGTAGATGACGAAAATGAAGTTCGTTCAAAAATTTATATATATATGTATATATATAATACTTGTAAGTTACCGCTCTAGTGGCCGCGATTCTTATTTGATCGTAACCAAACTCGATATATAAGCGTTTCAAGTAAAACTAAAGGTTGAGTTTGTTAATGGCTGAAATGGAACCAATAGGAGGGGGGTTTAGAGGAGAGGAATTTCGAAAATTCAAAATATCTCTGTTATTATACATTGGATCGACAAATTGTATAGAACCAATCTTATTGCAAATGTAATGTTCTATAAATGTTGTTATGTACGTTTGTTCACTATCTTGATTAATAACCGAAATATTTTCATTTATTTGTTTTCGGCATCTAGTAAACCCCCACTCCAACTCATGTCATATTAACAATAAGCTGTTATATTATGAAGCAATTTATTTGGAGTCTAAATACCAAATATTGTTCACATTGAACCTTTAAGTCTTGAGATAAATGTAAATACATGACCCACATGGGAAATCTGCTTAGTTAACAAAGCCGGTGCATGACTGACTGTTTCATTTACTTAATAGTAAAGTATCCTGAGTGTAATAGAATATAATTTTTTTTTTTTTAAAAAACATCACTTCTTTTTATACATAATTAATGTATTAGCTTCACAATAATAATTATTAATAACAACAATGATAAGAATCTTATTATAAATATTTTACTTGTATTTGTTGTGTTATTTATTTGTTGCTGTTTATAGCTACAGAGTAGTTCCATAGGGAGGCAAAAAAAATGATTCTTTCAAGTAAAAAATAGTTAAATTATCAATTTTCAGCGAATTCCAGCTGTCTGAAAAAAGTCCGTCACACAGGGGCTGCGTAAACTAAGCAAATTTCCCACGTGAAGTTATACAATAGAGAAATCTGTCTGCTAATAACGGCAGTAGTAACGAATCTCTAAACCAATTCACGAGGGACGAACAGTTAGGAGGGAGGAAATAGCTTTCGGCGGAAAGTCCTGAATATGGCCGACTTATGCCGACCACTCAAACAATACAAATGCAAATATCTCGGTTAATATTCAAGATACAGAATAAATGTATAGAACAATATTTATAGTAAATTTAATTTGCAATAAGATTGATTCTATACAATTTTTCGATCCGACGCATAATAACGAAGATATTTCGAATTTTCAAAACCCCCCCTCCCACTGGTCCGATTTCAGCCGTTAACGAACTTGATCTTCCTTTTTACATAAAACGATTAAATTCCGATTTTGGATACGATCAAACAAAAATTGTGACTGCTAGAGCGTTAACAGACAAATATATATATATATATATATATATATATATATAATTTTGAATGGACCTCATTTTCGACATCTCCTGGGTAGGATCGATGGACATTTGAAGAAATTTTTCGAAACTCGCGTCATGAGTACGACCTTAATAGCTGATTTCTCTTAAGGGAAATCTGCTAATTATTTTTGGAGGTGATGTCTATATAGGTGATGAGTTGGTTTAGTAAATTTGAAGACCACCACTTTTGTAATAAGGGTCACCTCTGAGCTTGATGATTTTGTGGGCTATAAAAGTGTGGAACAAACCATTTGGGCTATAGTATGTATAGAGGACTATGGTTGAAGTATATAGCACTAGTTAATAATTTAAAGAGTTTGTTTTAGAGATAAAATTTTCACATCTCAAACCTGAGTATCTAGCCAGAAGTTCTTTATTTCTAAAATAGAATCGTTTATCATAGCAAGCACTACCAGCAACTATAGCTCAGTTGATGAACTATAGAATTAAAGGGCTAGGAGGTAAGACATTTATTTTCTAAAATAAAAACCAATTAGTTTATTATTTACTGACAGTGTATTAAAACAGATAAACTATACTGTGCAATACTAGGTCACATGTGTGATAAGATCTTTTACTAATCTATCTCACTGCCTTAAGAAATATCCTTGTAATCTTTGGTTTTGGATTGGAAGAAGCTAAGCCATTTTTTTCAGTAGAGCCACATAAGTAAACATTAAATTTTCCAAGTTTGAGTTGTATTTTTTTACAGTCATTGTTTCAGCTATAACTTTATGTGCGTCAGTTGGCATTACGATAAGAGTTTGAAAAAAGTATGAGAACTTTCCTTTATTATTGTAGATTAAGATCTTTGTATTTTATCTTCAATTGACTAATTGGGTCATTATTAAAAAATTTAATGGTTATCATTTTTTCATGTAATAGACCTATATCAATATTTAATATTCGTCTCAGCGATAATTCTATAAATTGAAGTACTTATAGTTGTGCCAGTTAAGCCTGGAATTGCACTCTAAGTTTACTTAAATTGGTCACCGAGGTACTTTATAGAAAAGTAGTAGTAGCTATTTCCATAAAGTAGATCTGTGACGTCACTGTAATACAGCTGTCAAAAATACCACTTTTGACCTTCCACTAAAGCCATATGACAGATTTTGGCATTTACAGAATTTAACCATGTGGAATAAGTTATTCTAATTAAATAAGATATTAAACAGAGGACACGATTTAGAATAATATTATAATTTATAATTGTCACCTTTGTCTGTACATTGATTTTTTTCCCTCAAAATTTCACAATCATTTTTCATTTCACATGGAACTGAAACAATATCAAGAATTTTTGGCTTTGATGTCTGTTTGATCACTTTTCACACCTAAACGTCTATACCGAATTTGATGGAACGTGGTATGTTTCGTTGTTTAAAAAATAAAGACAACATATACACTAAAAACTAAAGAAAAGGTCAACAATTTTAGAGGGAATAAATGAGTGAACAAAACTCAGAATCTGAGTAAGCACCAATTTAATATTATAGTCAATAATTCATTCAAATGAATGCATGTACTAAAATTGTACCTCACATTGATAAATTGTCACAACAAACAAACTTGTAAATTCCTTAAATTTTTTAATACCAGCAACAGCACATAGTAACAAAAACCATTTGCCTATACATTTTTACTATTCAGACGATAATGTAATCTAAATTATTAAAAAAATTTAATGTCAACCAAATGGAGATAACAAATGAGTAGGAGGTTGGTTGGCTAACCTGAAAGTGGTAAAGCTTTGGGAGACTTCCCCTGTAGAGCCTCTCTACCTCAACAGTGCAAACAGCGCATACACGTTCTGAGCCATGAGGTTCAAAATACCTACTCCTTAATTTTTCTTTTCAATATTTATTCTTTATTTTTAGCCAGTTATTTTGTGCCTACTGGTCCTTTCAAGAGGAATTCTACAATTAATAAAATATTTATTTTTTACTCACATAATTTTTCTTTCGTATATTCTGAAAACTATAATTTCATTTTTAAAACCTTGCCTAATATTTATGAATTTTATCATATGGTCCAATATTTGCCATTAAATTTATTGTATTTCCAATATCTAGACTGCTTTAGTTAGTAAGAGAGATTTATTAATATTCTTAAATTATTTATTTGTAATTAATTCCTACATCTGATTCAGACACGACATTCTTGAGATATATTTCAATGTTTATTATTTATTAAATTATACAGAAATTCTTAAATATTTCATGTTTATTGAGTTAGGAGAATAAATCTACTATTCCTTAGCTTTTTTTATATGAATTTAATCCCTTAAATTCAATATTCCTGTATAGATTATATATGTACATTTATTAAAAATATTTTAATAGAGTAAAAATATAGTTTTTTTAGTTGGTAGAGTAATATCTTAGTTGAGGCCAAATGGCATTCGTACAGAAATATACTCACTAGTACCGTACCTTAGTAATTTCCATTATTTATAATAATGACCTATTTTCTACAATCTTCATAACAGCGAACCACTACTAAAAGAGACCATGACCCATCAATCGAAACAGGTAATCAGAGGGAGCAATATCTGGAGAATGCAGCAAAGGGGGGTAGGTACCTCACATTTTGGAAGATTTTTTGATGAGTGGAAGAGCATTGTCATGGAGGAAAATGATTTTGTCCTGTCTATCACCGTATTCCCAATGTTTTTCCATTAATGCATGGGTCAAATTGCATTAGATGATCACAGTAATACTCCCCCATGATCGTTTCATTTGGTCTGAACAGCCCATAGAATATCAAACCACAGTGATCCCATCAAATATAGAAAGAGCATATGTGTTTGTTCCATTGATATTTCATTTTAGCAGATTTCCCTTAAGGGATATCAGCTATTGAGGTCGTACTCATGACGCGAGTTTCGAAAAATACCCAGGAGATGACAAAAATGAGATCCGTTCAAAATTATATATATATTTGTCTGTTAATGCTCTAGCGGTTGCAATTTTCGTTTGATCGTTACCAAACTCGACATTTAAACCTTTTATATAAAAGACAGATCAAGTTCGTTAATGGCTGAAATCGGACCAGTGGGAGGGGGGGGTTTAGAGGGGAGGATTTTCGAAAATTCAAAATATCTACGTTACTATACGTCGGATCGAAAAATTATATAGAATCAATCTTATTGCAAATTAAATTTACTATAAATAGTGTTATATACATTTATTCTTTATCTTGAATATTAACCGAGATATTGGCATTTTTCCGTTTTCAGCTTCTGAGACGAGATCGGTTAACTTCGGGTCTACTCGCGAGTTTCGTCAAGAGCTAGTTCGGGTCGTTCGCGTAACTGTACGGCTCTCTATTCTAAAATTTCTCTATTGTAAAACTTCACATGGGAAATCTGCTTAGTTTACGCAGCCCCTGCGTGACAAACTTTTGATATTGATATTGATGATTGGCCAGGCTTATGCCATGATTTTCTCTATTTGGGATTGTTGTAATGGATTCACCTTTCATCTGCAGTCACAATTCAATGCAAAACGCCTACCATTTCTGCCATTCAAGCAGCTATTCACAGATGACAAAATTCCAAGCCTCTTGGATTCAATTCACACGGGGCCCAAGTCTTTCCCATGGCATTCAGGTGTTTCCTGACAGTTAAAATTTAACTCCTAATGACTCAGTCTAATCTTAAAGCACTTGGTTTCGACTTCTTCAAATTTTGTTGCCAGCCCAGGTCATTCCTTGTCTTCCAGTCTAAAATTACTACTTTTAATCCGACAAAACCACTTCTAACAAATTTCTCAGCTCTCCATAAACATCCACTAAAATTAGATGGATTTTTACGGAGCCTTTGTCTCCGTGTTAAAGTAATGAAGAAGAACTCCCAACAAAAACACTTTAATTGGTAAAAAGTTAAACATATATGAAAAAGTAAAACAATTAGTTATTTACACTTCAACCGAACAACAAACTAAAAACAAGGTCCAATGATGGTAGGATTAAGTGCAAGAGGAGTCACACCATTAATTGGAAAATGACACTAATAGCACCGCCATCTATGAGAAATCCCTATGATATGTATGTGTGTGTACACAAAGCACGGACAAGGACACACATGTATATATATTTTAAGGATGACGAAAGTGGGAGTTATCGAATATAGTATTGAAGTCTTCCCACAATTCAGATTTTACATAATTGCAACAGGTCTTCGCCACATCCATGCCATTTTCAAGTGCTAGCATTTGAAAACACCACGGATATAATGTCCCTCTTAGCACTTGGAAAAGGCACAGATATCTCAAAGGGCAAGTGCAATAAAGTAAAATCTACACTGTGGGAAGACTTTGCTTCATCCCTACACACACACATGTATATGCTATTTATTGATTTATATATATATATATATATATATATATATATATATATATATATATATATATATATATATATATATATACGAAGTAAAGAATAAGGAATGTTGATCTAATAATATTGCACTAGAATTATAATCTATCTCTAATTTTTTTAAAATATGAAAACAAGACGGTCGTGAGCTCTCAAACAAGAATTATTTGTATTCTAGAAGGCTAAGTAGTCAAGCAGCTCGAACATTACAATTCTACTATATATTTTTCCCTTATTTACCCTCCAACATAAACTAACAATTTATTACACACACTGCACACTCATTACAAATCTTGTAAAAGAAATATCACAATAATAATAAAAATTAAATATTTCAGAATAGTAATGAAAGTATGAACATAAATACTCCCTCTCTCCCCCTCGCATGATATTATATGAAACAGTTGACATTAACATATAGAAACAGACACTCATATTAATGCATGCCTGAAGTTACAAATACTTTGGACATTGATCTTGTATTATTCACAAACAATATTATAGTTGGACAACAAATACTTTAGTCACAAATGAAACCACAAAACAGTTCTCTTTGAGGTTTTCATAGCTTCCCTTACCTCTATTATTAAATGTTTAGTATCTGTCGCTGACCAAAAACTTGTAAAAAGCAGATAAACCACAGAAATCTTTCCCATAAATAGAATGCATGAAAATAAATTGTAAAAAGCAAATTAGCATATGTAATTCAAGAACACTGTAAAATGTATTATTATGTACCACTGAGAAAATATTATATGAAATTCTCCGAGTTAGGAATTTTCTTCGCTGAGTACCCCACACAAAAATGTAAGAAATTAATAAACTACAACAGCTTATTTGTATCCTAACAAAAAAAACGTTTTAGAAAAGATTTACCTTTGTAGCATAAAGTGGGTATTAATTTTTAAAATTAAGAAAAAGAATAAAATTGAAATTGAATCCATGCTACTGAAGATAGCTACAAAGTAATGTACCTTCTTTCTCCGAATCACTGTCGGAGAGATCTCCAACTTCTTCAGCCATTGCATCCATGTCCTCCTGATAAGCAAACAATTCTTTAATACCAGATAGCTAAATCTGAATTATGATTCCTGCCAAAATTTATCAACAAATGATAAAAATAGGTTATATTATTGGTAAAAAATAAACTTTTGGCGATAACTTGTTATATAACCTACAAAACAATTACAGCAGTGCTCCAATTCATTTTTTCATTAAACATGAAGAAGACACCTTACCATGTATAAGAATAGGAAATCATTCACAACAGGATATTAGACTCTGAATCTATTATAGCCCTCTTTAATTATTAAAAGATCAAGAAACGCTAATTTCCCTTCATTTTCTAATTCTATGGTGAATTTGATCTGTGGGTGTTGTTTGTTCATGAAGTTAAAAAAATTCATTAGTTGTTCTTAGCCGTGTTGCAAAATTATGAAGCAGTCGTCTGCATATCTAAGCCATAAACAATTTGGATTTTACTGCCCATTTTTCTAAGGCTGACATTTCGAGATCTTCCATGAAGAGATAGGCCACAATTGACGGCAAGGGGTTTCCCATAGCAAGTCCTTCGTTTTTGTTTGTATATGTTGTTGTCATATTGAAAATAACATATAATAGTACTAATTTAAATAAATCTAACATCTCGTTATTTAACCAACCTTTCTATTTTACTAGATTGATGGAGTCTTGTACTGGGACGTTAGTAAATAATGTCTCGACATCAAAGCTGACTAATATGTCAGAATCCATTGTTTCTACTTTCTTTAGTAGTTCCACTAGGTGGGTAGAATTCTTAACGTACGATGGTGTGTGGCCTATGAATGGGCTCAAATGGGCTAACACTTTACTGGGTAGGTATGTTGGTGCACCTATCATAGATACTATCAGTCTAAATGGAGTATCTTTCTTATGGATCTTTGATAAAACGTAAATACGTGGTATTCTTGAGTCTCGGGGTAACAACTCCTTCAATGTTTTTTTATCCAATTTGCTGTTTTTTAGGATTCTCTTTATTTTGTTTTCAATAATTCTGGTCGGGTATTTATTTAATTCCTTTTTCGTACACCAGTGGATCTAAAAGACTATTTATTTTTGTTTTATAGATATCTATATCCATAACTACTGTTGAATTGCCTTTAACAGCTTTAGTAATTATTATGTATTTTCTACTTTTTAAATTTTTAAGGGTGGAAACTTCTCGTAAAAGATTCATTTTGGGTTTTCGAGCTGTTTTAAGTGCATGTGCGACGTCTAACCTAATTTCAGCTGCCATATTATCGTCTAATTGGAAGAGGCTAGTCTTCACAGATGCTATTATACAGTCAAGTGGAATATTATTCGGTGTTGGTGCGAAAATGAGTCCTTTTTCCAATAATTTTGTTTCGACATCGGTTAACTGTAATTTAGATAAATTTATGATTGTAGATGGTCTATAGTTTTCTTTATTCACTTTGCTCTGTTTACAGTTTTTTTTTTATTAGTGGAGTTTTCAGAACTTGATAAAATTCAGGTGATGATAAAAAGTTTGGTGTAGAGTTATAATATAGTTATAAGAACATTCTCCCATTTGATATTTTTCTTTGTTTTTAAAGACCTTAGAATTAGTTGATAAAAACATCGTTTCAAGAATGAATGGTTTAAACCTTAATTTTGTCATAATTCATAAACAAAATTGAGTTACTTGCGAGTTCGCTCAAAACATGGATTAGATATTATCTTGATATTAAATTATTTCTTCGCTCGAACCCTCATCAACTGTTTGTAACTTCTGATTAGCTAATGCTAACATATTTGTGACTATTAAGACAGAATGCAGCTAAGATTTTGTTGAATCCATGAGACGGTGCATAAAATGAATAGGGATACTTCTAGCCTTTCTCAATTAATCTATTCTTTGCACTTTGAACTATCTATTTCTTCACATCTTTGAACGGCCCACTTCAACCGATTTTGCTTTTGGCCGAAAATGTATTCTTTATTTTTTTATCAAAGGTAATTTTAAGTAATGTATAATTATTTTTGGTACTTATCGGTTAACGGGAGGCCACTCATTTACAGATGATTATGAAATCCTAATAAGAAGAAAATCACTTTATCATTTAAAATAACACTTATAGAATTTATAATTAGAGGTGATTATTAAATCATAATAAAAAGAAAATCTCTTTATTCTTTAAAATAACACTCCTAGAATTTATAAATGACAAAATGTTATTATAAATTAGCGATAGCCGCATAAAGTGGTCGTCTATGGCCATTGCCTGCCACATGAACTCTGCAAGGTAGCTGTCCAAATGGTGTCTGATAGTACCCCTTTACTTTTTTTTTTTTTTTTTGCGCCATTTAGCACAACCCTACATCGTTCAAACATTTTGTGTAAGTGCACCAGTATCAGAATCAATGAAATTATACTTATAATTTACTTTCTGATATTGAAACCCCGCTTTTTCCAGTTGTTTAGTATTGTCACCTTTCCAGCAATCTGGCATTATCTTAGAACCAAGTTCAACGAATTTAGTAATCTTTAGAAGTGATATAATTTCTAGAAATGCAATTTTAAATAATAAACTTATTTTCTTTTTCTTATGATTTAATAATCATCTTTAAATGAGTAGCCTCCTGCTAACCAATAACTACCTCATTTTTCAATTAATAATAGCAGTAAATTATGCATAGCTATTTTTTTAACAAGGAACAAGATATTAGAATTTGTATTAATTACTATAAGACAAATGCTGTCACTTATTACACTCAGTTGCCTACTATAAAATATTTAGTTGGAGATTTATTTGAATCTCATTTTAAAAAAATTAAAAAGGACTTATTTGTGTCCAAAGAAACAAAAAACACCAGAATAATTCATCTAAACATATTAAATAGTGAAATGTATTATTATACTTGCCTTATGAATTATTAAGTTTCTCTGGGTCAGCTAAAGACATATTATTTTCTCAAAGTAAAAAATTAAAACCGTATTAAATATATTCAAAATTAAGTAAAAATAACATGCTAAACAACTGCTAATAATAATAAAAAAAATTCCCGTCACCAATATGAACATTTTGATAAAACATCAGCTGTCCAGGTGTTAATAACAAAATTTGGCAACAAAAAAAAAATCACCTTATTCCAGAGGAACTAATACATTCACAAGGAGGGAAAGATATAGCTAATAGAAAAGAGATTTGAGGGAATTAGGAAAGCAAGGGAGATAACTTACCACATGCAACAAATGCCTAGACTTAGTAACTGATTCCAAGGAATGATTGATGCTTTTATGCCCTGCAGAAAACTCAGTTCAAGTGCCTCTCTTAGAAACTCATGATATATAAAACGGTGATTAGACCTGTGGTCATGTATGACAATGAAGCAAAGACTCTCACACAAGAAAATATATCATTTGAGGAAAGACGAAATATTTGTGACTTATAAATTAGACCATGTAGAAGACAATTATCCATTTTGATAAAATTGTGAGCCTATTTTAGAAAAGGAAAATTGAACTCCAGTTAGGCACACCATATAGAAACATAATAGGGCAGATACCTACTTATCAAAAGCAGGACCTTCATGGGTGAGATTTTCAGTTTGGGTTGAAGGAAATATTTTGATTACAATTGAATTCTTTTAATTGTACTCTAGAATTTTGTTCATTACAGAAGATACAATGGTAAATCTAAATAATATTATAAATTCATTTTACCTGAGAAAGTGTTATTAAACTTGTAGGCACTCCTTTAGCTCCACTTCGACCAAACTGAGGAGGCAATGGTCCAAAGTCAGCTCCAATATCATATAACCTTTCATCAACTTTTTCCCACCTATAAAATAAGGTAAATAATGAAAAACCCCTAACCTATAAAATAATTGACATCCAGAAGATTAATAATTTTCAACTTTCAACAGGCAGATATATTTATTAGGAGGAACACTTAGTTTGTAGTCATTGTTCTTTGATTTAAATTTTTTCATACTGATGTGTTGATACAAACGTGTATGTGTGTGTGTGTGTGTGTGAATTTATACAACCTATGACAATAGTATGCTCTCTAAAATGAACTTTGCATTTAAAATAATGAAAAAATATATACATATTTTTATAATTTCAATTAATTTTACATGAACAAAAAAAATATACGTCAACTCACCTATGTGTACAAGTAAGTAGCCAGTGAGGGTTCACTACTTTCAGGTCTTTCATTTTCTTAGCCAGATGTACCTGTTGAAATAAAAAAAAAATATATATATATAGCTAAATTGATGCATACATTTATATTTACTAATTAGACCAATCCAGAAGCCACTTAAAATGGCAAAAGCAATAAAGATTAAAATAGTACCTAAATTGTTGGAAAGGAAAGAAGCACTAGTAATAGGAAAAATAAATTCACAAAAATCTGAGTCACAAGGGATGAAATGGGATGCACTTTTAGTGTGGAAAAAGTTTTTTTGGTGAAACTAGACCTCCAATTGAAAACAATTCAAGCGTAAAAGTATGAAAGAAATGTTTTTATATGAACCGTATTTTCACATAAAAATTTTTCTGAGGAAAATAGGGTAAACAGTTTTCTCTTCTTTTTTTTTTCTCACACAGAGCTCATTTATTTTTAACAAAAACTTAGATGATTGTTAATTTTATTAAGTATAATTTATACTTTTTGTTCTTTTTAAATGAAGCATTTCTTATACTGTCAATACATAAAAATCGATTTTGTTTATGAAAAATTAAATTTATTGAAATGAATAGTCAATTTCCTTTTTCTGGTTGGTGGTATTTAGAGAAAACTAATTATTTTTCCAACCCATACCTTAACAATTCACAATTACTTTATTCATTAATTGAACATTTTTCAATGATTTTAACTGTGCATTTTAACATATATTTACAAATTTTAAACAATTCAAAGCTTTTTTTTTCTAGTTTTATGCATTTTCTGGGGAAAAATTGCGTAGTAAGGTTACTTATTTACACCACCTGAAAGTAGACGATACAATAAAAAAAATATACAAATTTTGTAAAAGAAAAAAAAACATTTTAGGACAATGACATTCTCAGTTGATAATGAGATCCAAATATTATGATTAATAACAATTACAGCTTGGCCAGAAAAGAGAAAGTTTAACTTACAGCATCATTTGTTGTTTGTTGAAATTTTAAAAATCAATTTATTTTTGTGGAAGTAAATAAAAATAGTTTTTCATATTTTTCTTGGAAAAATTTTGGTTATGGGCAAAAATAATTCATAAAGTTGTAGATCGTTTTAGTACATACAACTATTATACTTAACTTTTTTTCAACAGGTCAATTATACTGGAAATAGTGACGAACCATTTTGTACTCGAAGAGTGCACCATGACCCATCCCATTTCATCAATTGTGACTAGGATTGACAGTTATGATCAAGCAATTAGGCTAATGCTACTTCCCTTTCATCCTAATATCTGTCCACTTCTTCCCAATATTTTCCTAAGTTAATTAATTCCAGTAATTTGTTAGTGTAATATTATTACTGTTATAGAGGACAAAGAATACCAAAATTCTTGTCTCTAGTGACAATGTAATTGACCACCATTAAAAGCTTAGAATCTGTTTAAAGCTGTAGACAATTTTCAAATTTTTAAATATACCACACTTGTGGAAAATATACCTTGGCAGTCCCTTTTCCAGCTGCGACAAGGTGAGTAGTAGTTGGTTTAAGAGAGTGTGTGACCTTTGCTCCTAGTCTAGTAGCCAATAAAGCTGGTTCTGATTCTTCTAATTTAGTTCGTAGAGGCACAAGACCTGAGAATGCGATTTCACACTCTTCAAGAACTTTGGATCGCAAGTGGTCAATAACCCATTTCACTTCAGCAACACCATATATTTTCTAAAGCACAGAAAACAAATTTTAAAATAAATGGAAGAATTTATATAATGCAAGATAACAGTGAAAATTCTAAAACACTATTTAAATCTTGTTAAATTCTTTAGGAAAGGAATATTAACTAAGTTTTAAAGTTTCCATAACGAAAAAAAATAGACTCAACTAATACAGGATTCCTTATCTAAGGATATCCTAATCAAGATGCTAAACAGAGTACATCAAATTGCATAAACACAGACATTAGCAAATTGCTGTTAACAAACAGCAATGCTATTTATCACGGAATAAATCATAATATTTTAGCATTAAAGTGGTGTTGCTAGTGTTTATAAAATATGAGTAATATAGAAATATTTATTTATTTACGTCCACTTTATGCTACTGTGGCAATTGGGATGGGTTATCTACAGGTTACCACCCTTTTCTGCCCAGGGTGGGACTAAGGATTTTATTTAATGAGTCCGTCACTAAATAAATTCCTATTGCTCAGGCAGGAATCAAACTTGCTACTCTAGGTTTACCATATGAGATTAAGACCTACACCTTAACTGACGTGGCTAACCTGACCCCTCATATAGAAATAAATGAAACCATTATCTTACATATACTTTAATAAAACAAATGAAATTTTTACTTCAAAGAAATATGGGTTTATTACCTTATCATAAACTTCATAAAACATTTTGTGGACCCTTTTAAGAATGCTTGTGAGGTATATTAAATAATCATCTTCTTCTTCAACTTCAATTTGATCAGTCTGCTCCTCTTCATTCTCAGCTTTTTCTTTTATCTTCACTCCTATAAACGAATAAAATAAAACAAAAAAAGTTATTGTTATTTATTTACATCACTTTATGCTATTATGACTAATTGTGATGGGTTATCTATAGGTTACCACCCTTTTCTAGCCAGAGTGGGACTAAGGATTTTATTTAATGAGTTTGTAAAAAATAAAATATATTAGTAATTTATTAAACACTATAATGAATAATAAAAAAACAAAACAAAATTAAAGATTAAATGCCCTACAATTTTTGTTGTATTTACTTTGTCTCTAACTTGAATATTAGGCATGTTGCTTGTATTTTTTGTATTCAGCCTTCAGTTAACCCCACTCCTAATCACGAGATTTTTACTTTTCAGAAGTTATATCACAAATAATTTCATGTCCAAAATAAATTTGAAGGAAGTTACATAGACACTTGGGACATATTGCTTACTTTACGCTACACCTGATTGAAGTACTTTTTAAAAGCACAGGTGATATCAGGAATGCCATGGATATAACAAAGCTAATGTTAACCTAAAACCCAACAGAGACAGCAAATCTGCTTTTATACTAAAAATATACAAAAGGGAAATAATAGAAGTAAGTCTCACCTGGAGCAAGGTAATCTGTAGCTACACCAGGAGGCATCTGAACCCTAGTATCATTATGAATGTCACCAGTGTTTCTAAAGAAGTGATAAGGCTTAACTGGTATTACATTTGGAGAAAAATCCCAAACATCTTCTCTGTCATCGATAATACATACAAGTTCATCTCCACAAGGAAATAAAGCCCTAAAATAAATGATAAATTACTAATTTCTATAAATATTTTTATGTATCTAAATAAGTATCTAATAATTCTGCTTCACAGAGTGGCCAATTAAATTACGATATTCTTATTAAATATTAAATAAAAATATTCTAATATAATTGTTTTCTGTTTTGGCATTTTGTTATTCTTTCTTGATTTCTATTTTTGTGTTTTGTTGTACTGTGTTGCTACCTATTCCTTTTTTATTGTATTTCTATTCTACTCTATTTTTATCTTATGTTTATGGTATTTTATTTTTGTTTAGAGCAATATCGCCCTAGTTGGGAAGCTCCGAAATATATAAATAAATAATATTAAAATAATGCCTAATTTATTACAGGACTTAACAGGACACTGTCTGCAAAATAATTTAATTATAAAATATCTTAAGTATCATGAGGGGTAAATAAAAACAAATCATTATAAAGGAATTGCACTATAGTAATATCGCCAAAAAAAGTTCCAATACAAAGAGTATAGAGGAAATGTATGCAACACCCTCGCACACTGAATCTCTCTCTCTCCCCACCCCCCTCTCAGACCCTCTCTTTCTGTCTCTCTCTTCACACATCACATATTTTTCAAAGGACATATATGAGTAGGATCCTAGACATATGGGTAGGATTTTTTGAACTAATAAATGATATTGTAACAGCTTTATGTATTGTGTGAGGAGGTAGCAATAAGAATAAAGTCATAACGGAGAAGATTCTTTGCCATTAGGAACATTAATTAATGAACCAGGCACAAAATAAATTCCTTTGCCCAACCTGGAATTGATCCCACAACTCATTGTTCTCCGAATGTATTACAACTAACACTGTTGCACAAATTTTAGCACATTTTCATAAAATTTTAAAAAAATATATACCTATCTTACAAACTAATTGAACTTTGCAATTGTTACGTCATGTTAGAATTACTCAATGTATTGTTATTATTGTGTAGCTGTGTTACCAATATACCCCTAAACTAGAAAAAAGAATAGTAAAAATAATATCTAAGTTCAAAAATTTAAATTATTCTATCACTTTCTACTACTTCCATTAGGAGAAAATCAAACCATACAATCCCAATTATCTTAAAAAGTTTGCCCAAGGAATAAATAAACTGCATTTCAAGAAATATTGTACTGTTTTATGCTTACTTTAAATTAGCGTGTTTAGAATTTGCATGAAGACACTCATCCCTGGAGAGAATCCTGTTCGAAAACAAACGAGCTTCTTTATCTAATATATGTGCCACCATATGGGCATACGGCCTCACTCCAAAAGTGCAAATGTGAAGCTCAAAATACCTGTAAAAATAAAAATATAATTTTATTCCATTATGATTTAGGTCAAGTAGAATATATGGTTTAATTCTATTTTCGAACAATAAATCAGTTCTAAAAAGCCAAAACAAAATTTATTATAAAAGCAAAAATATGTGTCAACAAAAATCAGTAGTTGCTTAAGCATTTAATTAAATAAATGAACGAAATTTCAAAGTGATATGAGATGATGAATGTATCAGCTGAAATAGCGCCATTACTGGTGATATGATAGAATGCCTCTATAGGCATCTTTGGAATAATTGGAGTCAATGATATAATTTTCTGAAAATGCACTCTTTTTAGCACAATGGACATAATAAAATTATTGAAAGCAAACAAAGAAGTACAATATCCATTTTCTCAAAGTGGAAATCTAACCATAGCCTTAGAGAAGAAATAGATAAAGGTATGAAATGGGATCAATTATTCGTCAAAAGAAGAAAACAATGGTTGATAAAATCATAACGCTTAATAGTTTCAGTGGTTGTATAAAAATTCCAATTGTAGTTTTGCAAAACCGCCCATTTGAATTAAAATAGTCTTTAGATCAAGATGATGATGACTCACAGAACATATTTCTATTATAATTTTAGCAGATTTCCCTTAAGTGTTCACATTTATATAAAAGTTTACTGAAGGTATAACACGGTAGGTCAACAGATGAAAAAAGCCCACTGAATATCTATCACTTATTTATTTCTCATTCTACATATTCCATAATTCACCCTTACCACTGAGGTTAGCTTGATGTGAACACCTCAGTGGTAAGGTTGACTTATTTTACATTATTTGTACAACTCCTGAAGAGTTGTCATAAAGGACTTGAAAAATGTTAAGTAGGAAATAAATAAGTGAATGATATTCAATTTGTTTTTTCATAATTCACTAGTTTACCTTCAATGAATATCGGACTGCAATCACATTTTAACGATATAAACGTTTACATAAACATGTGTGTGTGTGCGTGCATGCGCGCATACATGTATCTGCTATAGCAGTCATATTTTAGTTTCATTATTACTCATCTTTTTTTTTAAAACATTTATTGTAAAACTAAAGATGAAGTTCATAAATAGCTGAAATTGATCCAGGAGTGGGGTTTAAAATAGTGGATAAAATCAAAGATTTGCAATGCATCCATTATTATGAGTCACACTGGATAATGTTATACAAACAATCATATTGAAAATATGATTTTCTACAGTACAGCTACTCTATTCACTAAACATCTCACGTTAAACTTAAACGTCCCCTCTAGGTGGCTTGGAATCCATGCTGGATATATATATATATATATATATATATATATATATATATATATATATATATATATATTAACTGATATAATAGGTTAAAGTAAAAATGGGATGAGTGGAGGTTTATTGAAAGCTGAAAAAAATAAATAAATAACTTGGTTAATTTCTGAGATGGAGAAAAATGTTGAATGAAGAATTGCAGGATGTTACTTTATAAAAAAAAAATTGACACAACAAATTTTTTGATCTAATGTATAATAAAGCAGATATCGCCAAATTTACCTATTTCCTAAACCCCATTCCTCCTAGCCCAATTTCGGGCTACTAAAAAATCTTTGAAATGTTTAAATACCAAGTTTGGTAGAAATAAAAAAAATCTCAACAAAACGATTACACTAAAATAAAGTGTGTGTGTACATTTGCAGGAGATTATGTTTGTCTGCATTGTAATAATACTTAAAACTACAACAGGTTTAAATTGAAAAAATTGTATCATTGTTTATAAACAACACTATTGAATTGGAGTTAAAAATAAATATAAAACTCAGATAGGAGTTTAGAGTTATATATAAATATAATAACAGTATTAGTGTTTTTATTTACAATTCGCGGATCTAAAATAACTTAATTATAAATAACACTGTCCTCAAAAATTATAAATTTTAAATAAGCTTCACGATATAGAATAGCCCGATTCACTTATTTCCAACAAAAAATACATGATTTTCTGCAATTATAACACCTTAGATAGTGCAAATTAAGCCACTAAATTAAAACAGAAGGTGAACACAAACTTACAGACTAGGTCTTATGTATAGCTTGAGTTATGTATGTGAAAGCCACAATTATGTACAACTATCTAAGCCTTATAACTTGAAATGTAGGTAGGATGAAAAAATGTAGGCTACGCTTCCACTATAATAATTTATTAACACGGCAAAGCGCTTTCGATGCTGTGCATCATCGTCAGTGCCCTGTTGACACACACAATAATAGTTACAATTTTCTATAGAATATGTTAGGTACATATAACAAAAAACTTATTTTTCTTAGGACTAAAATAGGTCTGTTAAGTTCACAGTAGAAGTTGAAAAAGAGGGCCTGTTAAATTTTCTTGATCTCCAAATAAGAAGAGAGGGGAGAAGTCATTCCTTTAATATATACGAGTGACATCATGATACCCGCCGATTCCTACCACCACACTCAATATAAAATGTCGGGATTTACTTTTCTAATCGACCGCCTTATCAATATCCCCCTATCAGAACAAGACTTCTACCAAGAATTATCCTTTATCAAATACTTGGCGCTCAAAAACGGATACACGGAGAACTTAGTCGACAGAATGTTGGAAAAACGTCTCCGAAGAAAAACCGAGATAGAGTTACAAATCACTCCCACCAACAAAAGGAATGATAATTCCGGCTACCCACTTAGCATCTCCTTCATTAAACCCCTTTCAGTGAAAATAGGCAACTTACTGGGAAAAGCAGGCATCAAGACAGCTTACCGGAGCAAGAAGACCCTCAAAAATCTCTTCCCCAACCCCAAAGATCCTGTTTCCGCTCTGGAGAAGTCTGGCGTCTATCGGATATCTTGCCATTCCTGTGAAGCTACATATGTAGGGTAGAGTGGCAGGAAGATAAAAACAAGGGTTAAAGAACATTTCACCACAAAAACAAGTGAAATGAAAAAACACCTAATGGCCGAAAATCATGACCAGGACTCTCTACAATTGGAAGTTTTGCACCACCTACCTAAGGGAAGGAAAATGGACAGGGTTGAGGGACTAGAGATTAGATTGGACCTTCTAACGGCAAAGAAAAACATTAATATTAAAGAGGATGTCTGCCCTCTAAAATTTGTTCCAACAGCCTCTTTACCTCAACTAGCATGAAAAGCCAGTCTAGCTCCAAGAGCCGACAGGCCAACATCGAAAGCCTTCGGTAAGTCCCCTTTGTCTCCCTTTCTCTTCTTTGTTTTGTAAAACGTCTTTGTTCATATAGGGTTTCTTTCAGTTAGCTTTAACTGTCTACTTGTACCAACCTAATTTAAAAATAACTGTTGATGATTGAAATGTTTTATATTTTATTTAGTTCCACGTTAGATTTTATATGTTTTTAGTCCTAAGAAAAATAAGTTTTTTGTTATATGTACCTAACATATTCTATAGAAAATTGAAACTATTATTGTGTGTGTCAACAGGGCACTGACGATGATGCACAGCATTGAAAGCGCTTTGCCGTGTTAATAGATTATTATAGTGGAACCGTAGCCTACATTTTTTCATCCTACCTACATTTGAAGTCACTTCCACCTGCCAGAATACCAACTCAGACTTATAACTTGAATTTCTCATCAATATAAAAGTAAAAAAAATAATAAAAGTACACAAAGGTTAAGTCCAATGCATTCTGGTCTGAAATATATAATGGAGCTTAAAGCTATCTAGGAAGAGAAAGTGGAGCGGCGCATTCCTAAATATAACTTCGCACCTGAGAAGCCCAAGAGTCCTTGATAGAAAAAGAGTTGGAAAGTTGTTCTTCAGTGACAAATTCTAAGGTGCTACCATTTCAGGGATATATATAATATTTAAAACAGATCTCATTTTCATCATCCACCAATCCTACCCAGGAGATGACGAAAATAAGACCAGTTGAAAACTGAGTGTATATATGTCTGTTAACTCTCTAGCAGTCACAATTTTTGTTTGATTGTTAACAGACTGACATTTACACATTTTATGTAAAACTCGAGATCAATTTTGTTAATTGCTAAAATCTGACGAGTGGGAGGGAGGGAATTTCAATGTTGTTATGTATGTTTTTTCACTATCTAAAAATATAACACTGCACTGATCTTCACAAAAATATGGCATTGCACTAATCTTCACAAAAATATGGCATTAAACTGATCCTCACAAAGAAGCACTGCACTGTACTGAAACTAAAAGTACTGCTCGCTAAAGCTGCACTGAACGCACTGTTATTCACTAGTAAGAAAACTGAGAACTGACTAACTGTCGAGCAAGCTGGGCCACTTTATAGTCGGACGGCGAGTTCAAAGAAAACATGTTCAACCTAGATCCAAATATGGCATCCACATTTCTACAAGAACACCAAGCTCTACTAGAGTCCTGGCTGACTCAGTGGAAGATCAAGGTCAACAACAGCAAATCAAGCCACGTAACATTTACTCTCTTAAGTTTCATTTCCCATAGTACTCTAATTCCTCAAAAATCGCAAATTAAGTATCTAGCACTAACATTAGATAAGCAACTAACTTGGAAACCACACATCACATTAAAGACAAGAATTGAATTGACAGCATAGACTTGTACTAAGACTACTTGACAACAGATCTAAACAACTTCCCATATCAAGCCAATAGTCACCTTTCTATCATTCAATTTTCTAGTAATATTGATGGAAATAAAACAAATAATGAAAGACAAAAAAAAAAAGTCTGTCACGCAGGGGCTGCGTAAACTAAGCAGATTTCCCACGTGAAGTTTTACAATAGAGAAATTTCACGAGTCGAGTAGTTAAGGAAACGGCCGAAGTAGCTTTTGGCGGGAAAGTCACTCGTCCGTTAGCCGTCCAAATTTAATAAAAATGCAAATATCTCGGTTAATATTCAAGATAGAGAATAAATGTATAGAATAATATTTATAGTAAATTTAATTTGCAATAAGATTGATTCTGTACAATTTTTCGATCCGACTATAGTAACGGAGATATTTCGAAAATCCTCCCCCTTCCACTGGTCCGATTACAGCCGTTAACGAACTTGATCTTTCTTTTTACATAAAACGACTAAATATCGAGTTTGGTAACGATCAAACAAAAATTGATAACGCTAGAGCGGTAACAGACAAATATATATACATACATACAGTTTTTAACGGACCTCATTTTCGTCATCTACTAGGTAGGATCGATGGACATTTGAAGAAAAATTTCGAAAATTCCATCATGAGTACAACCTCAATAGCTGATTTCCCTTATGGGGAAATCTGCTAAAAACATGATAGGAATAGTAACCATTGGTTTCCTTGCTTTGATCAGACCCTAAACTCCAAAAGTATGACTTGTATGATTGTTTACTCAGGGAATAAAAGGAATATCAAATCTTAAGTGTGATTAGATAGCGCAGGGAGTTTGCAGTCATTTCCTCTGGACATATTACTTCACATCTCACTCAAGACTAACTTCTCCAATAAACAACACACAAAAAGTATTTACTTTTTTTTCCCATTAAGAATCAAAATGAAATTTTAACATGAGATATAAGGAAAATGAAATTTATCTTTAAAAACTTTTGGCGAAATCTTTGCTTTAACACTAAAAAGATTAAGTTGTTATAATAGACTTTAATACTGGAAACTTGAAAATAAAAATTAATATATAAAACAAACATAAAATTAGTATGACATGAGGACTGAGATATTTACTAAAACAAGAAAAGAATAATAATATGTCAGCTCAAAAACAGTAATGGTAATCTTAGTTTTTAGAGAAAAAAAAGGTTATTAAATATTTAAAAGATCTAAAGGCACTATTAAATATTTCAAAAATATTATTACTTAGACATTTCTTCAAGGAATGTTTGTGTTCCAGGTCGAAGTCTTGTGTGGTACCAAGGGTTTCCAGAACCAAAAAGCTGGAAGTGGTGAACATCCTGTCAAACAAAGAAAACCCTGTTTGATTCTTTATAAGCATCCATGGTACTTATCGATTATCCGGGAGGCCACCCATTAAAACACGATTATTAAATCATAATAAAAAGAAAATCACTTTATTATATAAAATAAAATTTCTAGAATTTATAAATGACAAAATTGTTAAAATTAGGAAGCTCATTATTTACAGATAAAATATTCGTGGTCCAAAACCACATATCACTATTTAGTGTTATTGTTATCGCTTAAGGCTGTTGACAAGGTTATCTTTTAGTCATTCTGTTTCTTTTGTTATCAGAAAATGTGTGATCGTTTATTAACAACACAGTGTTTTTTTTAGCATCATTTGGTGTTTATTATCACAGTGTTGTCCTAATCAAGTATGAACAGCCTAAAGCATTAACAATAACACCATAGCAGTACGCAGTTTTGAACCAGTATATGTACATATATATACATATATATAAAATTGTGTTGATGTTTTCAACCAGGTTATATTTATATATGGTGTTGTTGTTTTTTTTAGAGGTTTGGTCAAAGTTGGTGAAAGGAACTTCTTAGTTTATGCCGATATTTCGAGAATTTTATTTTCTCTTCTTCAGGGCTGTATATATATATATATATATATATATATATATATATATATATATATATATATATATATATATACTGGTTCAAAACTGTGTATCACTATGGTGTTATTGTTATCGCTTTAGGCTGTACTAGGTAAGGTATTAGGTGGAAATCATTAGAAACTGAATAATTTATGACTTCTTCACTAGCCTTCAATATAAGTCTATGAAAATAACACATCATTTGTTATGTGCCATTATCAAATAAACTTTAATGTGTATCTAGTGATTAGTTTGTACATAGATAATACCATTTGACAACTCAGCTTAAAGTAACATTTTGCAGGAAAAAGATAAGGAACTAATTTTCGTAAATTTTTATCTTTAATCACCCTTAGAATCTACTTCATTTTTGAAAATATTAATGCAGTCTAATGATCAATTAGGGTTTCCTAAAGAAAAAAAAAAAAAAAATATTGAGGCTATTCAATTTGACTCAATTAAAATTGAAACGTTTAATCATCGGTTTAAAAAAAAATAAGAAAATTAGCAACTTTTGGGTAGGTGCACAAATATAGGATGATATATGGGGGTTTTTCATTTCATGTCTTGTTACAACCCCCACTCCTGTTCATCCCTAGAATGTTAATAATGCTTTTGCACTTTTGCATGAAATATGGATTTTCATTTCAGACCTTCCTTATAACCCCTACTCATGGTCGTTTCTGAAAATGAGAATACTGTAAAGCCTCAAGTCATAGACTCCATTCTTGTCACCTACCAAGAACAACAAAAAGCATCAATGGACATTAGAAAAATATGTTCTAAATTGCATCATAAGTACAATCTCATTAGCTAATTGCCTGAAAGGGAAATATGCTAAAACAATTGTTATCCGTATAATTCTTTGTGGTGAAAAAATCTTTAAAATTATAAAGAGAGAGTATTAAGCACTACATGTCATTACTACTTAATTTATTTTCAAGCACCATGTTATTTTGTTGAGAAATATTTACAACTTGCCACTCAATTTGATTGAAGTTTCAAAAGTCAGATGAACATAATTATATTGTATTAAAAAAAAAAAAAAAATGAGAATGGTACTCACCTTTAAGTTATTTGGAATGTTATCATGAGTAGTATGAATTAAAGTTTGATCGAGATCAACTAATAGCACTAGTTTACGGTCTTTCAATAGTCTTGCTGTGTCAGCACGCCCAATGATTTGCGCTTGCTATAGATAAATAACACAAATTTAAAAAAAAAAAAATAATTAAAATGTAAATTACAAAAATACAAGTAAATTAAAATGTCTTATACCTCTTGACTGACTTTCAAGGTAGGAATGCTATGAATCATAGGGATTGTTGCTTGGGTACTGCTTATTTCATCCTTTTGTAAATCTGCTCCACATTCAGCACATAAATCATTAATGACAGTAGGGTGAGAGCATCCTTTATCTAATTCCAATAAATGGTCACTGTTTGGAAAGTAAACCCAATTACATAAGAATAATTTCCTCAAAAGAAGGACTTTCTACAAAATAAACATTAATTTTACCCTGGCTTTATAAGAGAACCTTCTTCAGCAATTAACTTTGTAACGGTTCCAACATGTTTGGATTTAAATTTCAAAAGTTTTCCATTTTCTTCATATAACAACAAAACTCGGCCATCGTACATAATCGTGCCTTCTTGCACTTTCCATTTAGAAAGCTTTACAGTTTTATCTAAGCAGGAGTCAACGAAAACTTTTTCAGACATTTTTCAGGGTCATCAAGAAACACCTTCAAGCATTTGAATTGAACGCCAAAGCATGGAGAGACCTTATTTATAACCTTTGATGCTCATAACCTCCCAGCCCTATCCTACATAATCTTATTATTAAGCGCCAACTTATATTTAATTCATATTATTTTACAAAATCAGAATGATCTCCTTGTGAATTTAATTAAATATGATTTAAATGTATTTCTTTATTTTCTTTACACCTTAACTACTGAAATGCAAAATGTAATCATTGTGCATAGCATTTTCAGATCTCTCGGAAAGATAGTGAATACATTTTCTAATTAATCACCTTCCCTGACCTGTATTTGAAATTTTAATTTATTTAAAAGTTGCCATTAGAAAAATTATGAATCGTGTTCTTTATTCACTATTGCTACGATTTATTAAGGTATTAAATGAATTTATTTCGTCTTTCATAGCAAGCTAATCTATGAGTAGGTAGTACAGTAGGGGGAAAAGTATTTGCACACCAATTTTTTTTATTATTATATTATGAATTTAGGTAATACAAAAACTGTATAACATAATTAATAAGAAGTATATTTAAAACGGGATTAATCCATATATAATTCAAATGAAAAACTTCTTACTTCCTAAAATAAATTTAAATCTTACAAAAATTCCGGGTAAAAGTTGTGTTCTTCATACATTTCTTTAAAATTTTATATTTAGTATGCTGCGACGTTAGCGTCAATTGCCGCTTGTAAACGTCTAGGAGTTGAGTAAAAAATGTTTTTAATTAAATTTCGATTGATTTGTTCCCATTTTTGCACTGAAGTATTCTTGAGGTGGTGCCTTCCAGTTATGTGGTCTTTTGGAACATTTTGGTCTAACGGATGGGATAAAGTTTCAATTACATTTAAGTCTGGTGACTGTGGAGAGGTGTGCAGTTGTTGACGAATATTAAATATTAACCATTCTTTAGCTTTATTGGTTGTATGTGTGAGATCATTGTCCTTCTGGAATATCATATCATATTTCATGAAACAATTTTTGTTAGGTGCGCAATAAAATCACTTCTTCGCGAGTGACAGCACTTAGTTCAATTGTTTTGGGCTTGACTGTTTACTGTTATTTAAAAGTTTTATTTGTACTTATTATTGGATAAACTAAATTGAATTGTTTTCAAGCCATTGTATTAAGAAAAAATTGGATGTGAAAATACTTTTTCTACCTACATTATTTAATAAGTCGCTCACGTTTGCGTTGTGTAAACTAAGCAGATTGTTATCAGGCTGATAATGCTAAATCATATATGATGCTCTAGTATTAAGAAGTCTATGTAAAAACGTCTTAAAATTTAAGTTGGTCGTAGTGATACTATTGCACTAAGTGAAAGTCTCATTAGAGGATTGGGGATTTAACTAAATCTAAAACCAATACAAATTACTCGTTTAATATTCATGTTATTAAAACAATCTAAAATGTGACCACCGTACTGTGAGCTTGCATCTCCCTGCTCTGCCTGAAACTACATTGCTTTGAGCGAAGATGCCAAAGATGCCCAAAAGTGTCATCGTCAAAACTACACGCACCATTTTGATTGAGTACTTCTGCAGCCGATACCCAACTATCCCCATCGTTTTAAAATATAGCATTATTTGATTAGGCACATAACAATAGATAATATATGTGGATGTAATTTACTCCTATAACTCCCCATTTCTCCCGGTAAGATTTAAATTTTGCATGAAACCGATATGTAGGGAATATGGTACCTATTGAATATTTAAAATAAAGGCCCCCTAGAACTTAAAATGTTCATTGACACCGTCAAATCCCACATTTTGCCCATGTATTTAACACATAAAGTCCTTAAAATCTTATAACGAAACATTATATATATATTCCTGTAGTTTGTTGGTCTTCAACTCGACAACAATCGTTGGGGCAACGTGACTTAAAACCTACGATATTCACCGAAATTTTTTATTTGCCTAAGTTGAAAATCTAAAAATGGTAATAGCTCAGTTAATATTCGAATTAGGGGATACAAGATTACATTTTTCAATATTAGTCGTGTTAATCAATGTAATATTTCACACTTTATTTATTTTGTCATGAGTCTTTCAGTGAATCATGTTGTAGCTATTTAATTAATACAGTGCGCTATCCCCCCCCCCAATTCCAAATATGACATACCTAAAGTCCCACTGCTCATATAAAGCAATTTACACCTAGCTCGTTGGAAACACAATTTAGCATTACCAGAATAAACCTGAATTCACCTGTCAAATATTGTGAGATTTCGTTTTTATAAAAGATTATTTCATAAAGTAAAGCAAGATGTTACTTTGAAAAGTCTACTTTTAAATGATATTATTATTTACGTTTGAAACATAACAAGAAGTATGAAACAGCTTAGACTTTTATATTTACACATAACTTGTTTTTTTAGTTTAACTGTTGAATTTTCTTTATCCACTGATAAATGTATTTTGCAAAGCACTACTGATGCATCTAAGAGCAGTTTGCTTAGCAGCATATCTCTTCTTACAGGCATAAAGTATGTGTTAATATTTATGAATTCTATTGGTGGAAAGTGTTTGTAGATTCTATTATTACACTTAAATTAAATTCTGTTTAAGGTATTTAGCTGCAAGAAATGATTTTTCTTATGCAGTTTCCATTTGTTCTGATGTATCGAAAGGAAATCACCCTAATGCTAGTGTGACAAGAACTCACATTGCTCACAATACTACCACTGTTCTAGGGCGTTATAATGAAACTGATATAATTAATTTAAAGAAAGGTAATCATATGATGTTTTTAAATTATAGCTTATGTTTAAATTAATTTTGTTCCATTTCTCTGTTAAAAATGTTCCTACTTAATTTGTGTTCAGAGCTTTAACTTTCAGTGGCATTCAATCTTGTGTTGTATTGGGAAGGGATAGTTGAAGATAGCCAACAGCCAATACATCTTATTTAAAGTCCATCCTAGTGAGCCCATAAAAATAATCGTTCACCTCTCAAATTCAATGCATACTTTAAAATCTATACTATCACTTCAGTTTGAGAACCAAAGATCAGGAGCTTTAAAAATTCAGAATTGTGTAGTGATTATTTTACTCGATTTTCAATTAATTCTATTCTATATCTGTTTAGTATTCTGGCATACTAAGATGACCAGTCCAATAGTGATTCAGTGCTTTTTTCAGTAATTTAAGCTATTATTAGACTTAAAACAAGTCAAAGTCTTTTGTGTAAGATGCAAAGTTTTTTTTATTAAAAATTGGGTTTGAGAGTAAATGAATTGAAAGAAAAGAACCAAGAGTGGGTAGTAAAAAAATTACCACTGAATAAAGGAAATGCTATAACAAAGGGATTCAGCTTCCCTCCCCCCTACCTAAGGTGCTCACCCTTACCTAAATGGAAGGAGGGCTTGCTTGGGTTGAAATGTCTTGAGACTAATGCTATATGGATTAGAGAAGGGGAAGGACCCATTACTTATTTTCATTCAATTCAGGTTAGTTTTATCTTTATCACGTACTGAGCTTAGGTTGGTACACCCGATATAATTGCTGATTTACAGTTTGACTTACAAATACAATCATAACCATTCACACTCCAAGAGGTATCAAAAAGTAGTACAATTGTGGTTGTGTTGAATTGTGTTATCTTTATTCTAGATTTCTGTTGTTCAAATATAGGACTGTTTGTGATATTTATTTAATACACTCCTTATGGTAAAATTGTTTATAAATGTTATTGACTCATTGTTTTGTGTACTATTTCAGGTCATGAAATTCTTCTTACTTATTCGGGTGGCGACCCTCTCAATGAAAGTGCTATTTGTAACAATACACGATGGAAAACATTAGTCTTTATTACTTGTGATTATACTGCTGATGATGTGAGATGTATTTTAAATTGATTATTTATTTTTTTCATACTTAAAATTATAGATTACCTAAAAAAGTCAATTTCATTTTTCAGATTAATATTGATTTATTGGACCCACTTAATGGAGGATGTTTTGCTCTATTTCATTTGAAGACATCGGTTATCTGTCCCCCTAAGCAGTCACTTTTCTTGAAGTAATTAAATATTGTAATTAATTTAGTAACTTAGCACAACATTATAGAAACTTGCTACCTAACATGTTTTGGTGTGTTTCAGGTGGTTTCTTATTATTATTCTTGGTATTTCAATGTACTTTATGTGTGGAATTTCCTATAAAAGGTATGTTGAGGGTGCTAAAGGTTGGGAGCAGATTCCTCACCATGATTTTTGGAGAAATCCACTCCAACATTTAATGGTAATAAATTTTCTATTTCATTATTCAACTTGAAAAAGACAATCATTTTACACTAGTACTATCATGATACCCATATTTTCATACAAATACATTTTTTAATTCCTACTATAACACTCGTTAGAAGTACAAGAGAATGTATGCTACCAAAAAATATACAAAACTATTTAAATTAAAATAACAGAATATGTGAATAAAATCTTTCTTTTAAAAATTCTATTTTATAACTTATAAAACAAATCAAATTATTGCCTTAACTGCCTAGATTTTTTATTTTTCTGCTAACTCTTAAATACTATTTAATATTAGTGGTCCTGTGAAGATCAGACAGTATTATTTCCAAGTATTTATGTTAAGCAATTCATAATGAAAATATTCCAATCATCAGTCCCTTGGATGGCATTTGGAGTGATGCTGATAGTATATGTGCCGTGAGTGATGTTGGGGTTGCTTCATTTAGAGGAAAATGAGAAAATTTTATCCCGACTCCAATTGTGTTACAAGTGCTTTCCAATTACGATGTTTATGAAGTATCAATTTTATTATTTACTAGCTCAGATACCCGGCTTCGCTCGGGAATTCATTTGAGGCCGAATGGTGATAGTATTTTTTTGGCAAGGCTTTACTCTGCACAATGTTTTGACATTTACCCGTCCCAGTGTTTAGAGTAAATACCCGTCGTTTCTGTGGATTTGTTTATAATACAATTATTTTTTTATGAAAGACTTCACTGTCCTCCATATTTTCATATTTCCCATTTCCTGTGCATTCTGCATAGATTTGAATTAGTACTTTTTAACGTATAACTCATTTATACTTAGGTATACGACGAAAGTGTATATAACAAAAGTTACTCCAAATAACAAAATAAACAATTTTTGTTATGTGCATAATTGCCGAAACCTCAATAGGAAACGAAATATCTCTATTTTGAATTTCCGGCCTCCCTTATAACCCCCACTCCTCCCCGTCCCTAGAAATGTTAGTATGGCTTATTATAAGGAAGGCGTTAGTGCTAATACAAATACCGAGTGTTTTATTTAGTTCGGTTGAGTCTTTTGTGCCAAATAAAATTGTTCACTCCCGCTACAATTTTTAGCGTATAACGTTTTTATACTTCGGTATACGACGATAGTGTATATAACCAAAGTTTCTCTAAATAACAAAATAAACAACTTTTGTTATGTGCACTTTTGCCGAAACCCCAATAGGAAACGAAATATCACTATTTTTAATTTCAGGCCTCCCTTATAACCCCCACTCCTGCCCGTCCCTAGAAATGTTAGTATGGCATATTATAATGAAGGCGTTAGTACTAATTCACATACCGAGTTTGGTTTAATTCGGTTGAGTCTTTAGTGCCAAATAAAATTGTGGACTCCCGCTTTAGTTGATAGCGTATAACTCATTTATGCTTCCGTATACGGCAAAAGTGCATATAACAAAGGTTACTCTAAATAACAAAATAAACAACTTTTGTTATGTGCATATTTGCTGAAAAAGCAATAGGAAACGAAATATCGCTATTTTTAATTTCAGGCCTCCCTTATAACCCCCACTCCTGTTCGTCTGAGAGAATATTAATATAGCCTAAAGTCTAAGTTGGGCTAGTAGTAATATACATAGCAAGTTTCATAAAATTCGGTTCAGCCGTTTATGCGTGAAAAGGTAACAAACAAACAAACAAACAAATAAACAAACAAACAAATAAACAAACAAACAAACAAACAGACACCAAAGAAACAAAATGCATTTATGGTGTCTATGACATGTGAAACGAAAAGTTATCGTGAAATTTCGCGAAAAAAATCAATGTACAGACAGAGGTTACAATTTTATATATATATAGATTAACGTCCACTTTTCCCCCTATTGCTAATTGGGAAGCGTTATTTACAGGTTACAACCCTTTTCTAGCCAGGGTGGAACTAAGGATTTTATTAGATGAGTTCGTCACTAAATAAATTTCTATTTGCCCAGTTGGGAATAGAACTTCCCACTTTAGGTTGTGGCGATTTTAGCTTTAAATATAGATATTTCAAAATAACTAAACTAAAACTATTTAAATTTTGTGTTGCTCTGCATGTGGGAGTTCAGATTTAGGAACTAGGTCAGATAAACAGGAAATATTCCTACCAAGATATTTATTTCAGCTCAAGACCTTCCAACATAATGTGCTATCATCAAGTTTTAACAAATAAGAAAGACGTATGTTTATGAACCACACAATAATTATAATAAATAATAATAATAAATAATTATATTTAAAATATTGATAAAGCACAATAAAATCTTAGAAAAATGAACAAAATAAATCACAAATATATTCCTGCTTTGTTTTAGGGGTGCTTAAGAGGAAAGGAAGAAATTCCTCGGACTGGAATTAATGATCCAGTCGATGAACCTCTTCTTCGACCATAACCAATGCTGAGATTTTCTTCTGATTTTGATGCCCCTTGAGCCCGAATCAGAAGATAGAACTGGAAGAAATTGCTTTGTATACAGGCGGAGAAGTGCTTCTCTGTTGTTGTTTTTTGTATGTGTGTATTTTAAATTATTTCTTAATTTGTTCAGTATTGTGGTTATAAATTGATTTTGTTCCTATTTTTCTATCATTGTTTTTATTTTATATTTGTTGCTAAGGTAAATGTACGGAGTTAACTCTGTCAGAACAAATATTTTTTTTGCTTTCTCTCTTCATCAGTCAGAGATCTTCCATTAATTGTATAGAATGGACTAATTCTGTCCGCTTACTGTGAAAAATTGTAAACTTGTTATAATGACTCAGCTTGAGTAAAGAGGAATACAGAAAAAAATAAGTTGGCTAAAGAAGGCAATGTCTTATATAAATCATTAGAATTTTTTATTAATTAATATTAAATATTATTAACAAAATGGTGGTACTATTATGTACAGCACAGTACAAACCCCACAATATGGGTTTTAACAGAACATAAAATCTGTAAGTACTTATGCTTTTTTTCCAGTAACAATTAACTACTTCAGTTTAGTTAATACATTGCTCTAGTGTATACTCTGTCATCTTTTTATCCTCACAAATTAACAAATAATATTTATCATTTATTTCTGGGAGGGGGGGGGAGGTCCAGTGGGCTTCTATGCTAGGGGTTCCATGTAAGGAAATTGAGGAGCTACATGAATAAAGAAATAGAGATCTGTGGCCTGTAGTGCCATCAAAATATGACCAGAAATGTGTGAAGCTGATCACTTGACCAGCCATCAAAGTTATGGGCATTGGCGTTAATGACCAAAATGGTTGACACACCACAAAAACAAAACAAAAAAAAAAAGCTATGGACAGGCCTTGGCCCTTTATAGGCTGTTAAGCCAATTACTTTTAGAAGATCAGTTATTTTTTAAATAACTTGTTAAAAATTAGTGCTTTAATAATTTATGTATTTTTATTCTATTTTAGACCAGATGATGGTTTAAAATTTATGCTCAAAATATAAGTAAATAAAATTATCAAAACATAATTCAGCATTATTCAATTTTTTTTTTTTTTTTTTAAATACAGACCAACTCTCATCCTTTAATAACTTGTAATATCTACGGATTTTTTAAAGTCATATATTTTGTCTTTTACTTTTCATGTTTACCTGTATTCCTAAGTTAATTTTTTGAAGAATTATTATGTATATAGCATTTGTGCTATATGATTAGTCAATTTTACTAGTCGTGTCTTGTACTGTTTTTGTTAGTGGGGAATGGCCTGGGTAAATGCCCAGTAAATTGAAGTTTTTCCATAATACAAAAAATATTAAAAAGTAGTTAGTGTTTTTGGTCCCTCACTTTGTGTAAATATTCAATAAAGTTATGTACATTATGTATAAACTTGTATATAATATCAATTTGTACTTCTGTGTATGTATATTCATGTGAAAATCTCTTTTGTATTTTTGCCTTCAATTTAAAATATTAATTAGTGATTAATTAAATTTGTATTCTCAAAATGTACATTGTCTACTGATAGTGTCTGAGTTTTTCATGAATACATTATATTTGAATAAATACATGTAAAAAAAAGTCTGATGACCACATGACTTCCTTGTATTCCTATTAAATAAAATAAATAACCCTTATTATTGCTGCTTTTAAAATTATTTCATTGGAGTCATATATTATATCTCTATTCCAAGCCATCAAATCAAAAAATGTCAAAATAGAACAAAATGTATAGATGTTTACTTAAACAAAAAAGTAAAAGTCTCTCAGGAGCTGTTTAAACTAAGCAAATTTCTTATGAGCTGATATATGACACTCTGATGATCTCATCTCGCCATCTATGCTCTATTTCTCCCACAATAAGAATCCTATGTAAAGAGGAATTGAAATACCAGCTGGATATGATATTTAAAGTGAGTCAGTTAAACTGAAAAACACATGAGAAGGAAGGAGTAAAGATCTCGCTCTCTCCCCCTCCCCCCTCACTCCCTCTCTCTCTCTCTCTCTCTCTCTCTCTCTCTCTCTCTATATATATATATATATATATATATATATATATATATATATAACCTCTATCTGTACATTGATTTTTTTCTTGAAATTTCACGATACTTTTCCATTTCACATGCCATAGACACAATATCTGCAATTTGTAGCTTTGGTGCCTGTTTGTTTGTTACCTCACACATAAACGGCTGAACCGAATTTAATGAAACTTGGTATGTATATTACTACTAACCCAATTTAGAGTTTAGGCTATATTAATATTTTCTGAGACAAACAGGAGTGGGGATTATAAGGGAAGCCTGAAATTAAAAATAGTGGTATTTTGTTTTGTATTGCTTTTTCAGCAAATATGCACATAACAGAAGTATTTTATTTTGTTATTTAGAGTAACTTTTGTTATATACACTTTTGTTGTATGCCTAAATATAAATGAGTAATGAGAGTGCCAATATTATTTAATTCCATCAGGTAAATAAATTATTTAAATAATATTTTGAATCAATAATTTAAGGAAAACAATGTTGACAACCTTTATGTGGGAGCGGAAGTTGACGGAAGACTAAAACAGTTTATAGAGTTTACTTATTTCCTGTGAAATGCTGGCATTACTGGAAGTGATTTCCACTGAGATTTACTATTATGATTATGTACAAAACTATGCTTAAACTATATGTTCGAACATGCGTAAAATTAATGACTTCTGCTATAGTTTTAGCGTATATCCCGTGTTTACTTCAGTCTTTTATGCCCTTTAATATGTTGACTCCCGCTTTAATTTTTAGTGTATATCTCGTTTATACTTTGTTATACAATAAAAATGAATATAACAAAAGTTACTCTAAATAACATTACATTGATGTGTGACATCTATTTCGATTTTATATTACTTTCTGTGATGGTTGACGGTTTTCTAGTATGTTAGAAAATAATTATTAAAAAACTAGTGTCCAAGTCAAAAAAATATTGAATAAACCTGCTGTTAATTGTTAAAAGGAACAACAATTCTCATTATTGATATTTTCAATATTAACATTGAAAAATATTTTAAGAGGAACAAGTACTCTAGTTAGGTAATTATAAAACATTGTTTTATTAAAGGGTGGTAATATATTATATTAAAGGGTGGTAACCTGTAGATAACCCGTCCCAATTAGCCTGAGTTGCAAAAAGTGGACGTTAATAAATAATAATAATAATAAAAACATTGTTTACATGGAACTGCAATTATTGTTCCTCTGAAATTTTGAGGTGTTTTTTAAGTTCAAATTATACTACTAATCTGAGGGACACTAGTATATTGTGCAATCAGAGTTTGTTCTGTTCATGGCAAAAATTTAAAATAGATATTCCATGCCAAAGCCAGAAGACAGAAAGTATCCTCATGTAGGATTCTAATCCAATGCAGAAATCAGACATATCATTCATTAATCTTCAAAATATTCTCCAAAATAAACAAATGAACATTTGTAAAATATTCAAAGATAACATACTTTGGTAAAAATATTAAAAAAAAAATAATATATTTATTTATAATGCCATATGATATTCAGAAGCATCACAATTTACAAATTCTCTTGAACATACTCAATTCCATATTTTTTTTACATACACTATGTACAACTTTTAATAATTACAGGGGTTTGGAGAGGCTTCCCACATTTCGCTTCTTCTTCTTCTTTTTTAATTTAATAAGGAAAACACTAAATATTTTCATGGCAAAAGAAAATTATATTTGCTGTTGAGTTAATTTTTAGGAATAAAAAATTACCTTTAAAAATGAAATCTATAACTTATGTTTTTTTTCTTTTCTACTACCCTCAATCCAGAAAGACATTAATTCAACTTAGAATAACAAAATTTTTATAATAAAAAAATCCAATCAATAAAATTCAGGGATGAGTTCATTTTCCCCAACTACATATTCACTCATCTAAATGCCTATAAACTCTCCTTAGTTTTTCTTTCTTGTTTCTTTTTTCCTTATGGTTCTTCCAAGGTTTTCCAGTAGTCTCGGTAACTTGATCAGAGCCAGTACTGAAAACATAATTTAACTTTTATAGAAAGATATAATAATAGGTTTTTATTTTTTCCTATTTTAAAACATTAAAAGTTTGTATATTCGATTTTGCAATCCAAAAGAACCCTAATAATCAATGTTTATTATTTTTTTGTAATAAACGTAACAATATATATATATATATATATATATATATATATATATATATATATATATATATATATATTTGGTATATTATTTGTTTATGAAGCCATCCACAAATATAAATTTAAAGAAGAAAAACCTCACCTTATCCCTGTGGGTCCTATCTTCTGAACTCCCTTATGATGGACACCTTTTGAATTTGCTTTAAAAAACAGGTTATCAATGTCATCTCCTGATACTTTGTTTACCTAAAACATATAAATATATTCTCCTAAGAACAAACAAAATGTGAGATGCAATATAAATATACGATGACAACTGAGCTTAAGAAACTCATGTGGTGCCTGTGTTAATTTTAATACATAATAAAAGTGAATATATTATTATGAACATTCAGTGAATAGAATAGAGGTAAGAATTGTGTACCCTGATTGCTCTAGCTGCTTGTGGTGTAAGTTGTGGGATTTTCCTAATTTTAGTTTTAAATGTATGAAACTGTTCTTGATCCACTCCAGGAGGTGCAACACAATATAGGAGACGCCCATTGACAAAATCTTTAAGAATGTAACGAGAAGCTCGTGGATTGTCTGGCTGTCCATTTTGCGTCATAAATCCTCGACAGTCTAAAACATAAATACAGTAATTATTTATTTATTTATTTATTTATTTATTTATATATATATATACATATATATATATATATATATATATATATATATATATATGTGTGTGTGTGTGTTTTCCTATTTACTATTTTGTAAGGAAGGCAGTTAATTTTAATTAAACATGCAATGTAGTCATATCTGTCGGTGCATACCCCGGTTCCAACCCTTTACTTGATTTACCAAACATATAATGTTTTTCAGAAATAGATTAACAACTATTAGTAATTATATTTGGTAATACTAAAACTATTCTCAAATTACTACAAGTATTAAAAGATTTTGATGACAATTTTGAGTTTTGCAATGCTATCTGCAAGAGTTTTTCTCTAAAAGAAGGGAGTCCCAAGTATGTGTGGGATGGTTTGTTGCAGTGCATGCAAGGTTAAATAAAAGTTAATATAGACCTGGTACAATATTTATCATTTAAATATTATTAGTCAATAGGATAAAACATATATGAAAAGATGCAGGAAAAATATCATGGAATTATGGAAATAATTAAAAAAATTAGGTATATTAAAGACAAAGTAATAGACAATGAAACAATACAATACATAAAAAATAGACTGTTCCGATTGTAATAAAAATTACACGAGAATTAGGACAGCTACTAAAACATTTTTGGAAATCAGTAAGTTACAAATTTTTACAAGTAAAATAAAACATCTTTAGCTAGTTATGAATTTATATAAAAATATAGTTTTAATTTTGTCGATGTAAAAGTTTTAGACAAGGAATACAACACAATCAAGAGGAAAATTAAAGAAACTGTCTATATAATAAAAAAGTGGTCAATAAGAAGACAGAAATATATGTCTCAAAAAAAGTATGCGTCTGGACCAGATATTTTGTAATTTGAAAGACAAGTAGATAAGTTTGGAAGGATTTGTTTCAGGTAGCTACATTAATAGTGCTAAAATTAAGGGAAAAATACTATATAATTTTTTGGTTTTATTATGTAACTAATGCATTTTAATAATCGTTACATTTGAATGGATGTAAGAAAGTTTTGTTTGTTAGATTATTTGTACTTTGTTTGAGTGTGAAACAAAATAATGTTGATTAGGGTGGAATCAACTGTTAAATATAGTAGCCATTTGAGGGAAAGGCTGTATAGGTATATGTTAGGCTGATTAATCTCCTGAAGAGGCAAGTGAGAAATGTAGAGAAAACTAATGAATGAATTGAAAAAAAGAAGTGAGTGTTTGTCTAAAAAATGGCATTCTGCCTATCTATTAACAACTAAAATATCAGTTTCGAGCCTTCTTCCGAATACTGAAGTATTTTTACAACTATGTAAATACATTCAAGCTTACATGCATATGCATTTAGAATTTCTTCATGGGTGGGAGGTCTGTTTGGATCTTCACCTTCCAATGGCCGAGGGATCATGATACCATATTCTGACTCAATTACCTCTCTTGGGATTAGGGACGCAAGAAAAGCAGTGGGAGATACATGATCTCTCATTTGATCGATGGGAAGAATACCATTCAGGATCATCTCAGCTTTAGTCGATACAAAACTAGGCATTACAAGTCCAGGGCAATCACATAAAATAATATCTTTTCTCAAATAAAGAGTCTGTAAAATAAATAATTATTCAATTAATATAAGGGATACAAAAATATGAAAGAAAAATAAACTTGACTACTTTAATTTATTAAATAATAATTAACTCTGAAAACCATTGATATTACACTATAAATTATATATATGTATATATTTATTACATAATCATACAACTATGATCAACATTTTAAAAGGCTAATGGTGAAGATGCCTTGAGATATTGGATAAGCACAGCTATTTCATTAATAGTGTTTTTAAAAATCACTTTCTTCTACAAGGTGAATCACAAGTACTGGAAATATAATTTGATGCTAACCGCTCAAGCTTTAATCCACAATGAACAAAATCAATTAAAAACCTATCAACAAAAATAAAAATGAAGAAAGAACACTTCATTTAGATAAAGAAATAAGTTAGCTGTCCAACAACTGGGTTCTATCCCATAAAAATACCAGGTGATTCAAAAGTCTGTGCATTTTATCATTTTTTTTCTTACAATAGCATACTAGGTGTGTTATTGTATCATCGTTGACAGAATAAAATAAAAATAGATTAAATTACAAACTAAATAATCATTTCATTTTGATCCCATATCACAAGTGCTCTGTTATCTGTTCAGTAATTGTAAGTTATTACCATGAATAAAAATACAGGACGGGGGTCCGTCACACAGGGGCTGCGTAAACTAAGCAGATTTCCCTCGTGAAGTTTAGTAATAGATAAATCTACATACTGGTAACACAACACCACCGTGAATAAATACAAACGGTAATGAGAAATCTTTCAATTAAATAAAATAAATTCCCAACTGAAACGGCTTCTGAATTGTAAGAATAATTTATATTTTAATAACTCAAATTTTAGTAGTCCAAGAACTAAAGAAGGGGGGGGGCGGATAAACAGAACGTATTTGCATAAATCTCACAAAGTAACGAAGTTAAGGTAAGGTTAGAAGAAGCTTCCACCTGAGCCGAGCAATGACGGAAATGGCCGACCTAATCCGAACTATACCCGACCACAGACTTCATAAAAATGCAAGTATCTCGGTTAATATTCAAGATAGAGAATAAATGTATATAACAATATTTATAGTAAATTTAATTTGCAATAAGATTGGTTCTATACAATATTTCGATCCGGTGCATAATAACGGAGATATTTTGGATTTTCAAAAATCCCCCCCTCCCTCTAGTCCGATTTCAGCCATTAACGAACTTGATCTGTCTTTTTACATTAAACGGTTAAATATCGAGTTTCGTAACGATCAAACAAAAATTGAGACCGCTAGAGCGTTAACAGACAAATATATATATATATATATATATAATTTTGAATGGACCTATTTTCGTCATCTCCTGGGTAGGATCGATGGACATTTGAAGAAATTTTTCTAAAATCGCGTCATGAGTACGACCTCAATAGCTGATTTCCCTTAAGGGAAATCTGCTAATACTAATGAATATAAGTTAATAATTGCTGTTACCCCTCTATGCCAGGTAGAAATTAAATGGTAACCATTCGAAATATAAAGATTGGAATAACTTAATCACCAAGAGATCCCTCCATTTTCAACAAATTATTCATTAATATTGTAATAAACGTGATACAAAGAATGTCTATTGGGTCCACATTGACAAACTTATGTTGCTCTTGAACTTAAATAAATATCATTTCTCATTAATTCATAAACATTTCATCAGCTTAGCATTAGTAGAAAAATATGATAAAATTCTGTTAAACCAGAGAAGTACGAGGAGGTGATCAGAAATGATAATTAATCAGCTAGCTGTGTTAACCATCAATGACATGCTGAAATAAAATTTATTTAAAACTGTTCATTTTTCATATTCTGTTATTATAAATGTAAAGCACAAAGTGGCGATTGGACGAATATCAAGAAATTTATAACTGCAAAATGACTTTTGTGTGATTATATATGTAGGATTACAAATAGTACTGTATCATTTTTAACTCTTGAAGTTAGTTTTATTTAATTATTTGATTCAGGTCAAATAAAGGATTGTATCTCATGTTTCCAAAAAGTTTAAGTTATTCCCAAATCCAAATATGTAGCATTTACATCAACTTTTTTTTTTTTTTTATATCAATTGAGATTTTAGTCAATCAGATTATAATACAAAATACATTTAAAAGAGTATCATACTTGGAAATGTTTTGTTTTCCCTGGTGTTGCAGAAACAGATACTTTCTTATCAGCAAGAAGAGCATTAATTGTAGAGCTCTTTCCAACATTAGGATAACCAACAAGGCCAATAATTACATTACCTCTTTCTTTCACAGAATCATTCATTTCACCAAAACTTCCAAAAAGATTGATCAGATCTTCACGTCCAAGAAGTTTAGACGAGTTTTGGATTAAACCTGTAACACAATGTTCAATTATATATCAACTTAAGAGAGAATTTTAGTATAAAACATGATATAAATTAATAGCTAAGACCAAACTATACACTTTGAACCCATCCTACACTAAACTCTTAATTAAATGAATAGGGCAAGCAGTAAATGAAGTATTTAAACTCGTTTCAGACTATCACTACTACAAAAGAATCAGCCCTTGAATCCACTCAAAAGAGCTGCAGTTTATTGTTGTAGTTAACTTTTCAATATTCAGAGTATAATTAGTTGAAGGGAATAATTTGAAAGCTTTTTCAAGTTAATTGAATTTTGATACTCTTATAGAAACCAGGGTAATAAGCAGGTCATACTAACTCTATTCTCAAGCCATTCTAACCCTTTCTGGGGACAATCCATAGAAGAAAACTGGACACGTACGTTTTTTTTTTTTTGCATTTGGAAGTTCATCTCTGAAGCACATCTTTTTGCAGCCAGTCACCCTAGGGACTTGTTAAATATACTTTTGTTTTGTTTTCATTTAACATAAACTCAATTTAAGATTCAAGGTAGAAATTAAAGCCAGAATTGAAGATAAAACGTCTTCAGAAAGATAGTACTGTAAAATGATTTTAAATTTATTAGAAAGAAGTGTTTTTATTTTACATTTTGAACTCCACTTTTTGATTTTGTATGCCTATATGGCTTATCTATTATTTTTCCCTGAAATTTATGGTCGTAATTAATATTTTTCATTTCTTAATGTTAAGGAATGAAAACCATTATTCTCATTTGAACAAATATATTGTCATGTTGTGAGGGATCCTGAAATAAGTTATTTGGTTACAATTCTATTCAGCATATTTTATGAACACTACAGAATAATTTGAATCAAGATTTTAGATAACAAATCAAAGCTTTAAAGGACCAGACTTTTAGTAACAAGTCAAATAATTGCATTACCTCTGTTGGATACAGTTTGATTTGTACAAGGAACATCTTCTTTATTTGAGCATTCATCATCCTTAGGTTTGACAAACGATTCTTCTAAGCTCATTCCTTTTATGGTTTCTTCAAATTCGAGAAATTTTTCTTCATCATCCTAAAAATAATAATTTTAATTATAATAATTTTACTTAGTAATATAGTTACTTTAGTTTGTGGAATCCTAGACTTCCAGTGCAGGAGGATCCATGCACTGGACTTCTGTACTTAGCACTGTATTATGTCAGTCACCAAAAATATAATCCTAAGAATAAAAAGAGAAGTCACTATTTTGGCATACTTCTGAGGTTGACGACTCTGTTGGATCTGGTATGGATGAACTAGTATCTTCTTCAATTACTTCCAAAGCAGCTTCCTTGGCAGAAAAAAAAGCAGCTTTGATCCCAACTTGTTCGAAATATTTAGCCCATGACTGGCGTTGTGCATCAGTCAGGAAATCAGCTTTATTAACAAGCAACATATTAACTTTCTTTTCGCTGTTTTCTTTAACATACTTTTCCAAATCTTCACAACGAAAGAGTAATGGATTCCGTGCATCTAGTATTTGAACAACCACATCACTAAAACATAAAAATAAAACAATTAGTAAAATGAAATTTGACATAAAAAGATAAATAGCTGGTTTCCTACCACTTAATGTATAGAACAATTTCTTCTTTATATAAAGAAATAAATAGGAAAAGTTATGGCATATATTTGTGGCCACTGTCTTAACAAGTGCAATTAATATGGTTAACCCGATGACTGCCACAGGTCTTTTCGGATTCCAGTCAGAGAAGCCAAATCGATTTAATCATGTTATGCTTTTTAAAATACTAATTATGATTGATAACAAACATTAAAAAGTTTACAGAATTTCTTTTGCAGAAAAAAAGGATCTTACGAATTATTTTGTAGTAAGCTTTTATTAGACAAAGCTCTTTGCAGAAGCCCAGTACGATTTGATTCATACAGACATACTTGGACTTGTCGCCCCTGAATAGCTGTTTATTTTCTTCCAGAAGGACAGCCATGCAGAGATACACTTAAAAACATCGAACTCACTTGTAGCAGCGTAAAAGTGGCAAGTCAAAAAGCTAGGAGATAAGACATTTTGGGGCGTCCTGAGAATGAAAGCTATAACGATATATCTGGTGTGGGGCAGTCAATGTGTTAAATAAAGACTTATTTTTTGGGGTGTTATCCAACTAATTAATTATTTTTAAAAATAAACACCTTCGCTCCACAACTCTCCAGAGTTGACGCCAGAAATCTAAATTCTTCTCATATGGAGTCAAAACTAAACCTTCATCCTCTTGGGGAAGAGCCAGATTTCGTCTCCATTCAAGAAATCCATCTCGTTCAGTTTGCTGTAGTTCTTCAGGGGTCATGCCCTCATTCCATTTTGGTCTGAAAGAGAAACACCATTTATTTACTAGGCTATTTTATGGTTGATATTACATAATTTTCTTTTAAACTAAGGAATAAAAGATGCCTTCCTGTATAAATGTTATGGGTTTCAATATATTGTATTTGCACTATCTTAGACTAATAGAAGAAAATATCCATCTAACCCCTCACTATAGCGTGTGTGTTAAACTCACAGGGCTGGAGCTGGCTGCTTCCCAGGATCTTTATAACATCCTGAGATTGGTTTTAATGCAATCCACTAGCTCAAAATGAAAATAAATTACACTAGACAACTTCTTTTATTTCCTGGTTTTTATTGTATACGCCATTAAACATTAAAAAAACATCAACAATAAAGCAAAATAAAACTACCTCCTTGGAATTTTCAATAATTCTTTCTTCTCTTCTTTATTTTGTTCATATTTCTTATACTCTTCTTTAGTAAGTAAACCAACACCAACTTTTGGATTAACAAATGTAATATTTAACTTTTCAGCCTGAAAATAATTATTAAATGGTGCATTAAATAAGTTTATACTTCTTTAGATATATAAATCATACATTTTGAAATAACTTTATGTCAACAAGGTGAAATTCATCACTATGTCTTATATTAGAAAAAAATGTTTGAAACAGTTGAGATTCAAACTTGGATATCTTTCCAGCTCTACAGGTAAGTTAGCTGTCAGCTATTCTACGGGCTCAGATACAGCCCAGTTAAATTTTTTTCAGCCAACTCAAAACTATGTCAAGCTGGCTTTAAGAAGAAACAATTGTTAAATTGCTTAAATTAAATAAACATTAGTCATCTACAGTTATACAATAATATAATTATAAAGGTATTATAGCTTTTTAGAGAAATATTACAATATACAGTTTACTGACAAGGTGCGGCTGTTCTAACAAGTGTTTTAAGGGAGGTCAAAAAATGAAAACTTTAAATATCTCCTTCCTTTTTCATGTGATAAAAAAATATCATAGAACATAACTTGTAGTATTTTTTTCTTCTAAAGAAAAAAAAAGTTCACTATCTCTAATGAAAAAAAGTAAACTAATCAAATTTCCCATGAGCAGGTATGACTCACTATTGATCTCATCTCACCATATATTTTATATTCTATGAAAAAATCTGATGAGTAAAAATAGGTTGGGGTTTACTGTAGGGAGAAAACAATAAAGTACAAAAAACTCGCTTAATACTGAGTAATTCCAAGTCTAATCAAACAGACTTAACTCGGCCATCTCGGTTTTCTTTCAAATTTGGGGCATCCAATGTTGCAAAAAATGTATGAAAAATACATTTGCATAGTTATAAGTCAATTGTAAAGGAAGTAACATGCCTGCAAAGTTTGGAAATTGTGTGAAATTTGCATGTGTCTGTATCAACATAAACGACCATAACTCCTGTTATAATTGATATACAGCAATGAAACATACATCCTTGAAAAATGGAAAAACTCATAGAAACCCACCATGTAAAGCATACATTGTAAAGCTCTACTTATTAGCTTTCCATTATGTATGTTTCATTGCTGTTTATCAATTATAACAGGAGTCATGGTCATTTATGTTGGAACAGACACGTTCAAATATCACACAATTTCCAAAGTTTGCAGAAGTGTAACTTTCTTCACAATTGACATAACACTGCAAATTGGCATTTTTTCATCTCTTTTCCGGATAATTGTATGCAACGAATTTGAAAGGAATCCGAGATGGTTTGGTTGTCTCGGTTGATTGGACATGGAAATACCCAATTTGAGCAACGAAAAAAAATAAAGAACAATAGAAGAGCATCAATAAGGTAACAAGATTGATTCTATTACATTTTTCTTTTACAACTCATATTAACGGAAATATTATGAAGTTTTGAATTGTTTATACAACATGATTAGGAATGGATGTTTACAAAAGGTTGAAAACTAAAACATGCAAAAATAGTATTTTTGAATTCAGTCTTCAGCTATCACTTCCAGTCATAATCTGTATTTTTAACAACAAAGCAAATACAACTAAATTCTTAAAAAAGTAAAGAGTGTAAATACCTGAAATTCAGTCCCTGCAAGTTGTGCAGTTGAGAGAAATTCTTGGAAAGAACTTTCTTCAGTCACTGATTGCAGATTAAGCCTCCCCCAATCATATCCATCATTTAATTCGGCTGTGTGCAACTATAAAAATTAAAAATAAAATAAAGGGGAAAAGAGAAGCCTATTTAATGCATTTATGAAAGATGCACAAAAACAACAAATATAATATTTGACTTACAAAGGAATCATTTGACCTTCTGTTCTTGTTAGAAAACCTGTCTTTTATCAAACTTCTCCCAAGTCCATCCTTCTTTTTCCGTGTCATTTTAAAATGTTTAACTCTACAGTTATGAACAATTACACACTCTTGTGTCTATTACATGTGTTCAGTGAAGGAAGGTTGTCAATATAACCACAGTGTTAACTCACATCAATAAAAAAGATTAGTAGACAAAGAGGTATACTAAAGTCTTTACAGAAGGAAGTGATTAGGATCAAAAAAGCAACACTAATAAACAAGCAGTTGAAATTTGCACCCACTTAAATTTAATACCAATTAAAATAACAATCTGGAGCCAAACTCCCTATTTATATGACTAGGTGCAACTGTTTCAACTACACTGCTTATTCCTAATAGTCCGGCGTTGCATTCAATCGCCCGTCTGCGAGGCTCTCTCAAGTCACAAAATTTTGTCAGTCACTGTAGCTGCGTAAACCTTCCTTAAACTATTCACTCTCACTGCAACTATTAAAGTGAACTGCAAGGCATATAAGTATAGCACCAAAGATTATTCAGGCTTTTGTACCAGATTCTCACTGTTACACTTGTAAAGAGGTTGACGATTCCCAAGGGACTAGTATACAGTCTGAAATGATTAGTAAACCATTTAGTAGCTTTATTAGCTGAGTGATGTTTCTCTTAAATTTGAGGATGGCTGAAATTGATCCAGGAGGAGCGAAGGTTTAGAGAAGGCATAAAATCACTCTCAATATACCTTTTCAATTTTAGCATATTTTTCTTAAGGATAATTAGCTAATGGGGTTGTACTCATGTCGCGACTTTCGAACAATTTCCTACCCCTACCCAGTAGATGGCGAAAATGAGGTTCTTTCAAAATTATATATATTTCTGGTAACGCTCTAGCGGTCGCAATTTTTGTTTGATCGTTACCAAACTCGATGTTTAATCGTTTTTCGTTATCATAAGATTAAGTTCGTTAATGACAGAAATCGGACCCATGAGGGGAGAGAATATCAAAAATCTGAAATATATCCGTTATTATAAATTGAATAGAAAAATTGTACCAACCTTATTGTAAATTGAATCACCTATAAATGTTACTACATACCTCTTTCCTCTTTCATGAATATTAACTTAAATATTTGCTTTTTATTTCTTAGCTTAAGTAAACCCCCACCCCTACTCATGTCATATTAAACAATATGCTGTTATATTATAGGCCACTTTACTTAAAGCTTATATACCAAATATTGTTTTCAAAGAGCCCTTTATTATGCGAGATACATGCAAATTGGTTCTGTGATTACGTCATCAATTAAGAGTACGTTTTTACTTGAAAATATTTATTTGATCTGTACCATACTAGATAATTAACCTTTTCTGTCAATGCTAAAGATTATATTTGTTACTGGCTGAAATCAGACACGGAATAGTTGGGGTTTAGAAAATATATCTGTTATTATGAGCCAGATCGTAAAAATTACAGAACCAATCTTGTTAAACTATTGATGGCCAATAATTGTTGTTCTATGCATCTTTTCGTAGCATAAATACTCGAGTTATTCGTACTTCCTTGTTTTCAGGCCTCAGTACCCCCCCCCCCCATCCCTTCTACTCTACGTGTTTTTTTTTACACAGAAATAGAAAATATGTAGTGAGATGAGGTCACACCACTCCCCAGCAATCGGTGACTTGATGACTGCAGACCCTGACGAGCCTTTTGTCGATCTCATCCGAATTGCTCACCCCACCACCCTCCTTAAATGTTTGACTTCGTCCCAATTAGCGATAGCAGCAAAAAGTGGACGTTAATAAATAATAATAATTAATGTTTCACCATGCAGTGCCCACAACCCAGGGCTAGACCCAGTATTAGGCCAACCAAGGTTTAGTTTTTGATTGATATTTGTTCATTTAGGTAGTTTTTTTTTTTAATTTATAGTAACATGGCTCCTTTCCTGCTACGGCCAAAGCCCAATTTTCTTACGTCTCCCTGGCATGGTATGACCGCTTCTTTCTCTCTTCTTCTTATCTTCTCTCCAACTATCCCTATCCCTTCTTTTTTCGTTTTCTCCTATCCTTACACCCCTCCCGCCACCGCCTGTTGCCAGGAAATCCTTCAAGCGCTCTAACAACACCCCAAAAATCACTTTATAATCTATAATGCGTGAGTCATAGTTAGAAATGATCTGCTGTTTGTTGGATAAAGTCGTTTGGGTCTGAAATTGCTACATCAAATTCTTTATGATGCTTGGTATAGGCGCACATTTTCTGTGACCTTAGACCAGGTATGGGCAACTTTTGACATGTTGCAGGACAAACTTTAGAGTGCAATTACGTTCGCGGGCCGCTTTTAAAAGTAGTGTTCATAATTTTTAACGATAGATATCAGACAAGAAATTATGACGACAATGTAATTATAATACAATTTATCAAAATGAAATGAAAAAAAAAGGCACAACATTAAAATTAAATCGTGAAATTTGGAATTATTACAAACAGCAAAAGTTAAATAGCAACACCGAAATCAATGAGCTTGAATTTGGGAAACTAATCCATCGATGTTCATATACATGCTTCATTCCCCCAGGGCAGGTGGCATTTACTATTTGTTGGAAAAATTGTGATTTGAAACAATGATATCTTAATAATTCAAAAGTTTTCACTCATTATTAATGACTTGTGAATTTTGCGATTTTGTAAATGCTCCAAATTAACCTTCTGCCTGTTTCCTATCTATTCCTATTCATGAATGCAGTCAAACATCAGTTTCCTATTAACATTATCAAATGCCTCTCCTTTTTGGTGTGGCAGGGAGACCGAAACACCGGCCCATGTGGTCGGGAATTGTCCACATAACATATTGCTGATCAGGAGGCGGCATCACCGGGTAAAGCACGTTATCATGGAGCTCATGAAAGCTAAGAATTTTACATGCTTTGAAGAGGTGTACGCTGTCGATGACGCAGGGTCAACGAGGTAAGCGGACATCATTGCCTTCAAGGAGAATTGTAAATTTGCCTACATCCTGGACCCAACGATAAGGTACGAGAGCAACGACCCTGATCAAGCGGAGAAGATCCACCAGGAAAAGAAAAATATTTACGACAAATGTACTAAATTTTACTCGGAAAAATTTAGGGAATCATTTGGGGAGCGGGATTTTCTGGTGATAGGCTTGTGGTTCTGTGCCCGAGGAACTGTCCCTAAACGTACCCAGACATTTTTTGACGATGTGGGAATAGACAAGAAGGCTCTGCAAACCTTGGTCGAGGGTATCATTATTGATACTTTAGGGATTATTTCCCACCATATATTTTAATTTTTCTTTGACCAGTGATCTTATTATAGATATAGACGGAGCATGTTAATACAATAATGATGTTTCTAATTTTATATCTAGTGACATTCACCTTTTAGGTTCCTGACTGTGTTTATTTTAGTTATTGAACTGACTAAATACAATATGTATTGTTTTACTGTTGTCCTAGGGATTGACTAAGTTGCTGTGTGCTTCATCATCTCAATGTAATTGAGCAGCCCCACAAACTGTATAAAAATTTGTACAATAAAGTGATTCTCTACTTTTTGCCTTCATGTTCTCACCAGGATAGCCCTTAGTACCTAGTACTAGAATAGCTCCACTTCTGGATAAATATTCAAATTAGTCTTTATGAACGTAGTGTTCCATTTTATTTCTTATCCAATTTTACATAATATTAGTAAATAGTATTTTAGAGGCTTGATAAAGATACAAGTGGCCAAGTAAGTAATAAAGCTCATTGTGCTACCTTTTAGATTTCCCTTAAGGGAAATCAGCTATTGAGGTTATACTCATGACGACAATGAGGCATGTTCAAAATTATATATAAATTTGTCTCTTACCGATTTAGTGGTCGCAATTTTTGTCATATTGTTGTTAAATTGGAAATATAAGCGTTTATGTAAAACTAATGATCAAGTTCGTTAATGACCTGAGGCCAGTGGTAGGGTGGTTTAGAAGAGGGAATTTCGAAATATAATTATACTTTGGATTGAAAATTGTCTAAAACCAATCTCATTACAAATTTAATTGTCTATAAATGTTATTATGTAGTATTTTCTGTTATCATGAATACCTAAATATTTTTTAATTTTCAGCCTTCCCACAACTCCTACTCCTAATCTTTTCATATTAACAATAAGCTGTTAACCACTTTCTTATTTAAAATGAATGCAACACCACCTTACCTCTACTGGAGGCTACTTAAAAGTCATTTGAAACAATTGCTCCTTCCCATATTATCTAGTCTTACTAAAATGTCTGTATTAAACCTTTTTGTCTGCTCTTTTACCTCTTCAAACTTACCAACTCGCAACAATGTTTTTGTTCCAGTTTCTGACGTGGACCTCTATATCAGAGTTATTCCCTTTAATTTTATTTAATCTTCTTTGTCTTCTGTAATATTTTCTTTTTTATTATTACTGATATCATTAAATTAAGTATTTATTTACTTAAATCTACTTTCTCAGTACAATCATGTTAAAAATTATTAATAAGAATATTGGAATCCATTGTGTCAAATATACTTATTTGTTAAATCCATAAGCATATTTGGTTTAGTTTTTACTTGACTATCTAATAACATGTCATATTTGCCAATAAAGTCTATTATGCCATTTTTTGATTAGAGTTTGTTCATATTATGAAAGTGATTCTCAAGCTTGAGAATAAAAACTCTGAGCTGTATTCTTGAACAGCTAGTGTTGTGTGTTGAATTGTTGGTTGTGCCGGAGGTTCAGGTTATTTTTTATGAGATGCTTCCTGTAATAGTCAATATCTAATGATTTCTTTGCATATTTATTTCATGAGGATCTAGAAAGAAAAGGGGTCTACCCCGTGTCCTAATGGAGACTATTCTGTGATTCTCTAAGGAGTGGGTGGAGATTTTGCATTAAATATCTTTACAATTGCTCTGATTCACGTTATTTAAATTTCTCATTCGTTACTGTTCAAGTTCAAGGCGATGACAACATTATCAGCATATGTAGATTTGTGCTAAAAAAGTTTATATATATAAAAAAAAGCTTTATATTTCTTCAGTATATTTATACAATACCTAGGTACATTTGTGAAACAATAATCGTTCCTCAACAACTCAATGACCAAGCATTGAGTTTAGTAGTACCATTTCCAGCAGTAGTCTAAAGATTTACTAATGCAATGGAATTGCTAAAATGATCAATAATCTAGGGTATTACATTCTTAAGTAAGTTAAGTTGTTAAATTAATTTTTATTTTAAATATTTTTTTTATACATAAACTTTATGGTTTGACCTAGTTGTGACATGTTCATGGCTTTTAAATACCACGTCTTCAAGAGTCAATCCATTAGGTTATGAAGTATTTTCCCCTGAGAAAGTCAGGTACCTGTCTTTTATGTTAATAATCTGGCCATTTTCTTTATTATTGAACTTACCAGGTTATTAAATCTTTCTATTCTTTTAAGTTTTCTTTCCATTTCTTTTTTCATGTAAACAAGTTATATTTAAATTTGTTATACGATTAATTTTAAAAGAAACCCTTTTCATTGTTTATATCATTCTATTTCTGCAGAAGCATTTAGCCCATTAATGAAAAAAATAAGTATTTATTAGATATGAAATTTAGATATATTGTCATTATTGTAATTTATTTCCTGGATGCATCATTCTCCTCTGCTCTGCCGATAATATCTTGTTACATGCATCAAAATATGGTGAGGCATATTTCTGTAAAACATGTTATCTTTTTGATAGTCAATTATTTTAAATGCATATTTTATTTGTTGATATATAACTTGTTTTTTTTAACTCAAATATTGATGTTATTTTTTATTATTTCAGGAAGACACAATATTATAAATTATCAATGATATTGAAAAAAAAAAAACAGTCCATCATGCAGATGCTGCGTAAACTAACCAGATTTCCTTCTTGCTTATGACACATGATGGTCTCATCTTGCATCTATTCTCTATTATGTAAGAGACATATAAAGAGGAATTAAAATGTAAGGTATGAGATGTTTAGTGATTAAGGAACTTAGAATAAAATTGGATGAGTAGAAGTGAGATCGTAGAAAAGACTGAAACCAAAAAAATACAAATTACTAGGTTAATATTTGAGTCAGAGATAACATTTATAAAACAATAGTTGTAGAAAATTAAATTTTCAACAAGATTGGTTACATAAAATGTTTCAATCCAACTCATAGTAATGGAGATATTTAAAATTTTCAATTGTTCCCAGTCTAAACCCACTTTCCCCAAAGCTGATTTTAGCTATTACCGTTTCATGGAAAACCAAAGATTATATTAGATTGTTAGTCTTCCATGAAACAGCTAAATAAAGAGTGTGGTGTCAATCGAATAAAAATCATGTAGTTTAAAATGCAAAATCTTAAATGGTGACGGCACACCGGAAATATTTGCTTATATATCACACAGTAAAAGTTCACTGAAAAAAATAATATATATTTAAACATTGAATAAACTGTTTCATTATATAATAACTATTGTTAATAAGACGTGAGTAGGAGTGAGGGTTTGCTGAAAACTAAACAATGCAAATATCTGTATTAATTTTCCAGATAGAGAAAAAATGTAAATAACATTTAAATGAAATTAAATTTGCAATAGGATTGGTTCAATACAAGTTTTTGATATAATAATGGAAATACTCGGTATTTTTGAAGCCTCCCCCCCCTTTTAGTCCAATTTCAACCATTAACGAACTTGAACTTTAGTTTCACATGAAACACTTAAATATGAATGGTCAAACAAAAATTGTAACCAATAGTGATAAGACAAAATTTACATATTACAAATAAATATATGCATACACTCATGCTTGCTCTTGCACTTCTAAATAGAGATTAACCTAAAATAAAAATGTTCAGGCCTGATTTAAATAACTTAAATAAGTTATAACCAAAACATTCAGTCATAAAATGATCTAGGAAGAATAAAAAAAAAATTGGTTGTAAATAAAAATTTATTAATATTTGCCATTTTATACGTGACATAATCTACATTCAGGAAAAAAAGACAAAAATAACAAATCGCGTAGTTAGATAATTAAATAAGGCTACTCTAAAATGGAATTCAGTTTCTTTAATACAAAGAAATTTGTAAAAATATTACAATAGAAAGTCTAGTGTCTACAATCTAAATCAAACACTTATTATAAGAAAAATGTCATAGGGTTATGTTGTAAGTAAAATTATGATGAGATAAAAATGTTCAATCAAGTCTCATCAGTTTACCAGTCCTGTTATACTCATGGCAGTCGTGTCTTCCATCAGTTGCAAATATATATTTTTCGTTTTTTGTTTTGATAGTTTTTTTGATACTCAAGTCGTCATTTGTCTGTGTCCCTTCGCCTCTGTAAAAACAGTGATGTTTAAATAAATTTGATCTAATGTTATGAAATATTTCAGTCATTAATGTAAAAAAAAAAATGTTTTTGACATGTATTGTATTAACTATATAAAATCCTGCAAACAAATAAAACTCGAGTAATAATGTAGTGAAATCAGGAAATTCATCCTTGTTTAAAGTAAATAACAATGTACAGCTTTGTCCATCATTTTTATGTAAAAGTAAGATTTGAAATTACATAAACAAAATAATGAATTCAATTAATGTAAAGGACTATACATTTGAAACTATTTCCAAACTATTACTTAACGTCCTTCACATTAGAATGAGTTCAATTATTAAAAAGAAGGAAACTGAATTGAATTAAAATATATACAGGAGTTTAATAAAACGACTATGTAAAAAATCACCAACAATCCTAGATTTTTAAAATTATAAGTAGGGCGAAATTATGATTTCAGAATAGTGTTCATATTTAGAGATTATTTATATATAATAAAAAAAAAAATTTCCATTTATAAGATTTAAATAATAAGAACTACAAATCCACTGACATAATTTCTTCACTTCTTTATAACCTCTGGAGAATATTAAAAAGGAAAGTTGGAAGAAAAACCTAATCAAAGGTTTTAATATTAGGAAAAAAAGTTTGGGTCTTTTCTATTATACCTCACACTCAACCCAGGGATAAAAAAAAAAATTGCTTGAAATATGGTGAAGAAGAATTCAATAACTTCTTTTCACATATATATTAATACCACAAACAAAAAGAATGAACTCTTAAAAAATAAAATAAATAACAAATAAATAATCCATGTGAATTTAAAAGTTAGAAGTCTTGAAAATAAATAACACTATAAATGAACCCACCCACAAATAGGGGAGACACAAAAATATAAAGCATCTTAAGGACTGAACATGCATGTCCACACATGCTTGCTCACCTACAAGCAAATCACAAACACATACACCCACACCCACACACACACACACACACACACACACACAAGCTCACATATACTCACACACACAAAGTGCGCATGCACAAGCATGTGCACACATACAACTACAATATGTTATATCTGAATACATGGGCTAAACAAGACATGTTATAATGAGAGCCCACAGTATTTCTTGCAACGTAATAAGTGATTTAATAAAAATGTCCCATGCGTCCTCTACCCTGAGGACAGCATTCCCAAGTCCTTTTCCATATACATCAGCTGTGAAGAACTTCTGCTTCATTAATCCTCATTTCACTGCTACGTGGAATTATTCTTAGATTGCTTTCTCTAATAAATTACTGAAGAATATTTGTGAATGTAACAATCTCATATAAACTATGTTGCTGCTAAGGCTATTAGGTCGTTTTTTTTTTTTTTGTTTTTTTTTCCCATAGATAAAATAAGAATTCTATAAGAAACAGAACACACATCTTTTGAATAACGTCAAAACAACTTAACATAAATAACTGTTTGTAGCAATATAAAACCCCTTCAAGAGTATCAAAAACAATAGTGCTATCTTTTTATTTTTAAAACACAGCCCAGGTTAGTAATGTGAGTTAAAGCATTGACTTTAATCTCACATGGTAAACCTAAAGTGGCGAGTTTGATTCCCACCTTGGCAAAGAAATTTATTTAATGTAGGTAGGATTCATTAAAGCGGCAGAGCGTTTCATTGAAGACCTTCGGGCACTGACAATGATGCACAGGATCGAAAGCGCTCTGCCGCTTTAATAAATTGTCATAGTGGAAGCGTAGCCAATTTTTTCATCCCACCAACATTAGAAGTCACTTCCACCAGCCAGAATATCAACTCGGAATTTATTTAGTAAAATCCTAATTCCCACCCTGGCTAAATAAGGGTGGTAATCTGTAGATAACCCGTCTCAATTAGCCTTAAGTTGCAAAAAGTGGACGTTAATAAATAAAAAAAATAACACAATTTTTTTAAAAAGAAAATCACTATTTAATCAGTATCAGATGTTGAAAAATATATAAATTATTTTTTTTCCTTTTGTATTGTTAAATATGGTAAAGATAACTAATTTACTTTATTTTTAAAACACTAAATTGCCTTTAGGCCTTCAGTTATCACGTTTCTTTGGAGCTACTAATTGAAGGCTATTAGGATAAATAAGCACATGTGTGTTCTTCTTATTGACTTGAATCAAGCCACTAGGAGCATGTTTGACATTTATATTTAAGATAATAATAATAACTGTTAGATTCACAAATATTTGAGAATGTAAACATACTTTCACAGTACTCTAGTAAATAATAATTATTTTATAATTAGAGAAAAATTATTCATATCATCCAGTAGTCAAACCAGACTTGTCCTAGATATCTAGTCCAGTACTCTACCACAGAGATATAGTTACAACATAAAACTATTATCTTCAAGCCAACTTTCCAAATATGAAAATCGGCATCCAATAATTGGTTAATTAATGGTTTATCGTAGAATACTCCAACCAAGTATAAAGACTACTATATTAATTTTTGGGGTAGAGTAAATAATTAATTAAATTATTTTCTATTCTGACAACCACTCAATGCCATAATTTAAATTTTAGCAGATTTTTTTCATATGAAAATGTAGTTAACTCCATGGCTTAAAAGATTGTTTTCTTAAAAAATATAAATAAATAAAACGTTTGTTGGAAACTAAAAAATCCATGGCTACAGAATGATCTTATTGGTTTTTAATAACATAACAAAACCATGTGGGTAATAACATAATTATTTCTTCCTTTACTTTATATCACTCTCATTTAAAACCCTTGATTTAATTGAAAGGGCTTGAATATATACTATAGATACTCCAAAAACTATTATTATTAATATGATTTTGACTGTGAAATTCTTATTTATACAATTGATTTTTCCAAAGTACTCCACAGCAGTAGAATTAATGTCAGGAGTTCTTATGTACATATATAAGTGGATTCATCTTCTATCTTTGGTTCTTCTTGTATGTAGACCAAAGTCTCAAAAGGGAGAAAATATACTAAGTACTCCACAGCAGTAGAACTAACGTCAGGAGTTCTTATTTATATAAATGATTCATCTACGATCTTTGATTCTTCGTATATATAGACCAAGACCTCAAAAGGGAGAAAATATACTAAGTACTCCACAGCAGTAGAACTAATGTCAGGAGTTCTTATTTATATAAGTGATACATCTTCTATCTTTGTTTCTTCTTAGATACCATTTTGTCCCAACTACAAGTGATTCCTCTTCTATCTTTGTTTCTTCTTATTCTATTTTGTCCCAACTTCCTGTGCCACCCCCTTAAAATCGCCAATTGAGTTAACAAATGGCTGAGTCTTGCTGTAGCAGAGTTGTGACCCCTGAAGAATCTTTTCAGTTCATATTTAACCTCGTAACCTTCTCCAGCGAACCTAACTTTAGAATTTCCAATGGAATGCCATACTTTTTATGATGGATTCTTGTAGAAAATCAAATTCTAAAACGAGTTTATATTGGTGAATTGTTCAATTTGATGCTTCCTTTAGCCGTAAAATGCACAAATCTGTATTTCAGAAACATCACGTTTTATTGAAAAATGCTGCGACATAAAAGTTGCAGACAAGAAAATTAATTAATTGGTAGAGGAATGAATTCTGAAATAAAAAAAAATTAAAACAAAATAATGCAAAAGTATCCTAAGAAACGTTTTTTGGTTATGTTGATGTTTTTTAAAGTAAACATTTTTTTTTTTTGGATTCATTCAAGAACACTTTTGCATTATTCTTTTTAAATACTTTTTTTTTTTAATTTCAGAATCTATTCTTTTCCCATAGGCTTCTTTCAAAGATAATTTTGTTGAGTACAACAATCCATTCCTCCTAATTGTAGCCAACAAAATTATCTTGAAACAAGGGACGCATCAATTTGAAAATTTTTTAGATATACACTCAGTTTTAGAATTTGATTTTCAACAAGAATCTGTCATTAAAAGTATAGCATTCCAGTAGAAATTCCACAGTTAGGGTCGCTGGAGAAGGCTACGAGGAAAAATATGGACTGAAAAGATTCTTCAGAGTTCACAATTAAGCCACACCAAGTCTCAGCCATTCATTAACACAGTTGGCAATTGGGGGCGGGGGGGGGGGGTGGCACAGGAAGTTGGGACACCCTGTATATAGCCCAAGGGCTCAGAAGACAGATATATATTCTAAGTACTCCACAGCAGTGACTTGATTAGTTCTTTTTAACTCAATGCATTTTTCTTTCATTTCTCTAAAAAGCCCGAGATATCAAAAAACCTTGAAATACACCATAGTAATAAATAGTATTGATTTATGTCTTTTTTTTTTACATAATTAATTCTTGTTTCTCATTTATTTTCTATCATATTAAGCCTAATGAGAACTAAAACCACCAATATCTTTTTGGTATATTTTCAATCTCTGTTAGTTTTTTCACTAATAATTCTTGGCTTAATATAATATCATTTCTTCATAGACTCCAATTACTTAAATGGAACATAGTATTTCTTCACTATTTTATGTATCATTCCTTAGTAAATTTAACTATGATTCTACATTATCTTATTTATTTCCTGTGATCCTGCTTTTTGAGATGGAGAGATTGCATGATTAGGGAGAAATTGATAATTATTATGATAATGGTTGAATTTAAAAATAATACATGTTAATTAAAATTAATTACCTCATGAGCCCTAGGATTCAGCAGATTCAGTGTCGATACGTAACCTCTTTCGATCAGACCTGTCAGGACCACCTCTAGGAGGCTCAGCAACCATGACTTTCATTCGCATTCCACAAACTTCTTGTAAATGAAGAGTCTAAAATAAATAAAGATAGTGTAAAGAGAGAAGGTGATCTTACAGAAAGCAATTAAAAAATATATTTTCAGGCTAAAGCATCAATATAAGCTGTGCAATATGCATACATATATTACGCACGCACGGACACATTAAATTCTGAACCAATTCAGTGATAAGGTTTTACATAAAATTGTGGTTCCTAAAAGTATAATAGTAAATGTCATTGAGAAATTTACTTTGTCTGTGAAAAATGAAAAACCTCACCCTAGGGTAGGATTCCCCAACATCTGAAGTAAAGGAGATGTCATCAGGCAAGAGGTTTTACAATTGATTTACGAGAATAGATGGAGAAGGCAAAATACAAGCAGAATAGGGAAATTGAATGTTGTTGTTATATATAACGAGGGAAAAAATTAAATGTGAAATGTATAGAGACAAATCACTTCTTCTACATGCCTTAAGATCCTGTCAGTAGTCATTTATCAGAGATTTGTAGTTACAGAAAGGAGATACTGGGAGAGTACCAGAGAGGATTTCCCCCCAAGAATATGAGTCAAAAAACATCTTTCCAAAACGTCTTTTCTATTAGACAAATACTGGAAAAGGCCTAAGAGTATGATGTTGTTTGGAAACATCCAAGCATATGGGCAGTTTGGAGAGGCTAAAGTTGCTAAGTCATTCCAGCCATTGGGTATATCTAGCAAGCTCATCAGGTTAACAAGAATGACTAGAAGAGACTTGTTATAGTCAAACCAGAGGTGGCTTGGAGGTTACCAGTAGCTTAAGACAAGGAGGCCCATACTACCATCTGTGACTTGCAGAAGATAGGAGTTCAAAATTGGAGGATACGAGCTGCAGAGTGAACCTAAATGGTTTCAGATGATGGGGGGGGGGGCAGTCTTCGCAAAGCTAGTTATAAACCTACTACTTCAAAAATTCTTACATACAATTTCCAATAAGTTAATTGAAGCATTCACAAATTCATTTGCATGCTAGTACCCCTATTACAACTAAAATAATTGTCTTTTTTAATAATACCTTAATAGCTTCTTCTGCAGACAGCTGAGTCGCATAAGTAACATAACCGCAATTTTTTCCATGGAGGGTATACACTTCAACTAAATTTCCAAACCTACCAAAAATGTCTCTCAAAGCAAACATAGATGGCAATCCTGGCTGACACACAATGAATAGTCTGAAAAAAAAGAAAAGAATTTGTAAATTGCATAAATTCATGAATCATCTTTCAATATCAACCATTGAAGCAAATATTTCTTATGAGGGATCTTCCTATATAAAAATGTTTTAAAACACAAAAGTAGCCCTAGCTTCATGGAAAGATAGACAAAAAAACACTCTTCAAAAACAGTAGTTTAACCATAAGATTTATTAGGTCCACTGCATTATATAATATTTCACAATATTGTCCCAGTCTCACAACAGGCTCCATCAGGTGGATGCCGAGGTGTGCTCTAAATGATGACCCCTAATCACCACTCCAATATAATGGCTGTCTGGGAGTGCCAGGGGTAGGGACTCCGTCCATTGCTAGTGACACAGCTTTTTTTAAATAGGATAGTTATCAAAATTCAGCATAATGGTTAAATTTATCAACCTGTAAGTACAATCATTAAAAGAGTATTTTCTTGTTTAATTTTTTGTGAACTTAGAGATTCAGAGAAGTTTAGTTGGCAAGTTAAAAATCAAATGCAAACTTATAAAAGTTTAAAAAACATGAACATTGTGTTCACTTTCTTTTTTTATTTACTTATTTTCTTATTCCATGTATTTGATTATCTCATTTTAAAACATTATCTTATAGGAAACGTAATGTAGACAATGACGATGTCACCAGATAAAATATCAAAATAAAGTTGATTAATGGAGTTTTTAAAAATAAAAATGTGTCATTATTATTTTTATCATATCAGCATAAAATTGATTTAAGGGGATTTTTCTTCTTAAAAATGTAAATTATTTGTGAAATCATATTAAATACCTACGCTTATTTTTTGTACATGAGAGGGCGATTATATCCCTTGGGTATTTACTTGTGATACACACTTCAATCATTATTAATACACAAATGTATAAAATAGTATATATTCAAATTCACAACAGATTACTTACAACACTATAATATCAAGAAAAGCATACCTGTGTGTAGGACCTTCGGGGGGTGGAACTAATGGCTGAGGAGGTGGAAGCCTCACAGAACAGTAAGTAGGGTCATATGTATCAGCATCATCAGATTTCAGACCACCTGTACAATTTAAAGAAACCAATTAAAATATTATTTATATATTACTATTTGTATAATTTTTGAGTAAAAAAAGCTACTGCTTTACATAAAAATAATTTTATTAAAGTTCAACAGGACTTAATTTCGAAATTGCAGCCAAAATATATTGATCTTTAACATTCTATAATCAATTAAAGGTTGCAAGTAGACCAGTACAAGTAAATCTTCTTCTCTCTGTTCATGGCTTTTTGGCAGCACAATATTCATAACTGAGACATTGAAAAAACTGAAATGATATACAAAAAATGATTTTCATAGTTAAGTGAGTTAGCCTCAGTTATTTAAAAAATATGAGTTAGTGAAATGATCAAGATAGGTGCAAATCTAAGTTATACTAATATAATAAAATTGATTTTTATTATCATTCGGAATAAATGTCAGATGCATATGGTGAGTACCAAATTAAAAGATATATATTAGTCTGTTTTTAAAGAAAGTGACTATTATTATTGTCTAGCATTTTCAGTTCAAAAGTAGACATTTTTAACCAAACAAACAATTAAAGTAAATAACATTACAGACTTTAAAGTAAATATAAATATAATATATAATGTAAATATATTTACTAATTCCATTTTGAATTAGTGCTAGATTGTAAATAACAAGAAGAAACAATCAGGTCTTCCTTCCACAATAGTTTATTTAACCTGTATCCTGCAGTGTGCCAATATATACCCAGGAAAGGTTATGTCCCAGAGTCTCTAGTCAAGCAAAGGTATCACTAGCCTTAAGTCTGACCCCTTAGCTTGAGTTTTAAATTATTGCCACAATATGTTTAAGTAAGTACTTTTGGAACACTTAATATGGAAAGTACATGTGTTTGCATCCCTTACGATCTCTTCCTTCAGTTTAATTATTTCTGTGAACAAGCGAAGTTAGCCATGAGGATTGAGCAGATTACGAGATCTGACATATTTTGATAAAATGACCAAGAGATGGGAAAGATTTTGTCCAATAAAGGGAGCATTTTTGAGCTTTCATTGTCCCATTCCAGACCAACAACATTCACTAACATCATTCAAATACCCAGATATCTGGAGATGCACATTTATAATATTCAGGAAGTAATTATGAAAGGGAGGACTTTCCTAAGAAAAGGAAGCAAATTTTAGAATCGAGTAACAAAAACATGGCTTTACATTCTGGAGTAGAAAGGTCCTACACAAATTGTTTTCATCACTAATAGGTTAGTGGGGCTCAGGTTGGCCATCCGGGTTAGGGCATTGGTCTTAATCTTGCATGGTAGTAGACCTAGAGTGGCGGGTTCGGTTCCCGCCCTGGGCAGTAGAAATTTATTTAGTGGTGGACTCATTAAATAAACTCCTTGGGCCCGCCTTGGCCAAAAAAGGGTGGTAACCTGTAGATAACACGTCCCGATTAGCCATTGTAGCATAAAGTGGACGTAAATCAAACCAAACAAACAAAGCTAATTGGTTAGAGAAATTTACAAATTTGTTTTCTATTTTCACACTCTCTCTTCCTTAGTGAATTTTAATTAAAAGAGAAGGTGCACAGTATATTATAAAAATTCTAGATATGAAATTTCTAGTTTTTTGAGATAAATACATGACGAGCCAAAATTAGTCAACATGGATAATCTCATTGAAATCTGGACTCCAAAATTTTTCAGAAGTACACTACTTCCTTCACTAGAAGAGTAATGTACAAGGAACTAAAAAATAGCAATAATTAAGGTACACAGCTCTTGCTAAAATTTTGTCCATTAATATGAGAGTAAATAGAACATAATGACTTTTTTAAACCTGCCAACTCTGGTCTCAATACCCCAAATGGGTGATGGAAAAATTATTTTTTATTCATAAAAGTAATGGAAGAAAGGCTAGAGCTTACATGAAGGAGTATGGTAAGTAAAGCCGTACTGAGAAATCAGGTATAAGCAGGGTGATACAGATGAATAGAGATCTGTGTTTTCCCAGAGGATTCTTTCAAGTCTCTCACAGCCCGAAAGCGAAAGGATTCAAAGTGACAAAATGCTTTCAGAGCAAACTCTCCTTTATCCCTGCCCTGTCAATATTATATTTAATAATAATTATTACTAAATAGTGATAGGTTGTGTTTTTAAATTATATGTTTTATATATAGATTGTATGTGTGTTGAAAGAGCATTGATAATGGAGATATTGCTCTGAAAGCACTCTGTCACTTTTAAATAAACTATTTGTGAAAGAAAGGCCTATTTGTTTCTTCTTGATATTTAGATATTTTTTCTTAATCATGTATATTTTTTAACTGGATGATTATAGAATAAATATTGACTATGAGTAGATAAAAATGCAACTAACAATATAATATACTTCCTTAAAAAGAACTAAAATTACATACTTGGTGCTAGTCCTTGGTTTTTGATAATGGCTTCGGCTTTGGCTAGAGCTGCATTCAGTGTAGCAAGTTCAGTTGTTGAAATAGTTGTTACCCCACTGCCATTTACATCCATCCTAGGTGTTGAAGGAGCACTAGGGAGAAGAGCACCTCTGCTACTATACAGTAATAGATAAAGCAACACTTATAAATAGTTTATAGACAAGAATATTCAAAGACAAGTTGATGAGTGTCAATACTTTCCATCCACTTAGGGACAGGTTTAACATAAAAATTCGATATGAATAAATAACCATCATCATCCAGCTAGTTCCAAAATGGAGAAGGGAAAAGACAAAAAGTGTTCAATTAGTGTTCAATTGTCTTATTCAATTAGGATAATGATAATTTTACGAGTTTCTTAAATGGAATTATACAAATGGCTACCTAAATATTTTACATTGAAGTAAAAGTCACTTAAAAATTATTTTAAACTTCACTAAAAAGCCATTTTTATGAATAAGAGAGTCAGATAGAATGTTTTATGTACTTCAAATTTGATTAAAATAGTAATAATAGTTACTTGGTCAGTGTGTGGAGCCATAGAAAAATCAAAAATCAATAAGGGCTGAAATAGGGGGTTTATACTTTTTATTTATTATACCACAAATCTTCTTGCAGGGAGTTTTATGGTTTAGAGATGATAAAAAAAAATCTATACAAAAATCTTTCTTACAAGTTCAAGCAACCCAATGAACTTTCACTTATACCCTCTGAATGTTTAAGATCTCGAAAGACATGTATTCATAGCTATAGATAACTACAGCTCTGTTCCACTTGCCAATTCCATCAATGAATCTGTTTTTTTTTTCTGTATGAAATTCCTGTCATAGGGATATTTGCCTTTGCAGCATGCTCTATTATTGTCATGAAATCTTGTAATTTGTTACAGTCCTATAGTACAGAAATACTATTTTAAGTGTTCAATTTCAGCTATTGATAATGAATTAATTATTCTTACGGAGGAGGAAGGTCGCCTGAAGCAGATCTGACTGTGATTCGCTGACCTGGTGGATATTCAAAACCATGAAGTTTATCTGCAGCATAACCTGCAGCCTGAGGGCAGTTATACTCAACAAGAACCTTTTGCACTTGATAGTACTGTAAAAAAAAAATACAGTAAATAAATAAAAATAATCAGACAGGTAAACATTTTCAGGGATTACTATAACCATGCAGAAGAGTGCCCATGAAAAATTAAACCCTATAGCTCAACAGTCCACGAAGAGTCAAAGCCTGACACATGGGAAGTGGCGAGCTTGATGCATTCCATGCCATATTAAGGTGACATGAACAAATCAAAGATTGCTACCTCTTTATGCAAGCATGTGCTCAATTTCTTCCTTATGCTGAGTGGGTACAAAGGAATGGATAGAAATCCAACCAATGACTTCACAAGAAAATTAAATTTAATATGTAATTCAGGGTATCAAAACCGACACGTCTATTAAGCCAATTGAGCAAGCAAATCAGTTGATCAACACCGAGCCTCAGGGACTAAAATTTGATAAAATACTCAAACGCAAACTGTTAATACCCTAACAAAAATTTTGAAACTAAGGAATACTTGGCAATAAAAATGTAACATAGAAATTGGACAGTTAAAAATATTAAACTGTCCAAAAATGATAAAGGTTACTTCATTATTCCAGAATATCTGAAAAAAGAAAACTGACTAGCATCTGTATGAGATGCAGTTTTAGCATAATCGTGGAATATTATGCATTGTGATACATCAGTTTGTAGTAAATATTAGATGAAGAGGAACTCCATTGAATTAGTCAAAAATGTATAGAGTAACAATTGTAAAGTATTACAATTTTAACAATACTGATTATATGAAACTGTTGATCCTACTTATAATAATGGGCATTTAGTAGAATACTTTGGTTATTTGATCCCTTCTCTAACCCCCCCCCCATCCTAGGTCAATTTCATCCATTAAAAAACTTGACCTTTAATATTAAACAAAAGTTTTAATGTCATGTTTAGTTAAGAGAAACAAAAATTGCTGGTGCAAGATCATTAATATATAGAATTTGTACGTGCGTACGTATGTGGGCGTGTATACCTCATTTTCATCATCTCCTAGGTTGGATTGATGAACATTAGGAGAAAATTTTTGTATGATCAAATTGGTGGGTCAATATAAATTAAAAGAACTGTAATTATATAAAACCTCTTACTAGCAATACCTATTTTAAATCTAATTCAGTTTATTACCAAGGTAGCAAAATATTTACTCCTTACTCCAGACAAGATTAAATTAATATGAAATAATGAGAGAATATAGTTTAATCAAACATTGCTAACCAGCCAGGAGGAGACCCCTTATAAATCAAATATCTTTTTTATATTCTTCAGATTTTATGTCATAGAACGATCCATAGCAAACACTTAAGTGTTTTTAATAAACCAAAATAATGAGATAAATATTTTTTTTTTTTTTTTTTTTTTTTTAGTTTTATCCATGGAGACAGAAAATCCTAAAATCCATGGGAACATGCACTTGCAAAATAATATATAGCCAACCAACTAGAAATTTGTATAGAACATGCATAGTTTAAATACACTAAAAGCTTACATTTCTCTGAGTATTAGCTTGAGGACGAATATCGACCAGACCAGGAGCAATATCAAATAACCTGTAGACCTGTTCCTGACGAAGAGAATTAGGTACAAATGCTAATAATCTTGAGTCACCAATTGCCCCACCACCCCCACCTCCACCTCCTCGAGGCGTAGAGTTGTCGCCATATCCTGCCCAGCCTCCACCCATCCTGAAAAATAACAAGAAGTAAGTTAAACCTTATATGTAGAAATATAATAAGCATACATGTAATATTCACAATAGTTTGTGTGAGTATTATAGACATACCACATCAAAAAACCTCGACTAGGCACATATGTGGCCTCTGACACCCCCTCTCCCACCCCACCCTATCTCCATTTCCCCTCAGAGTTCAGAGGGTTTACATCAATAGAAGTCTATTTAAGTTATTACAATAGTTATGTCAGACTTTTGGTATCGGATCAGCCCTGCAGGAGACAAGTTCGGCAAATGGTGTTTAATGTAGCCAAATATTTAAGAAAGCAAAAAGAGAAGCATAAACTTAAATATAGCTAACAGTCAAATGTGTTATAGCTGAAGGAAATAAGAACATGCAGGGTCCTAGAGCTTCGTTTGTTTATAACTCCAGAGGGTAAAAAGACTAAACAAAAGAAGAAAATTGAGATTGGATTATTTACAAGTCGCGTAATTAGAAAAAGTGAGGTATTGAGTGATGGGGAAAGGCTATATCCCCCTTACTATAACCCTATACTTCATGCTTGCCAAAAAACAAAGCAAAACATCAATTTTGTGATTTTTAATTATAGGAAATATTCTACAACTACCCTAACTCTTCGCCAATAAAATTATGAATATTTCAATTCCATGCGCAATGAAAAAGTAACATGAAAATTTAAGAGAGAAAAAACAATTTAAAATATTTACATAAAAATTACCTTTCCATAGGAGGTTCATATTGTGAAGTTGGTGGAACTTTCGGTTCTCTAGGGCGAGCAAACACAGCTTTATAACTTCTAGAACACTCTTCAAAGGCTTTTGCAGCATGGTAAGCTCTAAAAAAATGAAAAAAAGTATAATAATTTTGCTCCTTATTCTTACTGAGACCAACAAAAATATTTAAGGAAAAAATAGATCTTAAGGTCTCACTAAACCCTCTTTATTATCTTCAAAAAGTAAACGTTTCACCTTCCTGGGCATTTACAATGAAGAATTTTAAATGATTGAAGTGACTAAAATAATAAAACTTAAAGGAGAACAGAAAAAAAAGAAAGAAAAAAAACCATTATAATCTTAAAACCTTTATCTTTTGGGTTTTTAGAAATTGGAAATAAATATATACAGTGGAATCCCGATATTTTGTATCCCGATTATTCGTATTTCCGGATAATTCGTACAAACTTGCCGGTCCTTAGAGAAAATCCCGATATATGGTATAAATAACCCCTCGGTAATTCGTATCAATTTTATGTTCGAGGTCACCTAAAAACGTCTTATAATTCGTATTTCCAGTGCTAAACAACTCGTTAATTCGTACTGTTTGCAAGAGGGGGAGAGAGGCCAATGAGAGACCAGAGAGCAGAATGAGTGCGAGATAATTTTCCGAGGAAACCACGTAATTCCTACTGTTTTTACAGAGACAAAGGGGAGAGCGAGTGAGAGAGACAACTTTTCTATGAACTCTCGTATGAAATTCGAACTTTTTTCACTGAAAGGGAAAGGTTTAGGAATTTCATTGATCTTTTCTTACAAAGTTTTTTTCCTTTCTACAATTCAGTCTCGTTTCTGTTACCGTTGTGATAAGTTACCATGCCCCCGAAAAATGTTAGCCTCTCTATTAAAGAGAAACAACAAATTATAAACGCCGTCGCTAGTGGTTGTAAGCAAATTGATGTATCCAAACGTTTTAACGTCCCTCGTTCCACAATAAACATCGATTCTAAAGAACAAAGATAAAAATTACATCCCAGTCATCGGACAGCAAAATAAAACGCTTCAAGACTGGCGATTATCCACAACTTGAAGATAAGGTAAAACAATGGTTCGCGCAAGCAAGAAATTCAAATGTACCAGTTGGAGGAAATATTTTAAGGGAAAAAAGCCCGAGTTTTTGCAGAAAAAATGGGTATTGAAGACTTTCGTGCAAGTGATGGATGGTTCGACAGATTTTAAAAAAAACGACACAACATAAAATTTAAGAAGCTTAGTGGGGAGAGTGCAAGTGTGTCAGATAACGTTTGTTCAAAGTGGAAGGACGAATTGAAAAAAATAATCGAAACCTTATGACAATAAAAACATATTCAATGCCGACGAAACGGGCCTGTTCTATAAATGTCTCCCTGATCGGTCTATGTGCTTCAAGGAAGAAAAATGCCATGGCGGAAAAAATATAAGGAACGTGTAACAATACTGTTGGCAGCCCAATATGGATGGATCGGAGAAATTAAAACCACTCATGATAGGTAAGTCGGCCCCAAACCAAGATGTTTTTAAAAACATAAAATCATTTCCAATGACCTATCGTGCAAATAAAAAATCATGGATGACGGGAGAGTTGTTTAACGAATGGATACAATTAATTAATGTAGATATGAAAAAAAAACAGCGAAAAAATTTTGCTTTTCATCGATAATTGTTCGGCCCACAATTCAATCCCCTCTCTCAGCAATGTTAAAGTTGTGTTTTTAACCCGCCAATACAACTTCTAAGTTGCAGCCTCTGGACCAGGGCATAATTAAAACTTTCAAAACGTTTTACCGCAAAGAAGTAGTGATGCAGCTTCTTGACAGAATCGAGGATGGACTGAATCATAAAATTACTTTATTTTCAGCTATGAACATAGCTGACAAGGCATGGCAAAACGTTTAGCGAGACCACAATAAAAAACTGTTTTCGAGCCTGTGGTTTTAGCAAAGAGGAACTTCCGTTTACAGATGATGCAGAACAAGACGTTGAAAGTCTTTTAGAATGGGATCGCCTTTCACAAAATGAGGAAAAATCACATAACATTCGAAGATTTCGTCCATTTTGACGACGGCCTGGCAGTAGCAGGAATGTTGACCGACGAAGAAGAAATTTTAGCTCCACCTGAGGACGTTGACGGTGAAGAGGGAGAGGGAGATGAAGATGACGTACCAATAATTAATGCTAAGGATGCTAAACAATACGTCAACAATGTGCGCCATTTTTTGGCGAAATCAGATGTTGGTGATGAGGTATTTTTTGCTCTGAACACTCTTGACAGAGCAATTGACAATACACGAATGCAAGGGTTGTGCCAAAAAAAAATTACGGATTTTTTCTAGCAAAGATGTTTACTTGTTGACTATTTATATATATATCGTATGTATCATTTAGTAAAACTAATTTATTGCATAGTCTTGATTCTTACCAGACATGTATGGTTTTCTTAATAAACGCATGTTAACATTAAAATGTTTTTATTTTTTTTTTTATTTTGTACTCCCGTTATTTGGTATTCCCGATAATTCGTACTAAATTGTCAGTCCCCTGATGATACGAATTATCGGGATTCTACTGTATATATATATATATATATATATATATATATATATATATATATTTCAGGGTTGAAAACTGAGGTAGAATCAAAAATTCGAAATAGCAATCTTATTATGAGTCACATTGACAAATGTGATATAATCAATCTTAAAAAATTAATTTCCTGCAACTATTGTCTTATACATGTATTTTCCAACTGGAATACTAATTAAGTTTATATGTTTGTATTCAGTCTGCAGTAAACCCTCTATCCGATTTTCACTATTAACTGAGTCATTAAATATCTCATGTCAAATTTACATTTCAATTCTGGTTTACATAGGCTCCTTTTAACAGATTTCCCTTGAGGTTTTTATAGGAGAAGAAGGGAATTAGATGGTGATGAGATGACCAGCATGTCACTCCAGCAAGTGGGAAATCTAAGTCTATGCTAAGTTTCTAGAGGCCCTGCATGATAAACCTTTGATTTTGGCCGACTCATGTTTTCTGATCTCTTCCATTTTTATTTTTGCATTCTTGTCAAAAATTGAGTTCTCTCCATTCCATCATTTCCTCTTCTATATCAGAGTATGTAGAATACTTTTAGACCAATTGTAGTTATTTTTTATTTTAATGTATGCACTAGCAACTTGAAGGTGGGAAAGTCTCCCTTTTCATAACATTGCAATAGTGTTTCGAAAAAATGATTTTAAAATCATAAGGGGAGGGGGATTTCTTTAACTCAGTATATTTTTATCTTGGGTAAAAGAAGAAATGTTTTTATATGGTCTTGTTTTGTATGATTGACATTTAAACAGACTTCATGCTAGTCCAACTGCCATTTTCATAACATTTCTGAATTTTCTAGCAGTCAATTTGCTTTCTACTTTCCTTATTTGTTAGTGACTCCCAAATATAAATATTTGAATCATAGCCTTGCAAACGCTACTTAAATCCTTTTAAACAAATTAGGTATTATAGGAGATCATTTCATTGTAGTAGTAGATTCCAATGAATGATCTGAAGAAGCATTATTTATATTGGTATTAGAAGATAGCCTTCTAAATGTGGAAGTACTGAAAACTAAATGCAAAAGGAAATTTGTATGAATGATTTACTGAACATGAGGTATTTAAATTCAAGTCTATCATTTTATTATCAAAGTTGATTGATATCAGCATAACTACATGATTGACAATACCTAACTTCATCATACAGAAAAATACTGCTTTAACCAAATTAGGAATCCTCACCTGTAGTACTTAACATATCCAACACCTTTGCTTTCACCCGTGTCTCTATTTTTCACGATGGACACATAGTCCAAGTCTCCAAATTGTTTAAAATGATCTCTTAGTTCATCCTCTGTCATTGATTTAGGGACTACAATGAATAATCGAAGTAACCTCTCAGGATCATCGTCCTTTTTTGAGCCCTGCTCACGACTGCAATAGAAAACATAAAATAATTAAGTTTTTGGAATTGTTAAAGATGTTGTGGTATAATTATATTTAAAAATTCTGGGTAGTGTATATACAAAATTAAGACTCTAAGATACTTCTCAAAAAAAAAAAAAAAAAAAAAAAAAAAAAAAAAGAAACACTTCTATTTACACGTTGCCTGCTAACTACAAGATAATTTATAGCTTGCGTTCTTGGCTAGGATGTTAACTATGAAGTAAATCATGGTATCAGTTCTTGCTAAGGACACCATCTACAAGTTATCTCTTAATATGTTTACTTGCAATATTTGTGCAGCTACACTCAAATTCATATTTTCTCAGAGTAAATATGATTAGATGGCCACAGGGGGGAGATACGTGGGGGGATACATAAATGAATAGGTTGAATAATGCAAACTAATTATTTTGTAGTTGGCTTCCATGAAGAGCTTTCTATTATATAGCCAACTTCGAAATAGCTCATAGGAACTTTATTAGTTCTTTGTAAAAAGTTAAAGAAGCATTGTAATTGCACAAATTTTTGCTTTGCATGTTTCAAAGGAATTATCTGTATAGATTCTCACTGAACCCATTTTATTTAGTTTTGGATTGTGGACTGTGAGTATATGATTTCATAACTAAAAAACTTATAAGATTGTGCTCATAATAACGGAAATATTTGAATTTCCTCAATACCCCCACTTCCATGAGCGATTTCTGTCAATAACAAATATGATCTTTAGTGGGGACTGAAATGGTCAAATGGTATGGTATAGATCAAAAAAACATTTTCGAAAAAAGAACATAAAATATTGATTGATGATGCCATCACACTAAGAACTTGCATGTATCTCGCATAATAAAGGTCTCTTAAAACAATATATGGTATTTGAGCTTAGAATATATATATATATAATTTTGAACAGACCTCATTTTTAACATTAACTGGGTAGGATCAATGGGCATTCGAGGAAATGTTTTGAAAATTGTGTCATGTGTACGACCAGCCTCAATAGCTGATTTCCATTAAAGGTAATCTGCTAAAATGAGCAGAGCTTTTTAACTTTATTTAGGTGGTCTGTACACAGTATAACAGAGAGTCAGATGATGTTAGTTAAGATTTGTTTGCTTATAAATCCCCAACTCAGGACTGAAATAATACTGAGGAAGAATGCTTGAATCTGGGAAGGTACTTGGTACTCAATTAAAGCTTATGCAAAGGGAAATAAACTTTTTAATTATCAACAGCAGCAACTGTTGTATGCTCTCCATCAAATTCAATATAATTTAGTTCCGATATATAAAATATTTTATAAATATTTTATATGCCAAGATTTTAAATAAGAGTTTTTATAGAAATAACTCTCTAATCCCAAAATACATTTATTAGCTGACAAATTTGATTCAAAAATGCATTTACTTTGTTAATACTAATTTGCACCAATATTGCATTTAAACAATTATAGTGATTTGGTTTAATAAAACAGAAATGTTGAATATACTGGTAATTGCAGCCTAAAACTTCCATTAACTAAATAATCAATAACACTAATACATGTATCTAACCTCTTGATAAACTTAAATTTATAAGAATTAAACCAAATATCATACAATAGTGATCAGTTTCAATTATAGACACAGAAATAATGAATGATATAATTAATTACCTATGAGCAATCATAACTTTAATAGGCTTCGGAGTATTTCCTATAACTTTTCCATTCATCTCTTCCATAGCTAAAGCTGCCTCAGATGATTTGGAATACTTAATATATACCACACCTGAGGAATTAAATATTAAAATCAATGAAAGGAAAGAAATATTTTAAAGTAATCCTTGAGATCAAGATAACCTGTAATTATAGTAAACAAAATAAAAAAGCTTACCTTTAGATTCATTACTAGATTTATCCTTGACGATCCATATATCTTCAACAGTTCCATAAGGGTCAAATGCTTGATGAAGATCTGCTTCTGTAAGTGTTTTGGAACAAAGAATGAATAGCCTAGAGTTTGGTGGTTCAATAGATACATCAGCCATATTACAAGTTTAGAATAAAAATTGCTATGGTCAAATAAAACTAGTCCAACAAATGATATATCAGACGGTCTAACTTCGAAAGTTAGACTAAAAAAAATGTCCGCTACACAACAAGTAGTAATCAGCACACAACAGGAGAATACTGGAGGGTCTGAGAAAGTGGTCCGCCGAATTGGTTGCTTGCGTTTAGGGATAGCTTGGTCGAAGGTACACGAATAGAGACGATCACGCCCGAGTAACCTCAGGACCAGAAAACCTGAAATATTCAGTAAAAGTTATTGTACTGTCAACCTTTAAAAAAGAATGCAAATATTTCATTCTATTTATGTACCACTATATATTAGGATATTCGAGATTGCTTATAGTTATTTACGAATTTACGTGGTCAAAAAGTAGTTTAAAAAATGTACACCAAAAATCACAAATTTTAGGTAACTACCAAGAGAGAAAATGATGTTGAAACAGCGAATCCTATTTAACAGGAATGAACTGAGTAAAATACAATAATTACGAGTTTGGCCGTTTTTCTAGCACATACATACTGCAAAGGAAGGATTCACTTTCTAAAAATGACCAATGCACTTAGTGAATGAAGTGAAAGGACGTAATAACGTAATACATAACTCCTGGAATAGCTACCCCTTCTCCAAACATGTAATGAAAAGTTTCATTTCTTATAAGTAAGATGGTTTTATGTACTAGTTATCTTCGAAGTCCTATGGCAAACAAACAAGTGCAACTATAAAGTCACATAAATTATAACGCACATATTAGAAAATATATACTCTTAAAGTGATAAATCCTCTCCTAAAATAAATTTCCCTATTGAGCAGTTCCAGCTCTTGCATATATACCTATGTGTGTACGTAAACCCCATGCTTAATTTTATTTATTAATATCTACTTTTTGCTAACATGCTTAATTTTAGCACTATTGACGCTGTACTTAACACATGTAACACATATTTCCGAAAAATTTCTTCAAATGTCTATCGGATCTACACAAATGACGAAAATTATATACATTAAATTGTATCCTCCGTTTGTAAATTGATTTTTATCTCAAAATTTCACAATACTTTTAACAGATTTCCCTTAAGAGAAATCAGCTATTGAGGTTGTACTCATGACACGATTTTTGAACAATTTCGTTAACAGGCATATATATATATATATATATATATACAGTTTTGAACGGACCTCATTTTCGTCATCTCCTAGGTAGGATCGATGGACATTTGAAGAAAAATTTCCAACATTCCGTCATAAGTACGACCTCAATACATAGTTGATTTCCCTCAAAGGAAATCTGCTAATAAAAGTCCGTCACGCAGGAGCTGCGTAAACTATACAGATTTCCCACGTATTTGCATTTATCTCGAATAGTAAAAGTTCAATGAAAACAATATTTGGTATTTAGGCTTCAAATAATGTGCTTCATAATATAAGCCTTACTGTCAATATGACATGAGTAGTAGTGGGGGTTTACTGAAGGCCGAAAACTGAACAAATGCAAATATCTCGGTTAGTAATCAAAATAGAGCAAAAACTTACATAACAACATGTTTCGAGCATTACATATGCAATAAGATTGGTTCTTTACAATTTTTCGATCCGACTTATAGTAACGGAGATATTTCGAATTTTCGAAATTCCCCCCTCCTCCCGCTGGTCCGATTTCAGCAATTGACAAACTTGCTTTTTTTTCAGCTATTCACATTCACGAACTTGTAGTGCATCTATAGGTTAACAGATAGAACGATTAAATACCGAGTTTGGTAACGATTAAACAAAAATTGCGACCGCTAGAACGTTAACGATATATAGTTTTGAATAGACATCATTTTCGTCATTTGGGTAAGATCGATGGACATTTGAAGACATTTTTCGGAAACCGCGTCATGAGTACGACCTCAATAGGTGTGCTAAAAGCACAAAACCCTATTTACAATTGAGGAGTGTTGAGTCCGTTAATGTACCCTCCAAAGAAATTTGATTAAAAGGAGTTTAAAAAATTTAGGGTTTTCACCACAATGTGCCATTGCCTACAGATAATCTCTTTGTATTTATTGTAAAACTGATACAACCTTTGCGTCATAACATTATGAATTTAGATTGAGTACTACTTAGTTTGTTGAAAGTAACTTTCAAAAAATTAAAAATATTTTGGTCGAATTTCACCCAATGAAAACAATATAAGTAAAAACCATATTAAATTTATGGATCCGAGTTTTCTATACATTAACCACTAAATAAAAGAAGGAAAACAACTTGAATACCTATCTAAAAAACTAATGGTTTACCGCAAAATGAGGATACGTAGGTTTAGAACTAATAGTGGTAATCATTTTGACACTAAATTAATGAAATCTATAACAGAATAATTATTCAATAAACAACATTAGATAAGTAAGACATGATTCTTGAATGTAAATTCATGAAAAATGTAAGCTAAAACTTACTTTGGATATGGGGACCCCCGAAGTGAAGTATTAATGAAGGAGGGAAATAGTTAATTATATTTGGGATGCGTATTCATAGATAGTTTATTCTGTGTATAAAATATTCTAAATTTTCTATTGAAAATAAACTAGGTTATTGACTTATGAACATGGCAATGGATTATCTTGGTATTTCTGAAGAATAGGTGGCGCCATCAGTGGAAGTAATAGCGAAACATTGTCGACGCCCTGTGCTAAAGTTTACTTTTACGTGTGTGACAGTTAAGATTTTTTTATTACTGGATTTAACCTAATTGCTACGTAAGTTTAAACAATTATGCATATTTATTATTAAATGCTATTTAATAATTTGGTTTTAATAAGGACGATCGGTCTAATAGTAACCACCACAAAATGGCCTCTTTGTCCAATATATCATAATTACTTATTTTTTATTTATTTAATTGTTTTTAAAACCTAGTAGCAGTTGTTGGGCTTAAGTATTAATTGTGTTTATAATAGTGGTCAGTATCATAAGAAAATATAATACTGACTTTGTCGTTTGAGTGCTTATCTTGTCTAACCTTTTTCGTCATGAAGTCTTATTAGTCACTCGTAAGGTATTCATCAAATGTGTCATAAATTCGTGTTAAAGCCTTTTTTAATGCTGTAACTCTCCTAGACTACATACAAATCAAATAAGTAATGTCGGCTTTTATTAATCAAATACATTTAACTATTAAGTAATTTATAATCCGTCATAAATGTTCTGTTCCGTTTATCAGCTCATCTAGCTTTTACCAGTTTACTACTAACTTTTAATGTTTAATTAGTTTATATAATTCATTAAAATGTCAAATTCTGCAGTAGTCAGCTCTTATTATCATGTTGTCATGAATTTATTCTACTATTTACTTATATCTCTTACTTTTGGTAAATACATTTTCTAGAAAATGTATAAATCGTTTTACATATTTTTAAAATTTAGTAAAGGAATTGCCACTAAAGTTGACATTATTGCCTTTCTTGCCAATTATAGGTTTTGTTCTAATTTACTTTATTTCTAAATCTCTTTGAAGTCAATTGATTTCTACTGAGGGAGAATTTCTCAATTTAATAGTACCTTACATTGGAGTATTTAATTTTGTTTATTTCTGATAAGATCAATTAAGGTTATAGAGTCAAGTGGACTTCTTCAAATTTTAAATTAGTTATAGTTATGTTTTCAACAATTGTTTTGGTTTGACTTAGTTCTTAGTTGCTAATTGGTATGAATATTGTTTTCGCTTTGAGTATATACTATTTATTTATGATTTATATATTACTCATTCCCATAGATATAAATTTATGTTGTCTGATAGTTTATCTGCACATCGGTATTCATGCTATATTGACCTAGTCTTGTATTTTCCTTGTTTTCATTATTTCTGTCTATTTTCAAGGTTTTCCCCAAATAGACCAGTTTATGTATACTACTTCTCGAAATAGGTGACAGATTCTGTAAAATTACTCTGCACTATAGACTACTGCAATTGTACCCCTTTTAATATTGCAATTAAGCCCTTATAATATTTTATTAGATTAAATAGGAAATAATTCTAGAGTAGTGTATGTACTATAAACAAAAGACATGTTGAAGTGGCTCGCTGATGATGTCACCTGACGTTATGTGTGTTCTCTATTTCTCCCTTATTATGAGACAAATATAAACAGAACTTCAAAATAAAGCTGCATTAAGTGAAGAAAAAAATGCTTGAATGGGAGTAAAGGTTAAGGGAAAGGCTGAAAACAAAAAACAAATCTGCTAAAAAAAAGTTCCTGTTAATATTTCAGAGAAGTATGTATTTTTCAACAATTATAGAGCATTAGATTTTCAACAAGATTGTTAGGAAATAAAAACATTTTATTTATCTAACATTTGGATGTGTGATTCTATTATTTATCTTCGTCTCTTGAATTAAAAGTAATAAAATGAATAGTATTCAGAAAAGTTATCTAAATGGTAATAAAAATAAGCCTTAACTTTATTGGTTTCTTCTTATGGGTATTTATATGTGCGTGTGTATTTATGTTTGTTTATAATTTGGAATGAGTCAGTGATATACTTGATTTAGCTAGGAGTGATGAGCTGTACTTGTGTCCAATGAAGAGACTATGTGTATGTTCAGTATAGTTTCTGTGCATTTTTTTTTTCACTCCTAAGGTGCCGAATACGTTCTCATTAAGGATCGGATTACTAGTCATTTTTTCAGAATTCTATATAAGATAGTATTAAGAAGTTATTAGTTTAATCTAAATAATAATGTCCTTTCTAATAGTGAGGCATGGGATGGTGAAGTTCGAATATCACAGGGATAAATGAAGAAGCCCATACCTCTTGTCAGCTTCAGAACATCCATGCCCTCTCAAATCTACAGTTTATGTGCTTATCTCTTACTAAAGTATAATTTGAAATTAAAAACTTCCTATTTTAAAGATTTTTTCTAGGAGAATACACTACACGTACAGTAAATTATTAATCAATTATTAATTGAAATTAAAAGCTTAAATTGTTAAAATTCCTCCCAATGCATATTAATAAAGTTATGTTCAATTATCTTGTATTGGTATTCATAAATATATTGATTTATCTCACAAACAAAAACAATAGCACCAACACATTTACATTAAATCTTTTTATTATTATTAGACAATATTTTCAATGCTGATGTTTTTTTAAAGTGCCATTGCACTATGTATTTTGATATTTCTTTGATTTAACAGAGATTTTTTTTCCTCTTTTTTCAGAAGGATGCAGACCATCAAATGTGTGGTGGTTGGGGATGGTGCTGTTGGTAAAACATGCCTCCTCATTTCATATACGACAAACAAATTTCCATCTGAGTATGTGCCAACGGTTAGTACTAATTTTGAATTATATTTCTTAATATTTTTCTTAATGTATTGACACCTATGCAGCTAGTTATACTTGATAATTTCAAATCAGTTATTCTACCGCTGTAATCTCTGCAAAGTCTTCTGGGAAGCTATATATTTAATTATTTTAAATGGCATAGTACTGCTAGTATATACAATTCTGTTGTCGTACCTATCTCTGGAGACCATGATGCTAACTGCTGATCGATTAATTAGTAGTTTTTACAAGAATTTTCTATATATAATCCGATCCAATAGAATACATTGGGCCAGTGATTGTTAGATTTCTGATGATAGTCGGGCCAAAATATTTGAACATTATTCTTTTCGCTGGTTTAATCTGGGGATATATTTTTATATTGAAAATAGTGTACAAAATTTTTCATTTTAATGTACGAGAGTAGTAGGTAAAACAATGATTCATTATTCATCATCCGTTCCAAATTCAAAATAAAATTAAAATATGACATATAACGCAATATTTTTAATAAGAAATTTAAAATTATACTGTTAGAAAAGGAAAAAAAAAAGATTGTATTATCCTCTAAAAATAATATTCATATCAAATTTAAAATAAAGCATTTCTTAATTAAAAGAAGGTTGAAGTCTATGAAGTTCTTGAAGTAAAAGACATTAATTTCAAAAAGTCACCAAAAATTAAATTCCAGTCCCACCGAATAAGAAAGTAGAGAGGATTCAGACGGGTGCCGGCTTCTAAAACTGTGTTAAATTTTCAATGATCTTTTTGAACTTTTGTCATCCTTTCTAATTTGTTTTACTCAGCAGTAGTTAAAAAACTCTGAAATTACATTATTTTTAAAAATGTTCAGATCCTTGGTAATTTTTCTATTTATATATTTAATGACCATTAGTTTGTGAAGACCCGTTCCTAGCTTCTCTATTTCTTCCTTTATAATTTTCCCTTCACTGAAAAGGTTCTGAGTTTCTTCTGAGGGTTTAGTTGTTTTATGTGTTGGGGTCAAATTTCAGTTGAAAAAATGTATAAAGTATCATACTGTGATCACATCTGAACATTATCAGTATTATTTAGAAATCTGGATCTCCATTTGAAAAGAGCTCTTTTTCCAATACTTTCCTAAATTCCACCTCTTCCACTGAATGGGGTATGCATAATCATCTACAAACTTTAAATAGCATTTCCTTCATGAGTTTCTTTGGAAAAATCTCTTTCCGAATCCAAGGGTGATCAAAATTATATTTAGTTTAGTCAGAACTTTTACCACCAGGCTTATTTTATTTATGAGCAAATTATTTCTTTATTTTGGGATGCCCTTGTCCTTTTGTTTTCCCCTCAAAATATGTATTACCAGTACTCAAGCTTTGGCTGAAAGCAAAATTAATCACCATACTACCTTCTTTATTTCGGGTGCCATAGTTCTTCCTTCTTATGAATTTTCTTCACTAACTAGCCCAGAGGCTACAGAACGTACTCTACTATTAAAACCACCCATAACAATAGTACAATTCCTTTTTTTCCCCCCAACTTCTTATCCCAGTTGTAAATGGAAATTGCTCTTTTCCTCTTCTAAACCTTAAACAGTTAGAGCATGAAGCTGCATCCTGGTAATTGTCCTATTCCTACCTGCATAGAATGTTAATATGACTACCCTGGGACCAATATTTACAAAATCCCATATTGGTTCAATAGTTTGTTTGACACTAAAACTTCACTGGTGATCCTTTTAACTCTAGTGGTCTGTAATTCCTGTAGGGTGTGTAATTTCCCATCAACCAAGAGTTTATCCCTTTCATTAGTACTTACTCCCCGTTTAGTTTAATTAAAAAAAAGGGAAATAATTGCTTTCTTAGTTCTCTTGTTTCCATAGAAAGATTGTTTTTGAATCTGGCTTTTTCATATTCTGTACAGTCAACTAGTTTGTATTTCATCCTTAATACATCATTCTTTAATTTTTCTATTGTAAAACTAATTCTAATTGGGCCATTCTTATTTTTGAATGTTATAAACTGATACCTAGCTATACCATATTTCCTTACATCTGATTCTACTTGTTTGCATATGTCAATTAATTTGGTAATTATGTTTGCTTTAATACAAAAACCATGTATTTCTTTCTCCTTAAGTTTTCATTTATTTCTTTTTGTTTTGCTAACTCCCCCTTAAGTACGTTTACAACTGATTTTAACTTCTATATATCTTTTACCTGTGTCGTTACTATATTAGAAATCATTTCTTCCAATACTGTTTCAGCTTTTGGACCTGTTTTAATTGTTCCATTATTTTCTAAAACTGTTGTGGTATATTTGTCGTGTTTATAAATTGTTGTATTGCCTTCCTGCAAATAAGTTATGAAAGTTAATAAAATAATTAAAAAAACATCAAATTTCAAATAAATATTTGTAATAAAATATTTTACAAATATAAAAATTAATAACCATTTTTTATATTTTATTTTATTAGATACTATTTACAAACAAATATGTATAATTTACAGCTACTTTTAATGAAAAGTGAGCATGATTGATTTTAACTTATCGTTTCTGAAAAGTAAATGAATATTTGCTGGCGAAGACTCAAGAGATTGGAGGGATGGGTCACTGGCATGAGGGCAAAGAATTGAATGGTACAAGTGAGGCTGGGTGTTTCCCCACTCCTCTAAACTTCTTTACTACTCATCAACAAAGTATAGGTGACCCTGCCTAGGAGTTACGAATGGCTCCAACGTCACTTATAGAGTTTGATACATATCTATAGAATGTTTTTAGAATTTGGTTCTAGTTGTTACTCATTTACAATATCTTAAAAATTATTTTAATAATAAATGACTAATGTTATTCTTGATAATAAAGACTTGAAAAGCAATGTTGCCGAAATGTGAGGTCTGTGATGATAGTTTTAAGAACATATATAAATTTACCTTAAAAATTGTATGCATGCATACTAATTTAATATATTATAAAGTTAAGGCTTTGATTCTTACTAGAGTATTTTTGTTTACTATTTCAGGTCTTCGATAATTATGCTGTTACTGTTATGATTGGTGGTGAACCCTATACCTTAGGACTATTTGACACAGCAGGTAATTACTTTTGATATTATTATTATTATTATTCATATCATTAACAAATTTTTTTTTATTAAAGGTTTTCAATTTCTTAATTAATTATTCTTCTTGAGAAGGCTGCCATATCATTTAAAACTACCCATCGACTGGTTGACTCAACAGTTAGACTATATAGATACTATTTTGATCTCTGGGAGATGCTAATTGTTTCTTAGGCACACTCCAAAACTTTAAGGCATCTCTTTCTCACTGTTAACAAGACTATGACCATTCATTTCTATAGGATACCCTTAATAGATTTCAGGTATTATGATCACATGTGACAAATAATAATGACTTAATTATAGACATCTGGACAAGGCGATCAAATAGACTTTGCATTCTGGAGTCCTAAGTATCCATTTACCTTCTTAGTAAGTTGAGGCTCTCCTCTACAAAATAGTTTAAAAGCTACTTGGGTGTGGGCCCTTATCACACCAAAGGAGGCCTAATTATAAGTATGAGAATGATTGCTGAATAGCAATCATTGAGGACCCCATGTTCTTCACGGACTATCAAGGATTTATCAACTAAATACAATATATAGTTTCTTTAAAACTAAGTATTTTTAACTAATTTAAAAATAACACAATTATTAATCTTACTGTAACGCATAGCCTAACCCGCCTTGTAGATGTATACCGTAGAAACTAGCAAAATGTTCGATGAATTATGTGTTTCTGAAAAATCTTTTGTCATCCATCTCCAAGATTCTTTTCTAAAACAAATTTTGATTATTTATTTATTTATTTGGAGCTTCGCAGCTGTGGCGATGTTGCTCGGGAAAAAAACCTGTATGAAATTGAAAAATAAAAAAAAAACAAAAAACGAAACGAAACAAAATTAATTTAAACAAACATAACAGAAATATAACATGAAAAATAGAAAAGTAACATGAAACAGAAATGGAACACAAAAACAGGAATGGAATAAAAAACAGAAACAGACAAACAGAATTGATACGAAAAACAGGGCTGGAATGGATCACAATACCAAATGGAAAAACAAAACACAGAAATGGAAATCAAAAACAAAATGGAAAACAAAAACCAGAAATGGAACACAAAAACAAAATGGAAAAACAAAAACAGAAATGGAACACAAAAACAAAATACAGAAATGGAATATAAAACTAAAATGGGAAACAAAAAAAGAAGAAATGGAATACAAAAACAGAAATAGAACAAAAACAGAAATGGAACACAAAACCAAAATGGGAAACAAAAACAGAAATGAAACATAAAAACAGAAATGGAAAAAACAAAAACAGAAATGGAACGCAAAACAGAAATAGAAAACAAAAATGGAACTCAAATAATAGAAATTGAACAATAAGTAGAAATCAAACAATAAATGGAAATCCAACACAACAAATTGACAAACATAATATAGAATCCAAAACAAAAAATATTAAACAAGATATAATAAAATATATAAATTGTTGAATAAAATGGAATATGTATTTAAAATGAATTTAAAATAATTGAGATTTAGATCAGATATAAAACTCGTGTATCAGTGGAGTTGCATACTCAATATGAGTTACTGAACAACGTAAGTCATGAATTGCATTATGGCGGGAAGGGGGAAAAACCTTCAGTTTTGCTAGACAAAGAGAAACGATGAAATATTTACTTAACATATATTCAAAGAGTTTATTAAGAGCTCAGCAAACATACAAGCACACACACACACACACACGCGCGCGCGCTCGCATCCAAAACATTCACAAAAAGAATAGAATCGCAGCATACATTTATTAGAAAATTATAAAATCTCTTTTAAAATGCAAGTATTAATTGTGAGTATTGTATATTCAAATTTTTGAGTATATGTTAATGTCTTTTAGATGTTGTAGTATAGTGGGTATGTATGGGCTACCTTCAATGAGTAAGTCATGTAGGTCGTGGGGTATTTGTAAATGATCTCGTCTCTTGCAGTCTGTCAGTATGTGTTTTATTGTAAGAGTCAAATTGCATACATGGCATTTGGGCTGCTCTCTTTTTTTCATTAAAAAGCTATGAGTAAGGAGAGAGTGGCCAATGCGGAGCCTTGTTAAAATGATTTCTTCCCTCCGTGTATAAGTTGAATTTTTACTAGTGTAGATTTAATTTGTCGTAATTTATTGTCTGTTTGTTGCCATTTTTGTTCCCAGTCTAGTAGTACGTTAGATTTTACAGAATGTAATAAGTCGTCTATTGTTAGTTCATTTGAGTCTACGTCATGTTTCTGAGTCGCTAATTTTGCTTGTTCATCAACTTCATTACTTCGTCCAATATTTTTGTGTCCTGGTAGCCATACTAGTGTAATATTGTTTCGAAGATGAATGGAGTGTTCTAAGATGTGGGTTATAATAGGGCGAGTACTGTAAATGTTCTCCAAGGAGAATAGAGAACTTAAAGAGTCTGTAAATAAGAAAATCTGGGAATTTTGAACGTCATGAAATTTTGAAAAGGCAATATTTATAGCTTGTACCTCAGCTGTATAAATGCTTGCATTGTTGTTAAGTTTCGTTGTGTATATGTCATTGTTAATGATTGCTGCAGCTGCTGTCCCAAAGTCGGTCTTGGATCTGTCAGTAAAAGTGTGAAGAGAGTTTGTGTTATTTGCTACAATTGAGTTATAAGCTATTCTGTAAAATTTAGAAGATAATGGATTTCTTTTATTAAATTTTGTTAAAGTTAAATTAATGCTTAAGTTATTTATTCTCCATGGAGGGAGTGACAAGTTTCTGTTATAGTATATTTGAGTTTGTAATATGTTCGAATCAATAGTGTTTTCTGAAGTGCGAATGAGTAGTGGTTTATGCTTGCTGTATTTTTCTATGTATTTGGTATAATTAGGGCTAGGATTCCTATGTAAATACATATTTGCTACTGACTTCGATATCACCTTATATCAACTCATAGTATATGTTTTAACGCAATTGGGATCAAATTAAGCCAATTTAATTTTACATATTATTACATATTTGACTAAATTTACATATTTCTTACATACTTTGGGAATTTTTACATATTTTACTCCATATTTGTTAATTTTTAAATTTTTCTATTTCTTTACAACAAAACTGAATAACGAGTGCATGAAGAAAATGTTTTCACAAGAATTGGCCCTTCTATTGCCACTGTTGATTGCTTCTTAGAACCAAACCCTACAAAACAATTCTGAGATTCCATCTCCCTTGGTTTTGGCTCTGAATAAACAAAACCAAACCTATTTCATAATTAGTGTTTATTTGTGAGTGGTAAAGTGCGTGCCACTCTTGTCAAACACGATTTGAAAATTATATTTTGTGATTAATTCAATTTTCATTTTTGTCGAAATGGGGAAAGTCGCAAGGAAAAACAAAGAACGAGTTTTAAAATATCTTCGTGAGTTTTCCAAACGAAACATTCAGGGGTGATGGAGAAATGTTATATTGTTCTTGCTGTGACAAGGCTGTATCCACTACGCAACGATTCCAAGTAACCCAACACATTGGCACAGGATCTCACAAATCGAACAAAGAGAAGAAGTCAAACCTGAAGCAAAGTTTCATCACACACCATCTACCTCATGCGGAGACAGTAAGTCCACCTTTAATACAGATTTATGTCGAGCGTTTGTGCAGGCTGACATTCCGTTAAGCAAAATTAATAATCCGTCTCTTAAATTTTTTTTGTAAAAGTACATTCAAAAAAAAATGCCTGATGAATCCACTTTGAGAAAAAACTATCTACAAGATATATATAAAGAAACTCTTGCCAAAATACGGGAAAATATCAAGGAGGGGCCAATTTGGGTCTCAGTTGACGAGACAACCGATGTTGAAGGCCGGTACATTACGAATATTATTGTTGGAAGTCTCTGCCCAGATTCTTTTTCAAATCCATTTCTTTTAAATTGCCAGGAGTTAGAAAAATGGAATCATGCAACAATCACACGGTTTTTCAATGACTCTATGAGTCTTCTTTGGCCAAACGGTGTACTACACGAAAAAGTCTTCTTGTTTTTATCAGATGGAGCTCCGTACATGGTCAAAGCAGGAAAGCATCTTAAAGTATTTGAAAATGCTTCATGTCACATGCCTCGCTCACGCATTTCATCGTTTAGCTGAATCAGTTCGGTCTGCTTTTCATGAGGTAGACTCATTGATCTCATCAATAAAAAAGATATTTTTAAAAGCTCCAAGCAGAGTTGAAATTTTCAAAGAAAGTTATCCTGAGCTGTCTTTACCTCCGCGACCTGTAGTTACCAGATGGGGAACTTGGCTAGAGGCTGCTCTGTACTACTGCACCAATTTCGACAAAATAAAGGACGTCGTATCAAAATTGGACGGCGAATCAGCCACAGCCATTTCGCAAGCTCAGAATTTGTTGGAAACCCGAATTTAAAAAATAATTTGGCATTTATTTCCTGCAATTGTGCTCACATTCCTTCCATTATAACGCAGCTTGAATCCCAGAATGTGCCTCTATTGAAAAATATAGAAATTGTCAATGAAGCGTTTCGCAAAATGGAAGACGTCTCAGGAGAAATAGGAAATAGGATCCACGCGAAACTACAAGATGTCTTAAAAAAAATCCTGGCTGGAAAGATATGCTGCTGATTGCAGACATCATAAGTGGAAAGGAGGTGACAGCAAAGCTTTCAGTTGAATGGAACCCTTCTGAAATAGCCGCTTTCCGAAACGCTCCAAGTTACATCAGTAGACGTCGAAAGCTCCTTCAGCAGATTCAAGTCGATACTAAGGCCCAATCGACGAAGTTTTACGTTTGAAAATTTGAAAATGCATTTAGTCTCAAACTGTTTTCCTTACAGTGATTAAAAAGTTTTCATTTTTGTATTTTTATGTTTAAAATAAAACCGTTTTTGTATTGTAATAAAAAATGAGAGTACAAACAGTTTTAGAAGGTTATTCACTGTTTACATATTTCACTAATTTTACATAATTATTTACATATTTGTATCAAAATCAATACATATATATTTACATATTTGGCATTTTTAATTACATGAAAATCCTAGCCCTAGTTATAATGTATGTTATTTAAAAATACTTTGACGCATGGTGTGTCTAATGCCTTGCATTTTAAAAGAAATTTTTAGCATATAATCCTTCTCCTATATTCCAATGGAGGTTCTTCAGCTTCGACACAGAGGCTATCTACTGGGCTTGATCTGAAGGCTCCAGTTGCTATCCTCAGTCCTGTGTTGTGTATTGTGTCTAACATTTTAAGTGTATTCAGACTGGCTGATGAATATGCTATACAGCCATAATCCAGCAATGACCTGGTATAAGCACGATAAAAAGTAAGCATAGAACATCTATCAGCTCCCCATGCAGAATTGCTAAGTACCCTTAATAAGTCCAAGCTTTTCTTGCACTTATTAATGAGTCCTTTTCAATGGGGAACCCATGTGAGTTTTCTGTCAAATGTAAGTCCTAAAAATGTCAGTTCGTCCGTCTTGTTTATAATAGTGTTGTTAAGAGTCAATTGTGGGCATTCAAAACTTCTTTTATGAGTGAATATGGTGTATTTAGATTTTTCACTCGATATCTTAAAACCTGTTAAATTGCACCATTTTTGAAGTTGATTGAGTGCGTTCTCTGTGATATTTTGTGCGTGCGTTAATGATGTGTAAGTGATGTATAAGATAAGGTCATCAGCATACAGGCAGTAAGATACTTCTTGGGGGATATACTTTGACAGAATTTACAGCTATATTGAACAAGGTTGTGCTCAGCACACCTCCCTGAGGCACTCCATTCTCCTGCAGAAAGGCGTTTGATAAAGCAGTACCTACCCTCACCCTGAAAAATTGTTCAGACAAATAGTTATCCAGGAACCTTATAATGTTTCCCTGGACACCCCATTCGATCAACTGAGAGAGAATGAGCCTTCTCCAAACAGAGTCATAGGCTTTCTCCAGATCGAGGGATATTACTAACATTAATTTGTTTCCAAGGAAAGCATTAAGTATTTCGCTTTCCATCCGTGCAATATGGTGCATAGTGGAATGCCCTGGTTTAAATGCACATTGGAAAGGCGATAATAATTTGTTATGATCTAAGTACCACAGAAGTTTTTTGTTGATTATCTTTTCTGTGACCTTGCAAAGTGTATTTGTCAAAGAAATCGGCCTGTAGCTATTTGCTAGATTCTTGTTTTTCCCAGGTTTTAGAACTGGTATAACTATAGCTTCATTCCAGGTGTGGGGGTATGTACCTCTAGTGTAAACATCATTCAATAGGTGAAGAAGAATTAGTAAGCCCTGTTCTGGTAGATTTTTTATCATGTCATATGTGACTAGATCAGGTCCTGGTGAAGTCATTTGTGCAGTCGATAGTGCGAGTTTTAGTTCCGTGTAACTGAAGGGATCATTAAGTGGGTGTGGGTAAGTTAGAATTATGGGGCAAATCATAGTTTCAGTTTTTTTTTCACACAGGGTTTTGTGTCTGAAGAATTGTATCGTATAGTTTTCGGAGCTGAATACATTACTGAAATATTCTCCTAAGATGGTAGTGATTGTCTGTTGGTCGGTAATAATCTTGTTATTGTTTTCTAGTCCTGTAATTGGTTCGCGGTATTTTTTATGAGTAATTTGGTGAATTTTAGTCCATACGTCTTTTGCGGGTAAGCGGTAAGCGTCTATTAATACTAGATAAAAAATCTATCCAGCACTTTCGTTTACTATTCTTTATAACCCATTGGGCTTTGGATTTAATTTACAATTTTGATTAATTTACAAATTTACAAACTTTTGTGTTTTGTGTTCCTTTTGTGTTCTATGTTCTATTTATGTTTTGTTTAATTTTGTTATTTTTTTGTATTGTTTTTTTTATTTGAGTTTTGTTTTGTTTTTTAAGTTTTATTTTAGAGCAACATCGCCAAAGCTGTGAAGCTCAAATAAATAAATAAATAAATAATTTACAAATGATTTTGTGTTTTTAGGTCAGGAAGATTATGACAGGTTAAGGCCGTTAAGTTATCCACAGACTGATGTTTTTCTTGTCTGTTTCTCAGTAGTTTCTCCTTCGTCGTTTGAAAATGTCAAAGAAAAGGTACATTACAGTATTATTTCTTAATATTTTATTTATCTACTTGAAAAAATAATATTTTTTTAAATAATAAAAAAAATAATTATTTATGACTTTTTTCCAATACAACAAGTTTTAGTAAGTCTGCTTTTACTTTATTGACCATGTAATTTTCTATATCAATTAACATTTCCAGAGATTACTAGGTGATTTCTGTTATGATTAGTTAACAATGGAGATTGTCTTCATGCAATTTTTTCTAAACTTCCTTCATATGTCCTCCTATAAACAAATAAATTGTTTCCTTTTAAATATATTTCTTTGAAAGAAACTATTTATTAATCAATGTTTCAAAACTTCCTCCAAGTTTCACTCTTACCTAGTAAATGGCAAAAATAAGGTCTGTTCAAATTCACACCCACATTTTTGCCCTTATAAAGCTTGTTTTAATATTACTTAGGAATTTAATGGAATATATTCTTTTAACTTTTCTCCTTATTTAGTAGGAAATGAGATAACATGAAGAATTATCCTGTTCCACATTGTCCATATTCAAATTTGAGACATGCGGTTTTTATTCAAATATCTTTTTTATTATTTTCTATTTAATTCAAATCTAAGTTTTATTATTTCCTATTTAATTCAAATAATATTTTTATTATATCTTTTATTATTTCCGAAAATATTGTAACTTATATAATTCATTCATTTTTTAGTGGGTACCTGAAATTACTCATCATTGTCAGAAAACACCATTCCTTCTTGTTGGAACTCAAATAGATTTAAGAGATGATGCAGCAACAATAGAAAAGCTCGCAAAAAATAAACAGAAGCCTATTACATTTGAGCAAGGTGAAAAATTAGCAAAGGAACTGAAAGCTGTTAAATACGTAGAATGCTCTGCACTTACACAGGTACACTAATATAACTTTTAGTTTTCGTAAAGGGATATATGGTATCTTCTATTTAATATTTAGTTATAAAGCAAGTGCTATGACTACATGTTTTTAAGTCCTACATAAGGTAAATTTACTTTTGCCATGTAGTATCCAGCCATTCTTAATTGAATTCCATTTAACTACAGAGAGATATACATGGTAATTAGCTTTGTCAATGGTAATAATTTTTTCTGGAATTAGCTTTTTTTTTATTTATTGTTTTTTTTTTAAATACCAGTGAGTTAAGCTATCTTTTTTTTTTTTTTTAATTTATTATTATTGATTGATGTAGTAATTAGCATAAAAAGGTTTTAGTGTCAAGATGATGGTACTGGGATTTATGATTTTTACTAAATTTTCTTAAGTACATTTTAAGACAGCTAATTTTTGTGTTCATCATATTCAAATTCAAAAATAATTAAAATATTAAGGAAAACGATATCTGTCCTAAATAGATTTTGATGTGTGTCATCTAAATTGAATTTTTATTGCTTAATTACTTCTATTCGCGACTTATCTTCCTTACTTTTCAGAATAATGTGATTGGAGTTATATTGGATGACAAAATAAAGATAAAGAAGTTTTGTTTGTACATGTGCTAAAGAGATAGGAGAAAATCAATGTTTGTTCACAAACCTATCAAGTATGACTATTGTCATAGGGAAGTAAAATAACGATATACCATTCAATTGCAATTGAAAGACAGCATCCGAAAAATTATTAAATTCAATACTAATAAAAAAACTTGTAAATTGATTAATAAATTGAATTCATATCTGATATGTACTCCTATTAAAATAAATAAACAAAAGTTTTGGTTGCATTTAATTTAAAATTATTTCATTTAAAAGTGATACATAATATCTCCACCATTCCAATGCATTAGATCGAAATATGTCATTGATCATAATTTATAGATCTGTACAAATAAATTAAAAATACCTTTTCATTTTTTTTTCTATTTCTAATTCACGCAGAGAAATTTGAAATTTTTTATTTTTGCTATCCACTAAACCTCCCCTCCCACTTATCTGATTACAATCAAAAGTAATAAAGTAATAATAAATTATTATTAATTCATGAGGGTAGATCAAGCCTGTCCTACTTCACTATATCAAGGTGACTCTTTTTACTTCTTCATTCAACCAATTTTCATCTCAGTTCATGATTCAAATGAAATAAGATGTTCTGGTAATTGACTTACAATTTATTTGAACTGCTTAATGTTTTATAGTGATTTATTGATATTTTCTTTAATTGTATTTCATAGCTTTTAAATTATAGCTTCCAAACCATGAGACCCATTTGCTTAGTTTCTAAATACTTAGCTCTTCTTATTAAAAATGTTACAACTACATTAAGAAATAGATACTATAAAAAGTACTTAATTTATGCTTTAATTGATCTTTCAGAAAGGACTGAAGAATGTTTTTGATGAAGCTATATTAGCAGCACTTGAACCTCCTGAGCCTATAAAGAAAAGGAAATGTATTCTCCTGTAGGAGGAACACAGTGCTTTATATTTGGGTAAGTTTAAATTAATTTTATTAACAGTAACTGCATCACATACATATATATTGGGCATGGGTTTTACATTTAATCATTTTCCCAAGATGGTATTAATAATAGTGTTTCCATTTTATCTAGCATTGATGCATGAATTTAAAATGTTTATATTTAAGCTGTAGAACACAGAATAAGATTTTTGTTTAGAATGAATTGAAGGAAAGGGGATTTGGTCATGTGCAAAATGTTGCTTCAATGATAAGAAATAAAGTTCTTTGCATCGGGTTATCACTGTCATTGAAAAATGGTTCCATTAGAGCAATCTTTTAGACCATGTTCCATTGTACATTCCTCCCCAACTGCAACTGGACCATCTCTTGGTATATATATTTACTCCCTGTGCATGCAATATTCAATTTATCATGTGCACTCTGAAAGCTACATTCCAAATGTTCAGAGGACCTCTGGACATAAATTTTATCCAATTTGATACTGAATATATAGTCAATGGTTGACAAAGATGTTCTCATATATTTCTCTTCTGAAAAGGATCAATTCTCCACTCCTGATCTCCCAATGAAAGCCACACGACTTTGTAGGTGGCAGTGCTTCCAGATGGAAAAATGTTCTTTCAAAAATGACCGTGTTGATACATGTAGGAGTCCTCATAGTCTTTGTAGGTGTGAGGAAAACAATCTTAATCATTTACTAAAGATGTGATTAAGATTCAATATTCGAATACAAGTAAATTAAATTTCAGTTTATTTTAGATGAACAAATAAATAAATAATTGATCTCAAATTGTATATTATATAAGTAAATTAAATTTCAGTTACTCACTCATTCATTATATAGGAAGGTTCCTTATTTCCCCCATTACTACCTCCATTTTGACCTGCTAGTGATGATATCTAGTCTACTCTTAATGTTGTTTTCTGTTTCTATTAGGAAAGACTCCTCTTAGTAGTTTCATTTCTTTTTTTACATTTTAAAAATTGATGACTGACTGGAGGGCTAATAGAATGTTTTATGTAATAAATATTATTCAAAGGGATAATGAAAATTAGGATAAGGATTTATTAATACTTATTTAGTCTTGTTTACAGTGAACTCCATATTTCTTAAATTTATTGCAGAAATAATGAGTCTGAAGTCACCTACTAGAATATTTGCTACTCTCTACTAATGTTGAGGTGTAGCAGATTATCAAGACTTTTTCTCCGTTTATTTTCTTCTTTTTTATTTATAATAAATTTCTTTTTTTTTAGGGACAACCCAATATATTGTGGGCTGGATAAAGAATAATATTTCATCAATCCTCACTGTCATCACTTGAACTTCTATTCTGTATAGTATATACATATACATATATATTTATAATATGTATTAAAAAGTATGCATAAAAAGCATAACCATTTTAATATGAAATAATAGACTTGGTAAAAGTAATTGCAATATGCATGTGAACAAGGATGAACGAAAACGTAATTAATTGGAAGTGCATGTGATGAACGTTCAACAGACAAAGAGGTCAATGGAAAGACTGACAGATTATTGAAATTTCGTTTCCTCCTGTCACAGCTTTAGGATTCTGCACTCACCTAATTACAGTACTGTGGAGTCTTGCCTTGGCAATTTCTGGTTCTTCCTTATTTGTTCAGGAGCTTCTTCAGAGAAGAATGGCTTTGTGAATATTAAACTTAAAGAGAAAATTGTCTTGGCGATTCACCTCTTTTGGGGAGTTACCCAGCCCTTAAACAAATAAAATATTGTATATAAGATTAAAGTATATATTGTTTTCTTTTATTTAGATGCGAATTTGTAATACAATTTTATATTAATTATTAAAATAGTCAACCAATTCCTATTTCTCCAAATTTTGTGTATATTAATGGCATTTTTATTAATAAATATATTTAACAATTATATATAAAATGATGTTACTATGAAAAAAAAAAAGATTGTTGCCATGTTTGTTGATAGGTAGTCCTTACAGTCAGTTTTGGCTTTCGTGATGGTTTTATTATTTATGTTTTAATTATTTTTATGTATAATTTCATTTTATTCTAATTTTGAAATAATTATTTATTTTTCCTTTTTGAAAAAAAAATATTAATAATAATAAATAATTTTATTAGGTCTAATTATTTTATTTTATCAGTACCAACTATATCACATTAATATAAATATTACTTACTCTTATGAAATAATTTCTGCTTAAGCATTTATCTGCCTGATATTAATAATTATAGTAAAAATATATTATTTTCATAATATGTATTCTGCAAAAGCGTTCTAAAAATACAGTAATTTCATTCATAATTAGGCACTGGCTTACATCTTGTTATACTCTGAGGAAAATGTTTACTTGTAGTTAATAGTGTTCAGACACCATGGAACAAATATTTTTGGGTATTGTTAATTTTTATCAGTCAATAATTGCTACAGATTTTAATCTTTCTATAAGAGATCTTTCTTTAAAGCTAGTCTACTAAATTAAATTTTTACCAATTTTCTTTCTGTTTTATTTTATATATAATTACTATTATTATTTTATGGAATGGAGAAATAGATAAAATTGGGCTTGCTGAAGTATTGGGACAACACAAAATCTTCATGAAAGGATGTTAATGATTGTATTTTTTTATATGGAAGTTTTGAAATTCCATTTGTATGATGAATTATTGTTGACTCTTTGCCTGGTTAAAGAGGGTTAAGTAATTTGCTTTCATATTTTGTAAAAAGGTTTTATAGAGTTTTAAAATTCTAAAATGATTACACATCTTTATATATTTTGTTTATTTTTTTAATTTGTATTTCTGTATAATATGTTTACTAATTTAATTTATAAATAGAATTATTTAACAATGCTCAGTAAGGTGAATGACTTATTTAAAAAAATAAAAAAAATTAAAAAACTCTGCCCCTCTTGTAACAAAAAAATATATAAAACTTTGAAATATAATAAAAAAAAAAAATTTGATATTTATTAATAAATGATATTTACAGGTTTACTTGTATTGTATCCATGCCCTATTATTTTGTAGCTTTCAAAAGAAAATATTTTATATGATAGTTCTATTTTACAAATTAATAAAATTATTTTTATATTTCCATCTAATCAGTGGCTCCTATTAATTAAAAAGTGTTTGTCGCGTTAGTTTTTCTTTTAAATCTTGATTAGATATAGTAAATCTATTTCAGTCTTTTATATTTTTATCCCAAACAAACAGTTTTTCAAAAACATCAGTTGTATTTTCATATAAATTACTTTTATTTTTTTGGCCATCAAAAATGGTAACTGAAATATTGATACATTATGGTGAGAGTTGTCCAATATCCTTCTTAAGTTAAACTCTGCATAATCAATGGAGTTCCTTTTAAGTAACATTTGCTACTTAATAATGATTTAATGGTGACAATGTTTAAGTTTATTAGCAGATTTCCCTTAAGGGAAATCAGCTATTGAGGTTGTACTCATGACGCGATTTTCGAAATTTTTCTTCAAATGTCCATCGATCCTACCCAGGAGATGACGAAAATGAGGTCTGTTCAAAACTGTATATATATATATATATATCTATCTATCTATATATTTGTCTGTTACCGCTCTAGCGGTCGCAATTTTTGTTTAATCGTTACCAAACTCGATATATAATCGTTTTATAGAAAAAGAAAGACCAAGTTCGTTAATGGCTGAAATCGGACCCGGGGAAGGGGGGGTTTAGAGGGGGAGAATTTTGAAAAATCTTAATATCTCCGTTATTATACGTCTGCTCGAAAAATTGAATAGAACCAATCTTATTGCAAATGTAATGTTCTATAAATGTTGTTATGTACATTTTTTTTCCACTATCTTGATTATTAATTGAGATATTTGCATTTTTTAGTTTTCGGTCTTCAGTAAAGCCCCACTCCTACTCATCTCTTATTTTCAATATTCTATTATGTTATGAAGCACTTTATTTGAACCTTAAATACCAAATATTGTTCTCATTGAACTTTTAAGTTTTGAGATAAATGCAAATACGTGACGCATGTGGGAAATCTGCTTAGTTAACGCAGCCTCTGTGTGACTGACTTTTAAATTTGTTCTTGGATTTCTAAAATTTGAGTGATAGAGATACAAATTTTAGTAATCCCAGAACAAAAGAAGCAGCGGGGGGGGGGGGGGAGTCAACCGAACGTATTTGCATATTTCTCACAAGAAGAAAAAACTTTTTGGTATTTAACCTTGGAATGATAATGGTTCATGATATAAAAAATTATTATTAATATGACATGAGTAGGGCTGGTGGCTTTCTGATGACCGAAAAGTGAAAAATGCAAATATCTCGATTAATATTCAAGATAGAGAATAAATGTATATAACATTATTTATAGTACATTTAATTTTCAATAAGATTAGTTCCATACAATTTTTCGATCCAACATATAGTAATGGAGATATTTCGAAAATTCCTTCTTTTTAAACACCTTCTACTGTTCGATTTTAGCCGTTAGCGAACTTGATATTCCTTTTTTACATATTATGCTTAAATATCGAGTTTGGTATTTCCCTGAGGGAAATCAGCTATTGAGGTTGTACTCATGACGGAATTTTCGAAATTTTTCTTCAAATGTCCATCGATCCTACCTAGTAGATGACAAAATGAGGTCCGTTTAAAATTGTATATATATATATATTTGTCTGTCACCGCTCTAGCAGTTGCAATTTTTGTTTGATCGTTACCAAACTCGATATTTAGTCGTTTTGTGTAAAAAGAAAGATCAAGGTTCGTTAACAGCTGAAATCGGACCAGTGGGAGGGGGGGTTTAGAAGGGAGGATTTTTGAAAATTTGAAATATCTCCGTTACTATTCGTCAGATCGAAAGGTTGTACAGAATCAATCTTATTACAAATTAAACTTACTATAAATATTGTTATATACATTTATTCTTTATCTTGAATATTAACTGAGATATTTGCCATTTTATTAAATCTTGGCGGCTAACGGACGAAGTGACTTTCCCGTCAAAAGCTAGTTCGGCTGTTTCATTAGCTGCTCAGCTCTCGTGAAATTTCTCTATTGTAAAACTTCACGTGGGAAATCTGCTTAGTTTAGGCAGCCCCTGGATGACAGACTTTTTTTTCCCCAATGTTTATTATAGAATTTATGAGTAGCAGGTATTTAATTGGGGAGAGGGATTTACTTATAAGCTATAAGGTAAACTTATTCCAGTAATCATTTGTTCCAATAAAAAAAAAAATGTTTATAGTACATTATTTTTTAAAGCTCAATTTCAAATCTAACTTCTATATTGCTGATGTTCTGTGAATCTTTGTCACCATCAGGAAAGGGCTTATCGAATTTAATTTGCACAATGATGAAATGCATTTCTACTCCCGTTATAGAAAACGGAATGGGTGTGGAAATTTAGTAAACAAAATGACTCAGGTAATCTCCAATGCTTCACTGCAGAAGAGTAGTAGCCAGTAGACTTGGAAGGGAATGTAGTATTCACAACAAATATTTTGGTAGTGGCCTGAGAAAGCTGTTAAGAAGATAAGCTGACTGATGATCCAGATGAGGGCAGATCTTAATATTTGCAAGGTAGGCCCAATAGGAGATTGCTATATTATATAAATAATACCTTTTTTTTTTTACTTGAAAACAAATGCCTATCAGAGGATGTTTGACAGCCACCGTTAGGAAGGGACATCCATTCATGCACCAGAAATAAAACTCAGATAATATTTCAAATTTTAATTTTATATATCTTTATTATAATTATCCAGATTATATTTAATAAAAAATATTATTAATATTTAAATGTATAAAAGTACTCATTTTCAAAAAGTTCATTTGTGATATTTTTATTGAAAGAACATTTTTATTTTTCAACAAAAAATTGTATACCTATGGAAGAATTGGATGAAAACAATGTGCAAAGGGATTTTCTTTGACTTTGGAAAATATGCTTGGTAATATTGATTCCATTTAATTTTAACTGAAAAGGTAAGGGTACAACAAAAATTTTTAAAAATCCAGTGACGGGTAGATTGAGTGACGGGGCTGAGAATGCTAGACGGGTGCTCAGTAATGAAGAAAAACTCATTAAAATGGCTTGGAGATGTTTCCAGTTGGCTTGTTGGGTACAGAATGAAATGAAACCACACTAAAGGCGTTGAAGGGTTATTGACAGCCGCCCCTTGGGAAGGGCCCTCACAGTCAAGTATTTCTTCTAAAGGTAAGAAAGACTTTGCTCACTGTGTGGATGTATTTTGGCTAGGGTCATAGTCACTATAGAAGAGAATTGGGAGCTGTCACCTGAACAATGTGCGGAGGAGACCTTGCCCATCTAATAATATTTAAACATTCTACACAACCTTCACAAAGACATTTCAAGATAATTTAACTATATAGATTTTTAAAAAAAAAACATAAAGTTCTAAAATGAAGTGATTGTTAATATCTTGTTCACATAAAAGCCAAAACAAACTTATTATGCCTGTGTTTTTTCAGAGGGAGTTTATTAAAAAATAATATATTACAAAATGGGTTTAATATTTTGATTATATCAATATATATGGTTTCTAAACTGAGACATAACTTACAAAACAATTTATTTATAAGGAATAAATGGTAGAGGAGCTCCTCTACCTGCATTGTCATATGAAAGCAGTTAGTATTTGCTCTTCTGGAATGGGGTAGAAACAAAAGGTCAATATGCAATTTATAATAATTATGCAGTTATAATTGTGTACTTGAAATGGGAAAGGCTGAAAGTGCCAAAAACATTTTTTCCCCGATTTTGCGTGGATTGTGTTGTAAACGACATCGCCAATAACGTAGAGAAGGTTGGAAGGGCTGGAGAAATAACTACTAGTTCTTAGAGCAGTGGCAAGGAACAGCACTGTGAAAGTGCCCGCTGACCTGCAGTGGAGAAGGCTGTAAGTGCCGGCCGCCGCGATGAATGTGCCTTTGCATTCTAGTATACGCTTTGTCACGAGTCTAGTAAGGAGTGTTAGGTAAAAAAAAAAGGATTTTATCGCTCAATAAATTTAAAGTGCTTGGTTAGTGGGCATAGTTACATGAACTGCGACCGGGACTTCGGTGTTATGGAAAAGAGGCGCAAAACATGTAAAGCAATGGTTCCAAAAGATCTTGAACATGTTGTTGCGACTGCGTGTGCAAAAAACCCCTTCTCTGTTGTTTCAATGCAAACTGAGGATTTTATTGACTTCAAAGTGCTTGCTAAAAAGTACCTGAACACTAAAAATCTTGGAATAAGTAAAATTTCACATTTTCGTTTTTCACACAAGAATAATCCTGGCATTGTAAAAGTGGCTTCAGTTTTGTCACCGGACGGTGATAAGGTAACTTGGGAAAAGGTAAACGTTTTAAAGAAGAATACAAATCTTAATGACCTCCCTGATGTGGATAAATTACCAAAAATTCATTTCAAGTGCAAGATATCACAAGAAAAGAAGAAAGATATAGAGGGAATGATTGAATACTTGGAAAAAGAAAAAGACAAGGCGTTCTACAGGGCTATCGTTCATGGACCTAATCAGCCTGCCGTAGAGGAGCACCCTTCCGTGGACGAGCAAGAAGAAGACGACTTCTAGAAGACAGTGGAGAATAGGAGACGAGAGAGATAATATTTGAATACATATATTTTAATATACTGTACATATAGTTTTAATACATATACAACTTATAATACCTCTTAAAAATAATGTAGCCTTACAAATGCATTTTTTTAAATGTTTAAACCCATTTTTTAACTTTTTTTTTTCACTGTGGTTAAAAAAAAAAAACCTAAAAAATAGATGTTACGCTTAAAATGGCAACACCACTATGAACATTCATCTTATTTTAGTAATGTGCGCTACACTTAAAGCCTTTCAACTAAAAAGGCACGGCACTTACAGCGTTTCCCAAAAAAAGATACGATGGACTAACGCCATGAGCTATCATGAAGTCTTTACCGATGATAACTTCATCCACTATGTGGCAACAACAAATACATGTTCAGTGCTGATGTTGGTAATGGTCAGCCTAACCTTAGCTCTTCCATAGACCATGGCTGAATCCCCAGTAGCAGTGCATAGTTGTACATTATCTAATGATTTCACCAAATTAGGCCTAATTATCATTCCTGTGTTTGTGGTAAGGACCTGCTTCCTACCACTGATAAGCCCAGGAGCAGTAAGGTTGCTATTTTTCTGTGGTATAATGGAAATGGAAATTGTGGACTACTGGTTGTAGGAGCTAGTTCTTGCCCCTCAGGGCCAGCTCGTTCTAGTCCAAGTAGACTCTTTGAGAGATTTGGGCGTTATTCGCTTGTATGTTGTCCCTCCATGGTGAAACAGAACTCAACCTATTCCTTATGCTTTACAGTTACGCGGGAAATGGCCGACCTTGCCGGAGTTGAAGCATTTGGCGCGTGATCTGTTTCTTTGCTCCTCCAGTATTCGCTTGACCACTTCTATCTCACTCCTTTTGTCGCCGCCATTTTTTGTTTGGTTTATTAGCCTCAAAACGTCGCAACCTGTTGACATGTGGCTTAGATATGACTTTAGCGTCTCCTGGATCAGCGAGTGAGAGATGGTTTCTGCAAAGGTCGATTTCGGATTAGCGCACCGCAAATTTCACATCTGGATCCCTTATACCGTTCACAAATACTTCAATCATAAACTGATCCGGGAACGGATAATTTTCAACTGGGTGTCATCTGCTCCAGACGTTCAATTTCCTGCCCCTTAATTCCATCCTGTAAAGTTTTCTTTTGTGGTTTCCACTGAACTTACGCTGCAATGGCACCATTATGTCCTCATAATATTCCTGTAAGGAGACGGTAAACTTTCCAGGATTTCTGATGCTGTTCCCTTCAGTGCCAGAATTAATTCTATCGCTTTTTCACCAGCATAGCACCAGTTCTTGTCTATCCACTTGATGGACAGCAATTCATAGTTGACACGGATGCGAGCAGATATGGAACAGGGATGCTTTCTCAAGTGGTTGATGGGACAGAAAAAGTCATTGGCTACTGCAGCAGGGTACTCTCCAAGCCGGAAAGAAACTATAGCGTAACCGACGTAGCCCTTCAAGATGGCATGCACTTAGAATCCAAGCACTGTACTAAAGCCGAGAAAGAGGATGCGTCATTGATGTGTGACTTACCGATATTGGCTCAGGTGAAGACAGGTCGAGGTCAAAGGCAATAGCTAATTTCTCTGAAGCGAAATCTGCTAATATCCCAGTTATCAGAATGGAAATCATGGGTATTGTGTTGTTTATTTTTCCTTCCTCAAATTCTAGTTATAAATAGAAACGTAACAAAACACTATTGAAGCATATCTTAATATATATAAATCTCCTGTCACGATGTTTGTCCGCGATGGACTCCTAAAATACTTAACCGATTTTAAATTAAATTGGCACACCGTGAGCAGTCTGGTCCAACTTGAGAGATAGGCTATATTAATTTTCTCTGAGACGAACAGGAGTGGGGGTTATAAGGGAGGCCTGAAATTAAAAGTCGCGATATTTCGTTTTCTATTGTTTTTTTTGCAAATATGCACATAACAAAAGTTGTTTATTTTGTTATTTAGAGTAACTTTTGTCATAAACACTTTCATCGTATTCCGAAGTTTAAATGAGTTATATGCTAATGACTATAGCGGGAGTCAACAATATTATTTGGGGCAAACGGCCCAACCGAAATAAATAAAACTCGGTATGTGTATTAGCACTAACGCTTTCATTATAAGAAGCCATACCAACATTTCTAGGGACGGGCAGGAGTGGGGGTTTTAAGGGAAGCCAGAAATTAAAAATAGCGATATTTCGTTTCCTATTGGTTTATCGGCAAATATGAACATAACAAAAGTTGTTTATTTTGCTATTTAGAGTAACTTTTGTTATATACACTTTTTTCGTATACCGAAATATAAACGAGATATACGCTAAAAATTATAGCGGAAGTGAAAACTTTTATTTGGCACAAAAGACTCAACCGAACTAAATAAAACACTCACTATGTGTATTAGCACTAACGCCTTCCTTATAAAAAGCCATACTATTTCTAGGGACAGGCAGGAGTGGGGGTTATAAGGGAGACCTGAAATTAAAAATATTGATATTTTGTTTCCTATTGTAGTTTCGGCAAATATGCACATAACAAAAGTTGTTTATTTTGTTATTTAGAGAAATTTGCTCAAGAATTCTTTTCAATATGAACTACCAGGTACCTCACCTGGAAAAATTAATTCAAATGTATGTTAATATTAGTCCTTAATAATTCAAATCTATGCATTATGCACAGGAAGCGGGAAATATGACAATATGGAGGACAGTGAAGTCTTACATAAAAAATTAATTTTATTATTAACAAATCCACAGAAACGACGGGTATTAACCCTAAACACTGGGACAGGTAAATGTCAAAATATTGTGCAAAATAAAGCCTTGCCAAAAAAATACCATCAACATTCAGCCTCAAATGAATTCCCGAGCGAAGCCGGGTATCTGAGCTAGTTCACATATAAATTTAAATTAGTTATTAACGTCTACTTTTTGCAACTAAGGCTAATTGGGACGGGTTATCTACAGGTTACCACCATTTTCTAGCCAGGGTGGGACTAACGATTTTATTTAATGAATTCAGTCACTAAATAAATTCCATTGCCTAGGCGGGAATCGAACTCGCCACTCGAGGTTTACCATGTGAGATTAAAGTCAACGCTTTAACTCACATGGCTAACCTGACCTCACATGTATGTATAACACAAATAAAGTCTTAAGCGCCTGGTAGTCCAAAGTCAACTTTTGATATTGATAAATGTAAATAAAGTTTTAGAACTGCTATCGTAATTCTAAACACAATTAGTTCTTTCATTTTTTTGGGAATAATCGATATTAACGAAGATACGGATGAAAATGCTCGCCTATGCGATTGGAATTTATTTAGTGACGATCTCATTAAATAAAATCCTTAGTCCCACCCTGGCTAAAAAAAAGTCCGTCACGCAGGGGCTGCGTAAACTAAGCAGATTTCCCACGTGAAGGTTTACAATAGAGAAATCTGCCTAATAATAACAGTAGTAGTAACCTATTCTCACGAGGACGAATAGTTAGTGAAGCGGCCGGCCGCACTAGCGCTCGGCGGAAACTCCCAACATAGCCGACCACGCTCACAATACAAATGCAAATATCTCGGTTAATATTAATGATACAGAATAAATGTATAGAACAATATTTATAGTAAATTTAATTTGCAATAAGATTAGTCTATACAATTTTTTGATCCGACGTATGGTAACGGAGATATTTCGAATTTTCGAAAATCCCCCCTCTAAACCCCCCCTCCCACTGGTCCGATTTCAGCCATTAACGAACTTGATCTTCCTTTTTTCATAAAACGATTAAATTCCGAGTTTGATAACGATCAAACAAAAATTGCGACCGCTAGAGCGTTAACAGACAAATATATATATATATATATATATATATATATATATATATATATATATATATATAATTTTGAACGGACCTCATTTTCGTCATCTCCTGGGTAGGATCGATGGACATTTGAAGAAATTTTTCGAAACTCGCGTCATGAGTACGACCTCAATAGCTGATTTCCCTTAGGGGAAATCTGCTGAAAGGTGGTAACCTGTATATAACCCGTTCCAATTAGCCAAGGTGTTGGTTATTTAGTGATCAATATTTCCAATCAAATATAGCAGGCATTGGTCCTGGGAACAGAGAGAGCACTCTGGCGAAAATGTTGTAGTCTACCGCCACATTGTCTTGTATTGTAACTGCCTTTTTCAAATAGAAGTTTTTATCCAAAGTTATCTGCTTAATCATTTTCCCAAACCCTTCAGGTTATGGGCCCAGTGATTGCTTAAATCGTTTTCTATCGAGACAAAGTATAGATTCGATCGAAAAACTTCATGAAAAGTGTAAATCTCGTGTGTTGTCCCCACGTGCAGTGAGGTTAGGTTGTGAACAGTTGATTTTTTCGCTGAATTTTCGTTCATCATGGCATCAAACCACCCTCCACCGGTTGAGAAACTTCTCGGCAGACAAAATTACGCTTCGTGGAAATTTGCAGCTAAGGCATATTTGAATCTTGACGATTTGTGGCGTGTGGTCGATGGATCAATCGTTGTTCCCAAGTTAGAAGGCACTGCTACGACGCAGAAAGAAGAGAACATTTTAGCAAAAGATCGGAAAGCTTTTTCAAAAATAGTACTTATTATCGATCCAATTGTGTTCCCACACATAGAAAGTGCATCTACAGCCAAGGAGGCTTGGGACAACTTGAAGACTGCATTCGAGGACAATGGCCTTACCAGGAAGGTAGGCCTTTTGAGATCATTGATAACGACCAGACTAGAAAACTGTTCTTCAGTTGAAGAATATGTCAATAAAATTATGTCAACATCACAGAGGCTCACTGATATTGGCTTCAAAGTGGATGATGAGTGGCTCGGGACAATTTTATTGGCGGGCTTGTCTGATGAATACAAGCCAATGATCATGGGTTTAGAGAGCTCGGGACTGAAAATCACAGGAGACTCGATTAAAGTAAAAATTCTCCAGGATGTGAAGACTCCCGCACATTCACATACACCCAGTAGTGAGACTGCATTGTTCTCCCAGGGGAAGGGTTCCAAAGGCAAAGGAAAACATAAAATTGAGTGTTATGCATGTCACAAAAGAGGACATTATGCTTCACAGTGCCGTACCAAGAAGATGGAGACCCAAGATCGTAAGAAACAAGATTCTACTGAAAATTCAAATAAAGGAAAACCCAAAGGTAAAGCACTTTTTGCTTACATGTCTAGACCTAATGACACTAGCAACAGTGTAGATTTTTTTCTTGACTCAGGTTGCAGTTCTCACCTAGTCAATGACATAAATATACTAGACAATGTATCTGGTGATTCAGATTTAAAAATTACGACAATAAATAATGTAAATTTATCTGCTCAGGCTGTTGGTACAACCAACATTTCACTGATAGTTAATGGACAGGCTGATAGCGTTGTAGCGCATGATGTACATTACGTGCCAGGTATAGGTGCTAACCTATTATCAGTCAGCAAAATTACTGATAAGGGACATTCGGTCATATTCACCAAAGAAATGGGAAAGGTCATTGACCCTAATGGTGAAGTATTAGCCACAGCTAAAAGGAAGAATGGGATCTACAAGCTTGATACCATGAAGGACAGAATATTACCTACCTATTTCGCTGAAGATGCAGGTTCCCTAATGCATCGACGTTTAGGACATCTTTCCAGGAAGAGGATGAATCTACTTCAAGACATGTGTACAGGTATTGATAAAATAACACCTAATGATGATCCATGTGAAGTCTGCTTATTAGGGAAGCATGCTCGACTACCCTTCAGAGCCAGTAAGAGCCGAGCAAAGGAGATCTTGGAAGTTCTACATATGGATTTATGTGGACCCATGGAAAATTTATCCATAGGTGGAAGTAAATATTTTTTCACCTTAATTGACGACTTCTCTCGTTACACATTCGTGTATTTTCTTTCAGAAAAGAACAAAGTGAGTGATATTTTTGCTGAATTTCGGGCTCTGGTTGAAACTCAGACAGGGAAGAAAATCAAGTGTGTGAGGTCTGACAATGGGACTGAGTTCGTCAACTCAAAGTTCAAAGCTGGACTTATTTCTGCAGGAATCAGGCATCAACTGACCGTTAGGTACTCGCCACAGAGTAACGGAGTGGCTGAACGAGCCAACAGATCCATTGTGGAGAAGGCTCGCACTATGTTACAGGATGCTGGTTTGCCCAAAAGCTATTGGGCAGAAGCTGTTTCTACAGCCGTTTACCTCAACAATCGCGCACCGACAAAGGCTGTTGTCGGGAGGACTCCATATGAAGCGTGGTATGGTAAGAGGCCTGATATGTCTCACTTGAGGATTTTTGGATGTCCGGCTATGGCACAGGTTCCCAAGGAAATCCGAAGAAAATGGGATCCTAAATCGGCAAAATACATTTTTGTCGGATACTCAGAGGAAATCAAAGGATATCGATTAATTGATCCTAAAACGAAGAAGGTTACTATGAGTCGAGATGTTGTTTTTCTTGAAACTTCAAACCAAGAAAGACATAAGCCTCGACAGCTGCCTACTACGTCAGTATTTTTAGATGTGGATGAGCCGCCTGCTCTCCAGGATACAACCAATTCACAAGAGGACGTTTCTGATGAGAATACGGAATCAGGATACGACCATCAGACTGATTCTGATGATTCAGTGCCAGGATCTGTCTCTAGCGAGCCAGATATCCAGGAGGAGAACTCACCTCAGGTTCGACGATCCAGACGTGTGCCGAAACCAAAAGATATGAGTGATTTCGTCACATATCTAGCTGCACTGAACCCCATTGAAGAACCATTGACCGCAGATGAGGCGCTCAAAGGTCCGTACTCCAAGCAATGGAGATTGGCGATGGAAGACGAACTGAATTCGTTTAAGAAAAACAAGACATATGACTGGGTAAAGTTACCTACAAAGAAGAAAAATGACAAAAAGAAAAGGAAATCAACCAAGAAGAAAAATGACAAAAAGAAAAAGAAGTCTACAAAGAAGAAAAAGAAATCTCCAAAGAAGAAAAATGATAAAAAGAAAAAGAAATCTCCAAAGAAGAAAAGTTTTAATGAATGAAATTGAGCCAAATTGTTACAACTTTCCAACAATAAAAATATTGTGCTGGAGCATATGCCCACTGAAGAAATGCTCTCTGATATTTTGACAAAACCTTTAAGTAGGGAAAAACATGAATATTTTTTCAAGTGTTTTGGACTTATAAAGTAAATTGTATTGTTTTACAAAGTAAATTGTATTGTTTTACAAAGTAAATTGTATTGTTTTACAAAGTAAATTGTATTGTTTTTGGAAATATCGCTCAAGGGGAAGTGTTGGTTATTTAGTGATCAATATTTCCAATCAAATATAGCAGGCATTGGTCCTGGGAACAGAGAGAGCACTCTGGCGGAAATTTTGTAGTCTACCGCCACATGATGTCTTGTATTGTAGCTGCCTTTTCAAATAGAAGTTTTTATCCAAAGTTATCTGCTTAATCATTTTCCCAAACCCTTCACAAGGCAGCTAAGGTGGATGGTAAAAAATAAGGCTAAAGTGCAGTTTAGTCCCCCTACGCCGCCATCTTGTTTCGTTATAATCCCAGCCACGCTTAAAACCACCGATTGGCGAATTTTGGAAATTTTAAATTGTTAAAAATAAAAGTCCGCCACGCAGGGGCTGCGTAAACTAAGCAGATTTCCCATGTGAAGTTTTACAACAGAGAAATCTGCCTAATAACAACTGTAGTAGTAAGAAACCTCTAAACCTAAAACATTATTTAGGGCGTAATAACCCAGTAGTTTCTAGCCCCAAAAAACAGTTAACCTAACCTCTAAACCTATTCACGAGGGACGAATAGTTATGGAAACGGCCGCCAGAGCTCTCGGCGGAAAGTCCGAACATAGCCTACTGTCGACCACACGCAGAATACAAATGCAAATATCTCGGATAATATTCAAGATACAGAATAATTGTATAGAACAATATTTATAGTAAATTGAATTTGCAATAAGATTTATTCTATACAATTTTTCGATCCGACGCATAATAACGGAGATATTTTGAATTTTCAAAAATCCTCCCCTCTAAACCCCCCCTCCCACTGGTCCGATTTCAGCCATTAACGAACTTGATCTTCCTTTTTACATAAAACGATTAAATTCCGAGTTTGGTAACGATCAAACAAAAATTGCGACCGCTAGAGCGTTAACAGACAAATATATATATATATATATATATATATATATATATATATATATATATATATATATATAATTTTGAACGGACCTCATTTTCGTCATCTCCTGGGTAGGATCGATGGACATTTGAAGAAATTTTTCGAAACTCGCATCATGAGTACGACCTCAATAGCTGATTTCCCTTAAGGGAAATCTGCTAAAAGATAAAGTTAGAAAAACAAAATGGCCGCCGTCGTCAATGTGCGCCACCAAGGGGGACTAAAATACACTTTCACCAAAAATAACAATAATAATAGGGGCTCGGGTTGGCCGTGCGAGTTAGGGCGTTGTCCTAATCTCGCATGGCAGACCTAGAGTGGCGGGTTCGAATCCCGCCCTGGGCAGTAGAAATTTATTTGATGACGGACTCATTAAATAAACTCCTTGTGCCCACTCTGGCTAGAAAAGGATGGTAACCTGTAGATAACCCGTTCCGATTAGCCTAGTAGCATAAAGTGGACGTAAAATAAAAAACAAGCAATAATAATAGATCCGTTCTTGATTGTGAAAGCTAAAAGAAAAGGAGTGGGGGGGGGGTCCTTAAACTATGAGCTTATCGTTACCTTAAAATAGCATCATTTAACTTCTGTGAAATAAAGATTACCCGATCGTTATTTCAGTTCGGTTTTATTTCCATTAATAATATTGACGGAAATTCTAATATCTTTTAAATTAGAGAAAATGCTGGTCTGAAATTTTCATATTTGAGAAAGACTAGACGTCACTGATGCTTGTTATGGTGTGTGGACATTTCTTTTGAAATGCTATCACTTTTTAATTGATTAAGTATTTATTAAATAAATAAACCTATTGAAGCTTTTTAACTTTTTTTTTCTTTTTCTTTTTTTTAACGGATACAAGTTATTATTTTAATGGTGGCTGTGGCGTTTTCTTTCTCTTTTGTCTGCCTTAATTCGAGGAGGATGGTTTACTTTGACATTTTTGTCTACTATTCTGTTTATATTTTCAGTTGATGTTTTGATTGTTTCATTCACTGTAGATTATGACATCAATTGTCGGTATTATAAATGTACCATCATTCGAAAGTACCAATAATACTAAGTTGTAAACATACAATGCTTTGATACTTATTTTCGGCAACATTTTCATTGTTTTATGTATTTTTAATCGCATATATAATTATGTGTAAAAGAAGAACCTACCATCAATTCGTTGCAAATGTACATTATTACATTTATGTTAGAAAGAAATTAACTAAACTCTTATGGGAACAATTTAATTACCAATTAATTCGAAATTGTTTACAAATGGATTAGAAAGTTATGAATAAACGGTTAATGTTAGGTCAAGTTTTTCTTATGCCTGTATAAAATTGGTTGACTGTCAACAAATATGCCACTGTAATAGTCCATTTGAATTTAATTGATTGACTGGCCATTCATGTCTTGTTATGAGGCACAGGAGTTGTATTTGGACATTTATTTTGATATTGTGAAGACAGTATTATTATAAAAATATGCTAGGAAAATGCCATTTTTTTGGGGGCACATTCTTTACTACTTGTATCTCAAATTACCACTCAAAATATGATTTAGTTTAAGGAACATTTTTTGGGACTGTGTCAATCCATGCCATACATCCCAACAAATACCTCTTAGTCCCTCGTGTTCTCAATACTTGTTGGAGTTTGATTACAGAATCAATAAGAAATGTTAAATTGCACCCTATTCTAACAATTTCAGAATTACTTCATCATAAGTTTTGAGAGATTTGTATTCAGGAGTTATTACCTATCTGTATCTTTTTACTTTAAGTCAATATTTATCTTGTTAAGTGCTTGAGAATTGATGCACTTGACCGGAATTTAATGTTGAGTGAATGCTTTTTGAATATGAATATCGAAATGCCAGCAATTTATAACATTATAATTTATAACATAAATAATAAATAATTTATAACATTTATAAAAAATTTATTTTTTCTAGCCATTTATAACTAACATCTATCTTATAAATTTCCAGTGTTTATTAGTATTATAATTTTTAATATTAGTTAAATATGCAAGTAAAGGTCACTGCAATCTCTTTCTTCACTGTTTATTAATAATTAATACAACCATAAATATACTTTGAAATGATGAAATAATATTGGTAAGTTATAGTTTTAGAGTGTTCTATTTCAACCTAAATCTTATACATTATTTTGAAATAAAACCAAATATACATTGTGATTATTAGACTGGTCTGATCTACTCGTATTCTCTGTTTTTCTGTGATGAGAAGCCTATATTAGCAGGACTTGATATTTATCCTGGGAATAAATGTTTTGTGTTAAAGGTATTTTAGTGAAAATCACAGAAGGTTTACTGAAGGCTGAAAGCTTAAAAAAAAGGTGGGGTTAATATTAGATTTAAAGAAAAAATGTATACGGCAATTGTTGAAAATTACATTTCTATCAAGTTTGGTTATATAATATTTATTGGTCTGAGTCATTATAACGGAGATATTCCAGATTTGTTATTTTACTCCTTTGTAAACCCCTCCCTTGCTAATATTGTGCCAATTCTGGCCATTGACTTACGACCTTCCTTTTCTGGTTAATAGATTAAATATCAAGTTTGGTTTCAAAACGTGCGGCTAATAAGTGAGACAGGGGGGGGGGATGTGGTCTGTCATAAGGAGGTTTAATTTATGTATATTTCTCAGTAAACTTTATTCATTCTTTGTCAACTCAATAGCCCATGGAAGACTAAGGCCTGCGACACAGCTTTCGAGGGAGGTCAAGTGGCTTGATGCAGTCTTGGTTGTAATGTGATGGCACCAAAGAAAGTTCTTTCTTCATGTAGCCACTCAATTTTTCTCCTGGTTAGTGGCAACAGGAGAATGGGTACAATTTAATTTATTGAGAGTAGAATTTAATTCATCTTATACTTGAGTAAAATATATTTAATTTTGGCTTATGTTTAATCTCATATAAATGTACAAGGTTTTTTGTTACTTACAAAAAAAAAAGTAAATAGTTTATTCTGTTGAAAGAATATCTGAATTTGGTCCTAACAAATGTGTTAGAACCAAATTGTACAATGGAACATGCTTAGAATTTCTGTTGTAGGGTAATATATAAAATTTTGAAGGGTCCAATTTTTAATATCTCAAGTGTTAACTTCTTCTTTGTCTTTATAACTTTTATCCAACGATTGATGTGTGAACTGGTATTGTTGCCAACCACTAGGTACAATAAACAAAATATAAAAATCAGCCTTTTTCCAGCCTAAGGAGCACCTGTATAGAAAAAATAAGTTTGTTCTATCTGTAGTAGTGATGGTAATGGTATTAACTGCACTGTTTCCCTCGTGCTGTTAATCTAGAACAGAAATTCTTACAATTTTTGCTGCCTGCTTTCAAGACTTTTTTATGAAAGTAAACTTTAGCAAGACTATATAAAATATCAGTTATTAACAAATAAATAAAATATTAAAAATAATTTTTTTATTTTTAAGTTGTATTTAATATTAGCTTAATCTCACAATAGATTCTTGTAGTTTTAATAAATTAATCAAATTTTGGGAGTCATTGACAAACAACTCAAATGTACTATTTAAATATATTTAAGAAATAAATACATAATTTTCTTAGAATTATCACCTAAAATATACTATTGAGGATTGACAACACCATCTTGTACATTCTTCAATTGAGGAGCTTACCTCGATATGAGTATGGACGGTTGTTGCCTTGAAATAATATTTACATTTAGAAATTCGACTGGAAACAACTAAATTATATCATTTAAAAATTGTTTTGATTGACACTAAAAAAATTCTATGTATAAAAAATTAATCTTATACTGTGACCCATTTGTCACATTAATACGATATACTTATTATCCCTGCTCTTATTCTATTTTACTTTAAACTGGTGGCACATCCATTTTTAAGGTACATTTCTTCACAGGGATTCTGCTACACATTTATTTGTACAAGGATTGCTGATGTCGTTGTGTTACATTAATGCCCTAACTTGATATCCTAAATAATACTTTATTTTATGTACATAGAACTTATTATACACCAATTTTATGTCCCCATTATGTCTTATACAAACATTATTTGTAATAAATTTTAACAAAATTTCAATATTGTACAGTTATTTGTATTGTATGTTTTGTTACCACTTTAATTAAATTAAACTTAAATTTATTTTAACATTTTTTTTTTGGTGTTTACTCTGGAACCATATACAACTCTATTGTGGGACAAATTAGAGAAAAAATGGGGTTCACTTTTAATTTTTTAAGTGTTATTTTTTAAATACGCTTTAGAGGAACCACTTCTTTTCTCTTGAGATCACCGTCCACATGTTGGAAGATTCACTGTGAAGAACACATTCAGTTCTATAAGTGTTGCAAGAATCAAGAAGAGTAAATACAACACCAAGCATGTATGGCCAACCTGAAATATTAAATCATTTTTAGTCAAAGATACAGTGTTCAATTACACTTGTAATTTATTTTTTATCTATAATTCTTAGGTAATTTATGATTTACTTATACAAAATAATGATTACCAGAGTGATATGTTTAATCAAATCATATATTTATTTTTTAAATTATTTTAAGTACATTTGACATGCCAAATGTTTTGATCATTTCTAAAACAAACTCATTTATATTTAATTTGTATGGCAACTGGATGTGGGATTACCGGTTTTTGGGAATCAGGTCTTATAAAGAGGAAGCTATCCCTAAAGATATTTATTTCTGCACAAAGCCAAAGCCTTTCGGCACTAATATATCGCCAAGTGCTAACAAACAAAAAGTTTTCTAATTAGGAGAGTTACCTTATGTGGTGTATTTTCATGTTTTTGTTTTTCTTTCAAGCTGGAAGAAAGAAGAATCCTTTCTTCATAATTGCTCCTCAGGCGTTTTCCTTTATTTTCTTGAAATTCTACACACATCTGGCACAAGTTTATTTTTGTTGGTTAGCACTTTTTGATACTGTGTTTGTAACAAAGGATTTGTGCTGAAATAAATATCGCTAGGATACCTAATAGGGAGACTTTCTCTTGAAAAGGCCTGCTTCTCGCTTATATATGTTTAAAGTGTAAAAATGAAAAAAAAAAAAAAAAATTAGTTTTGAATGAGTGCTGTCCCCACCAGAAAACAGATTGTAGGATAGTTGCGAATTTATGGAAGGAGCTATAAAAATTAGCACTCCTATCTTTTTAATCTTGCAATATATTTTAGAAGAATCGATGTTAAAAATTTAAGAAAAAAATATTTACATTTATTTTGAGGTTAAATAAAATATAATTTTACATGATTTGAAATCTATAGACACACTCAAAGATTAAACAAAAAATAATTTATATATTCTTCAAATTTGATGGCAAGGGTCTCCAATAAAAAACATTTTTTTCAGTGCGAACAAAGAAGAAGAACAAAAAATAAGTAAATCTGTAATTTTGAATAAAAAAATGCAATGCTGTATTCTGTTGCATGCATGTGTGAATGATGGAAATGGACTCAATTGAATCACTTGTTTCCAAACCCCAAATGTTCATCATTTGTTTCAGAAACCCCACACGTCCTGTGCTAGTGGGCTTTATCAAATAAGTTAATTTTTTCATTAATAAGAATGATATATAAATAAATGAAGTTAATTCACGCTTGGCATTATTTTTTTTTGTTTCAGTCCACTTTTTTTTCTTTCATTTATTTATACCATATTGCCTCTGGTTACTATTAGCTTTGTTTAATAACTGAATTTTTTGTGCACAATATTTTGACACGTTTTTGATAAGACAAACTGAAAAAAGTGGATTGCCAAAGAAACAGTATAAATCAATAATTACTTTCTTGTTATCTATTAGCATTTATTAATTCATAGATCTTACTTTACTGTCCAGTTTAAATTTGTTCGCTGCGAATGCAACATATAGCATAAGCAGGGTTGACAGTAGAGAGATTGCTGAGTACTCTAATCCTCTTGAATTAATGCCTACAAAGTGGTTTCCTGCACTTGTAGGAAGAAATGAAGCTTTTATGAACCATGGAAGACCCAAACACAATAGAATATCAAAGGTATTAGACCCAAGAGAGTTTGATATTCCCATCGATCCATGACCTGAAATAATAAAAAATGAAAGGATTGTTAAGTCAAATGTTAAATAATTTGGTAACAATGATATTAAATATTAAAAGTTGATTAATTTAGGAATTGATATTTAAGTTTTGAGTCAGAGTAATTTTATCATTCGAGTGAGAAATTGTTCAATGCAGTGAGCTTTTTTAATTTGTTGTTTAGATTTAGGAAGCAATTGCCTGTATGCTTCTTGAATGAAATTCAATAGAATGAATTTATCAATATGCCTCACTACAATAAATACTTCATATGTTATACCTTGTTTAGCTACAATTACACTTGAAACTGCTTCAGGTACACTTGTTCCAGCTGCTAAGAAGGTAATTCCCATCACAGAGTCTGGTATTTTCAAGGTATCTCCTTAAAAAAAAAAAAGAAGTGAAACACAGCCAACATATTTTATTGTCATATTTTTTTGTGGGTCATGTTATTCTCTTTCTCTCTCTCTCTCTCTCTCTCTCTCTTTCTCTCTCTCTCTCTCTCTCTCTCTCTCTATATATATATATATATATATATATATATATATATATATATAATATCTTAGTTTTTATTATGGCAATATCAAATAGAATGATAGTAATAAAAAGTAAAATTTTAAGTTCTATTGTTTTGTTTGTTGTGTTTTAAGTATAAGAGTGGCTTTATTAATTTTATTTATTTATTTATTATTTCAAATTGAAATTTATAATAGTATTTAACACCTATAAAATACATGTACAGCAATGTACATGTTCTTTACCACGTTTCCGTAGTGAATGCCTAATTTACCTTGGATATTATTTTGTGTAATTAGTGGATTGGGCTCAATCCAGCTAAAATGTAACAAATGATAAGAAAATGGAATTGGATGTGGAAATGAATGTATGCACACATACGTTTGAAGAAGGTACAATAAGTAATAAAATATTGTTACTGCCTTTCAGCCCTTCTTAACCTAACACACATCAATATCATGAACACTCACCCCTCTTATTTACATGTTCTCTCTTTGTAGGCTGTGAAGTCAATATTGTTTCTTTTTTTTTTTTTTCTACATTAATCCATCATTTATTTATTTTTTAGGTGCTCAGGTTAGCCATGTGAGTTAAAGCGATGACCTTTATCTCACATGGTAAACCTAGAGTGGCGAATTCGATTCTCGCCTGGGCAAAGGAAATTATTTAGTGACGAAATTCATTAAATAATGTCCTAAAATCCCACCCTGGCTAGAAAAGGGTGGTAACCTGTAGATAACCTGTCCCGATTAGCCTAAGTTGCAAAAAGTGGACGTTAATAAATAAATAATATTTATTTTTTAATACATTTTTATCTTATCTTCTTTTGTTATTTTTATTCCTCAAGAGTTTGAGAAGGTAGGCATGTCACAAAAAAATAAAATTATTTTCTGCCATTAATTCATGACATTTTTTAATTTTATTTATTTAATTTTTTATATACAAGCTTTAAATTGATTCACTGTAATTTTTACCATTTGATGATCCTTTTTTCAATTGTCCCAGATTTGACCTTTTTGAGTAAGTCCTAAATATCCCTTCAGAGGATTAATTTTTGTATTAATTAAAACAACCACCAGCCAGTCACTTGGCGTCTTTCTCTGTGAGCGCATACAAGTGATATTCTAAGTAACTGATATTACTAAATGTAACTGGCAGGGACAAAATGAAAAAGATCTCACAGGCTTCTTATTATAGTATAAATAGAAAATCTAATTAGAGATGACCTCATCAGCATGTGGAAACTTTTTGTAGTTAATGACAAACTTTTTAATGGTACGTTATTGTTATATATTTATTGTTTTTTAATTAATTTATAAGAAGCAAATTTATGAAAATATATATCTCAAATTGTCAATATGTTATCTTGGATTTTATTTATTATCACTAAAAATTGTATAATTTATAATTACAGGTTCTATAAGGATCTTACACATTAATATCAGCATTTCAAAGTGAACAAAGGTTTAGTTTAAGAACTATTAGGAGAAATTATTTTTTTGTATATATATATATAAATATAAATGGGTGTGTCATAAATATCATACATGTATATCACATATGAGGTGCTCAGAATAATAGTGGCCTAACCCCAAAAAGTAAGATTTGTGTAAAACCAAGTCAAACTTTGTCCTTAAATTGAACTATTTTTGTATTTTTTATTTATGATAATTTAGTACTAAAAATTTGTCCTTATTAATAGTTTTGCTAGTGCTTTTTAAATGTAACACCCAATTCCATAAACATTTATTAATTTATTAATAAAATGTGGGTTGGGCCACTATAATATTAACCATTTTATTAATAAATATTAAAATCGTGGCTTAGGCCGCAAGGTTTAAAATTAATAAACTCAACAATAATGCATAAAATATTTATTTTTCAAGTATAAAAACCTTTAATAGTTTAAAATACAAGTTTTTAATTTTAATCATTGTCTTGTTCTAACTCATTGTCACTCTCATCTATAGGAATCGTATCTGGGATGGACTGGCAGCTTAGAAGTTTCTTGTAAAATTAGCGTTTATAAGGTGGGATGAATTCCAGGAGACTTAGTAAATCTCTTTTCTTATTTTCCACAATTTTCTTCCCTTTGGGATATAGAAGGTCCAGTGTTTTCACTTCTTTGGTCATTCTCTTCATCACAATTACACTGTAGAAAGGAACGTCTTCATTGTTTGAATATTTGTAGAAGATTGTTTGTGGTTTATTCTCCTCATAGTGCAACCACTGTATCTTCAACCACTCTACTTTTCCTCAACTTCCACCTCCTTGTTGTTTATTGAAGCTTTCACTTTTTGTTTTTTTTTCTATTGGTGATGTTGTCCAAAAGCTTCTTGAAGGAAAAGAAATCATCTTTTTCCATTTTTTTTTTATCACAGATGGTGGTTTTCTCGCAGCTAGAATAATGAGTATCTAGTCATCAGGGACATAAACTTCTGGATGATACTTTTTCCTTTTTTCAATCAAACCAAAGTCTAGGTCACATGGCAGGTATGTCTGTCCTGACACATGAATTTTGTGATCAATTTCTTTGCAGAAATATTTGGGATTTGTGACTAAATAATCACACAATGCAGCCAGCTTAATGTTCCTATTTTGGCCTCCACATTGGTCACTGTACATTATGAGCTTTGAGGATCTAACATATTTTTCTACAAAATGTAGAATGCATTAACCTATCTCTTCAGGATCCCTGGAAGCCACCAACTCATTCCAGAGGTACATGTAGGCTTCATTTGTTGATAGATTGTGGATTCCGAAATTATAGGCCCAGAGTTGGCGTTTGTAATAAACAGTGCCAGTCGACAGAACAGGGGTAGGTAACGTTTTCATTAGGTCAAAACTTATAACGGTAACGTCATTCAATCTGTCTTTCCCTGTTTGTCTCCATACCAGCTCTAGCTGATTCAGCTTGTCGTAAATGCAGCTCTTGCTGCATTTTAATGGGATTTTGCTCTAATGGGGGAACTGCTTTTAACTTGGCATTAAAAGCATCACATTTTTTGCAGCTATCACTTACTGGAGCATGAAAATGTAGGTTGAACTTTGTGTCAAATACATGGTTAAAGATGTATTTTGAATCAGGATCATCTGGGTTTTCTTGTAAGTACAAGTTGTACATAATAGTTTTATTCAAACTAGGAGCTAAATATCTTCGGTTAAGATTTTTATTCCTTGAATAATGTGATGTGTAAGAAGGAAACTTTTTTATAAACTCAATTACTTTTTAAATCTTATGGTCAGGTGTTTTTCTATGTTCTGATGAATGTAACCCCCGTTTATCCTTCGGAGGTGTGATTTTGCGATGTTTTTGTGCAATAGGGCGCGTGTTACTTACAGCCAAGACATTTTTGAAAAAGATTATTTTATTCGCATGTTTGTACTATGAAAATAATTGAAAATAAGTATTTTGTACACTTACCTTCACTGTAATTCATGTTTTAGAAGTTAATCTCAAATCTATAACTGAACAACAAACACTTGCTTAACAAACAACTTCAGTAAACATTTGGCCCAAGCCACAACTCGGGACAGTTGTTTTGTGGGTTAGGCCAATTATGTTGGTTAGGCCACTATATATTTTTCAAAGACCGCCAAAACTGTTGGTTAAAAAACAAACTGCTGCTGCTATCTAGTGAAAAAATTTAGAAGGTGGCTTAGGCCACTAATATTACATAGAACACATTATTCAGCATCAGATGCTATGGTAACTCAAATAAGCAAAATTTGAGGGTTGGGCCACTATAATACTGAGCGCCTCATATCATGCATGTATGTATACAAAAGAAAGAGATAAAAGATAAAGGTTATAATATAATATTATTGCAGTTCTTTAATAAATGATTTATTTACCCACGATTGTAATCATCCAGGCAACCATGTATGACAGAGATCCAATCCAAATGATGCACATAAGAAATGTTAATGGATACCATTTTTTGAATCTGGGCTTTTCACAGTCTGGTATTGTTATCAAAAATACTGTGTGTATGGGTAGAACTAAAACCCATGCCAATTTTCTGAAGACACCTTTCCTGTAGGGAAAACTTACTACAGCCCACACTGAAACATTGTAGAACTATTTTATATAATTTCTCTATGTCTAAATACTATATTCAAAAACACATTGCTTAAAAGATTATTTATTGTACTTAAAAACACCTTTCTTTGCATAAAACTGTGCAATTCCAATCAGATATAATGCTCTCTAATTAAGTCATATTTTCTGAATCCTACTGAAACATTACTATTCAATGAAAACTCATTTATTTTTATTTTAGTTGAAAATTGATAAAAATTTGTTAGTTAAAATTGATTTGATGCTAGGAAAGGCTGATTTACGAGTTTTCTAATTTATAATATTATACTTCTTACATCCTGCATCTTGTTCTGGCGTAGTACTTGTTTCTAAAGATATAACTGGTGGTTGCTTGACATTCCCATTTTGTTGAGGAGTCTCGCCTATACGAACATCTCCACATTCTATAACAAGAAATTAATTTTTCATTATCTTACTCGCTTATAAAGATGAGAGGCATGGTTTCTGGGTGATTTTGTTTATTCAGTGATTCCCAACAGAGTAGTAATACTCATCCCCTTTGTATAGGAAAAGTCTGAGGGAGCATTTTTTTATGTTGCAAATTTGGAGACCCTTGAGGACCAACATCTGGTGTTCTAGCATACATTAAAAAGTAAATGCTAAAATTCCTTAAAAACTTGTTCTCTAAATTTTGAATATATTAATATTATAATAGGAAATGAGGTCTCTCCTTGATTGTTGGAATGATTTAAATTTAAATGAAAGTCAAAATGTTGACCATTCTGATTTAGTAAATTATTTTCGTACAAAAATCAAATATTTTTGGGGACACAAAAATTAATTTATTAGATATTAAATAATTAGGTTTTTTTTTTTTTATTTCATTCCATCTCATATTAATCTCAGAGATTTAAAAATAACTGTTGGATTAATAAAAAAAATATATATTTTTACTTCATTATTAACGGGCAAACGTAGGCCGTCTATTTATCTTTATTATTATAATTATTTATTAACATCCACTTTTTGCAACTATGGCTAATTGGGATGGGTTATCTATAGGACACCACTCTTTTCTATGCAGGGTGGGTCTAAGGATTTTATTTAATGAATTTATCACTAAATAAGTTCCTATAGCCCAGGAATCAAACTCGCCCCTCTAGGTTTACGATGTGAGATCAAGGCCTTTAACTCACATGGATAACCTCAGCCCTATTTATCTTTATACAATAGTGAATTATTAGTAATCATATTATTTCATTGACAATCACTTTCTGATATTAAATATCATTTCGCTGAAACAATGTGAGATGGAATAAAGTAAAAAAAACAACCAAATAAATTGTCTATAAACAAAAAAAATTGTTGACTTTACAGCACATAAAAGGCCAAGGGCTGCCACATGGCTGTGGTGGGTCGCAACATGGCTATGGTGGGAGGACTAGGGCTGCCACATGACTGTGGTGGGAGGACTAGGGCTGCCACATGACTGTGGTGGGAGGACTAGGGCTGCCACATGACTGTGGTGGGAGGTCAAGGGTTGCCACATGGTTGTGTTGGGAAGTCTAGAACCGCCACAGGGCAGTGTGGGAGGTCAAAGGCCGCCGCATGACTGTGGTGGGAAGTCAAGGTTGCCACATGACTGTGGTGGGAGGACTAGGACTGCCACATGACTGTGGTGGGAGGACTAGGGCTGCCACATGACTGTGGTGGGAGGTCAAGGGTTGCCACATTGTTGTGTTGGGAAGTCTAGAACTGCCACAGGGCTGTGTGGGAGGTCAAAGGCCACCTCATGACCGTACCTGGCTGAGGTGGGCATTAGGAGAAAGGATAGAAGTCTAATCTCAAAGCCTGGTGACAACATCTAAATAAAATTTATACAGTATGAACCCTATGTTTGAGCTCTGTGCCTCTAGCATACTAGCCCGGTGCTTTACCACTGGTCTACTGCTGCCCTTGTTATCTATATTACTGCTTATTATTTACATATCTATCTCATAAATTTATAAGTAGGTTTCAAATATAGATGTACCTGATGGTGGTTGCTGATGTAAACCTCTGGTACAACTTTGTATTTGCTTATCCCAATACATTATAGCAATATAAACTGTATAGAGAAGAACTAAAACTAATGCCTCATACCATTCTACCCGTTCATCATGAATAATGCATATGAGGATAGTAACAGTTACACCATATGCTAGGCAGTCCCTTGTTAGTGGCCACCAATGGAGAGGAACAACCTAAAAAATTATGATATTTTACTACATTATAAAGTAGAAATATGCGAATCATTTATAATAATGGATTGACATTTTAAGTTATTAAATAGGCAAAACTAATTTTATTTCATATTTTAAATATAAGCCTACCACTTACATACCAAGTAATTGACTGTGATTTTTTTTTTTTTTTCAAAGCTTTGTAACACCTGGCTAATTTTTGCTTTGCTATGAATATGTTATTGATTTTGTACTTTGTGAGCATTATTTCATGTCCCTTTTGAGAATTTTATTCTTAATGTTTTCTTCAACCATAAATTTTAAATACCTGCCTAATGTGATTTCTATTTACTTGTCTAAAGCCTAATACTTTGGACTTAGCTACTTCAGGTCATCAAACCTTTTTCATACTTTGAGTTGAATTTCAAGATGTGGTTGTTTGGATTGGAAACCAAATTAACTCAGTATTTAATGATAACAATGAAATAAGTGATACTCTTAATTGGTGAAACTGTGTTATACAACTTTTCATGCAAATGTTAAAACAAAATTTAGAGTGGGGATATTTTGTAAAAGGGCTTAATATTAATAACAAATATATATTTTAACTGTAATAAATGAAATAAGCATTAATTTCAATTTTTTACTTATTAAAATAAACTTTAATTTATTTAAAGAGATAATTAATACTGATAGTGAATTAATCTTTAAAATAATATATGTTGAAGACTTATTAAGAAAGTGTCTTATATACTACACATGCAATAAGGCTTGATTGGACCCAAAATGTGGTTTATTGGTTTCCTCCCTTCCCATAATTCAAATTTTTTAATAAGTAAATAATTGTAATTATTATTACTATATGTATGTAGCTCATTAATGCATTTTTCTAATCATATGAATATGCAGGTATTTATGAAATAAATAAACTAGAGTGATCCAAAATGGTATAAAAGGTATAGTAATTATTAATAAATGAGGTGAAATTACTATTTATGGTTTTGAGCCATTTCAGATGACTTTTAAGATCTTATATTTCATTAACTCTGCCAAAGGCAAATTTATATTCAGACAAACAACTGGCCTCCCAAAAAAAGGCAAGTCAGTGAGAATTGAAGACTGCTCGCTTAACAGCCTTCGAAGGACTAGGAGCCCCTTGGTGGTTTTAGTGGGAGGTCAAGTAATTAGAATATGCTCTGGTGGCTTTATTTATCAAAGGTTGCTACATTATTATTCTATTAGCTGTACAAATGTCTCAGGGACAAGTCAAAAATGTAGGAATTAATGAACACATTTTAAAGTATTAATGTTTATACAAATAGGCTAAGAAATAAAATAGAGCAGTACATTGATGAAGACCAATTTTGATCCGGAAGACCAGTTTCTGATACAAGAAATCCCTGTGGTGGAGAGATTGTGTCCATAATAAATTTGGAATATGATACTATAATTGTGAATTGTGGTTTGACAATATATGGAAAATAGAAATTGGAAACAGTGAAAGTTATGTGGAGTATTTACAACTGCTGATGGAAAAAATTGTTATGAACGAAAGAGAAGCCTGGACTAACTTTGGAACTCTTACTAACGGCACCATACCAAATAGGAATTAAAATTAAAAAAAAGTCTAAATATAAACAGGAAATGAATTCTTATGTATCAGATTTGAAAATAATATTGGACTATTGTCAAGGTCAGAAAATAAATATATATAACAGGAATAGAATTAGGTTCATAGAATGAAAAAAAAAAAAAATAAGGAAGTTCAGACAATAGCCTGTGATAGTTAGTTCTGCCAAATACAGTAGTTAAAAAGAAAAATCATTATAGTTTTTAATATAACTTTGTTAAAATTTTATTTTTTCTATGCAGGTTTCATCTTTCTTTCCTTTGCAAAATTTTGTGCCGATTGAATATGATTCTAGTTTGAGATCACTATCAATTGGGGAAGGAAACCAATTTATATTAATCCCTAGGTTAGTGACGCGCAGCACTAACTCGCTATAGAAGTTTCCCCATATACCATGCCTGCTCCAATTCCGCAGCAGGCAGCAACTGCTAGGATGTTGAAGACTGCTGATCCAACTATTGTCCCTATACCAATGTCTCCTTCTGTTATAAATGTTCCTATGACGTTCACAAAGAGCTCTGGTGCAGAAGTTGCTGCAGCCATGAATGTCGCCCCCGCTACATCATTAGACATATTCAGTGCTGTAAAAAAATATGATACATACATAAATGTAGTAAGATGTATAGGTATAACATTGAAAAATATATCTGAATTTAATATTTATTATTTAGTTCTCATAAACCTATTGATTTATAAATATTTTTGGATTTTCCTTAGGCATTTATAAGTTTAGATTTAGAATTAGATTAGTGTAGTAGTTCAATTTTCTTTTTAGTATCACCTTTAAAGTATTTGCACTTGGATTTTGTAATAGTTTGGCATTTTGTTGTTCCCTCCTTTGTCTACATATTTGAACAACAGTTTCTGGAAATCTCTCAGCTTTTGTACACATCTTAAGTATTTTGTAAAAGAAAAAACATTTTAGTTCCTTTAATTTGTTTAATATTGAGAATTAGCGCTTATCCCTTCAGGGAAATCAGCTATTGAGGTAGTACTCATGACGCGATTTTCGAAAAATTTACTCAAATGTCCATTGGTCCTACCCAGGAGATTACGAAAATGAGGTCTGTTTAAAATTATATATATATCGTTACTACACTCGATATTTAAACGTTTTATGTAAAAATGAAGATAAAGTTCGTCAACGCCTAAAATCGGATAAATGGGGGGGGGGAGGGATTTTGAAAATTCGAAATATCACCGTTGTTATGCGTCAGATCGAAAAATTGTATAGAATCAATCTTATAGCAAATCTAATGTTCTATAAATGTTGTTATATACATGTTTTCTCTATAATGAATATTAGCCGAGATATTTCCATATTTTAGTTTTCGACCATGTGTAGTTTCCCCCCACTCCTACTCATATCATTTTAACAATTATCTTTCATATCATGAGCCACTTCATTCCTAGGTTTTATGCCAAATATGGTGTTCATTGAACTCTTTTATGCTGCCTTCTCATATCACACTACCCATCAAAAAGCAATACAAACTAATTATCAATTGCAATAAATTAAGAGTATCTTTCAGCACTGAGTCTCTCCTACTAGTTTAAATCATCAGATGTTTATTAATTTGTCAATTTCATGATTTTAAAAAAAAAAAAACCCTAACAAAAAAAATGCTGTTGTAATAATCTTGAAGAGAGCATACCTTTGCATATCCTCTCGACGGCGGGTACGAAGTACTTGTCGCAGACTAAGGCGAGGGCGAGAAACAGGTAGAGGGAGGCGATCATATGGAGTACCACAGCTCCTCCCGTCCGCTGTTCTTCTGTGAAGAAGTCCCGGGGGAAGTCGTCCATGGCGGGTGGCGTGCAATTCATGCCCGGGAAAGCCGGGAGACCTGCCAACAGAAATAGAATAGGATTATTAAATTTAGTATGCACATTTTCATAAATTGGGTTTGCTTACGCCCCTCTACATTTTTTTTTTATAAATTAAAAAGTGTTGTAAAATGTATCTCCGATATATAACTCGTCTAGATTTACCTTAGTAGAACAATGGGAATGTTAGTTCCACCTACAATAATCAAATTCGTTCTTCATTAAATTATTAACGATCATATATAGGCTTCAATTTAAAGTGTTCAATTTAATCTAGTCTGTTGCTTTGAACCTATATGCTGCGTGGGTTGCGAAAAAAAAAGTACATAGGCGAAAAAGTAAAAGGACATTCTCGCAAGTAATGCATAATCAAAGCAAACTTCACACCTACTGCACTATCACTCCAATCCACATTTTATACTCTTTTTCGTTATTATAAGAAAAAGGATTTGAAATTTAAGCTGGGCATGAGTTATTTATACAAAACTTTCTCTGAGTGAAAATAGTATGAGGGAGTTAGGAAAAGTTAGAGAAAATACGTGTACATAACAAAAATGTAGAATTTACATTTTCAACAAGATCAAAGGCTGAAATTGGACCAGTGATAGGAGATGGGATTAAAGTTTAACTCGGTGTTTAGGAGTTTCATATACAACTAAAGATCAATTACGTTCAAGGCTGAAATTGGACCAGTGATAGGGGGTGGAATTAGAGCTAAACTCGGTGTTTAGGAGTTTCATACGCAACTAAAGATCAAGTCCTTTAAAGGCTGAACTTGGACCAGTGATAGGGGTGGAATTAGAGTTTAACACGGTGTTTAGGAGTTTCATACGCAACTAAAGATCAAGTCCTTTAAAGGCTGAAATTGGACCAGTGATAGGGGTGGAATTAGAGTTTAACTCGGTGTTTAAGAGTTCCATATAGTTATTTGTATTTGCTTGTTTTCAGCTTTTAGTAATCATCCACTCCTTCTCTCAGAAAGTTTACTTGGGAGTTACTGAGCCAGATACCTTGACCAGTGTCCAGAAACAATATAATTCTTGTTTACTTAGTTTCATACGTCGCACAGTGGCCCCGATGTCCTCATAATAGTAGCTAGCCCTTCCAGCCTTTATCTCATGGTTTTTCCCAGAAACTCTCCTCTTGATCCTAGGCTGACATTTCCCGACTTCAAACATTACACCATTCGATTATCAGATAGTTCCTCTAACATTTGGTGCAAAAACAATCGTGAGCACTTGTGAGCTAACTTTTTCACAGTTTTCCAAACATGAGTAATAGGTGTCGAAATGTGTGTGTATTTAATTTAAAAAATAGATTTCTAGTTCATATGAATGGATATTATAACTGTTAGGATGTCCCTCAATTGTGTATTCTATGTACAATCAGAGAGACATAAATTGAAACTTATATACGGGTATATTATCTGTCGAGTGATAGGTACGTTGATTAACGTGGATCAACAAGTGTCCGGATCGAGATGTTGGAAACTTGCAACTTTGAATTAATGTAGCTCCCAAAAGAGGCACCTTATTTATGATTCAACTATATTTTCAAAGTTCGGATTTATATGGAAACAAAGAAAATGTACTTGGTTTAGATAAAAAAGTAGTTGGGATTTTCGGAGTTTTGCATCTTGATGGAGGAGGGGGATCGGTCCTGAAAGTGGTCCTACTGTGCATCGGTACAAATTGAGTATAGATTGTGAGATGAGGTATATGCTTAGTTTACGCAGCCCCTGCGTGACGGATGTTTTAGCAATTTGGAATTGTACTTCCAGAGTTTATACCCCGTACATAGGTTTAGTCATCGTGCGGAAACTAGTCAAATGTCCGTTACGCAGATGCTGCGTAAGCTAAGCAGACTTCCCACGTGCTCGTATGAAACACTACTGATCTCATTTTCTATTTCTAGTATCCGATCATGAGGAATGGGCGTTTACTAAACGCTGTAAACAAGAAAGTACGAATAACTTGCTTAATAATTGAGTTGAGAAAAAATGTATAGAACAACAACTGTAGAGCATCAATAGTTTCACAAGATTAAAGTGGCAATAAGATTGGTTGTACACAATTTTCCGATCCGACGTATAATAACGGAAATTTTTCGAAATTCCCCCTCCCCTATGCGTTTTTAGCCTTTAAAGAACATGGTCTTTAGTTTTACGTAAAACGCTTATATATAAAGTTTGGTAATGACAGGAGAAAATTTGCGACTCCTTGCACGGTAGCATACATCGTCATCTCCTAGGTAGGAAATGTTTCGAAATTGCGCCATGAGCGCCCTTAAGGGAAGTCTGCAAAAGAAGGGAAGGTCAATAGGGAAAATAATAACCTGAAGTTCTAAATTATTTGCGCTTACAATACTTCCTATAATAAGGCAGTAAAAATAAGCCTGCGTATATTAGTATTCGCAAAACTCTAAACGCAGTCATGAACTAGAAATTCTGACACACGTTGCATAGGTGATTGATTTTGGAAGTCGAATTTATTTCTTTTCGTGCCTCTCCAGTTGTTTGTTGTCTGTGTTTTCCTCAGCCATAGTTCGAGCTGCTTTCATTTTGATTACCTCATTCCCTCTTACGAGCTCAATCGAAACGAAGAAGAGCATCGTCTCAACAACATTATTTACTTATTGTTAGTGTTCCGCCTGTAGTGATAAACACCTTACCTGTCATTTATGCCAACATATTAATAATAAGCACATTTTCCACGAGCTGGTATGGCACACTGGTAATCTCATCTCTTGTATTGGTTCATATTTAGATGTTTTATGCAAAATTAAAGATCAAGCTCGTTAATGCCTGAAATCGGACCAGTGGAGGGGTTTAGAGGGGAGGAATTTGAAAGAGAACCAATCTATTACTTCGAAATATCAAGCAGTTCTAAGCATTCTAATATCAACTGATATATTTTAATTTTTTAGTTTTAACGCTTCAGTAAGCCCTCACTCCTACTAGTTTCACATTAGCTGTAAGCCATTTTATCCCAAAGCGTTTTATTTGAAGCTTAAATACGAAGTATAGATTTCATCGGAGAAGGTGGATGGGGAGGGTTAGACAAGGGGTTCAAAAATTCAAAATGTTTCCATAATTATGAGTTGGATAGAAAAGTGTTACGTAACCAATGTTGTTGAAAATTCAATTTTCTGTAGTTATGCTTCTAAACGGTTTTCTCTGACTATTTGAAGTGTTTTAGCTTTTAGTCTTCTGTAAACCAGCCGCTCCTATTATTGCGATTTTCATTTCGTGCATCCGAGCTACTATACATCTCATTCCCAGGTTAAACTTTAAGTCCTGTTTACGTAGTATTCTTATTACAGGAAAATGGAGAATAGATGGGGACGGATCAGTTGCGTGCTCAACACGTGGGAAATCTGCTTAGTTTTCAGCCCTGTGACAAGGCCTTTTTGGATTTCCAGTAAAACCCCTGGCTTATTCACACGATTCTGAGTTAAAGCAACAGAAACGCTAACCTTCTTATGTCCGACCTAAATTTCTAATCGGGTGATTAGACGTTTTAGTAGGGCAGAAATAGTAAATAGGATTTGAGATGACATCATTTCCCACATGGGAAATCTGCTTAGTTTACACAGGACCTGCGTGATGTACTTTTTTGTTCACATTTCCTCTTCACGTAATGTAAATGTTAATTTTAAGTAGTATGGTTGCAGATTTCCTTATGTTCTTCTAGGATCTACATCTCTTGAAGAATCCGGACCTCTTCTACCATCTTATTTACAGTTATAGTGTGGCCCACATCTAGAATCCTTCAATTTTGTACGCATTAAGTTCTCCCTCAGGACTTAGGTCATCCAGCTTCCCCTGCCTGGATCTGCTCCTCTTCCTTACTCATCCTTGTGGACTATACATTTTCTTGGACAGTTTAGTGGAATGCATTTTTCACGGTGTGCACTTACCAGAGCATGTGTCATTCCTGATAGATTGTTTTAGATAATAGTTATAAAAACAGTCAAGAAATTCGGATTTTAATTTGATTTTTATTATTCTCTAATTGATTAATTTTTCTATTCAGGTTGGCTTTTCTACTGGGCAGCGTCGATTTATAGTAAGCCGTATAAGGTGGCAGGAACAAGCCCACGGAAATGTCAACTTCCGCTTCTAAGTTACCACCACAATTGACATCCGTTAACTGATTTTAATGATAAAGGATCTGCGCATGCTCATAGGAGTGACACTGCAACTCGGTTTGTTGAATTAAATCTAATTTACAGAAAATACCTTCAAGTTTGGTTTGTTTAAAACTTGAGTTCATTGTGAAACTTTGGGTTTTGCAAAAGTAGTTTATTTACTGCTTGGGTAATTAAATTTTGTTTTTTATTATTTTAAAAAGAAATCAATGTCCCTCATGCAACTTTGGCTAATGGAATGTGTTATCTACAAGTAATTACCCTTTTCTAACCTGAGTGAGATTTGAGTTGTCATGATTCCATCATTATATACGTTTCCCTCGTGCCATCTTGAATCGAACGCAGCCTCAAATAATTCCAAATACATTATTCCAAGATCAATATTTAATCATACATATGTAACCCAGTGCCTCAACTGGAGATTACAACTACCCTTGTTCCTCAGGTACCAAAACTCTCGCTGACGGATGCCGTCGTAGTTGAATTTAACGGGTACGTACGGTTACATAATTATTTGAATAGTTTCCACAAGTCTATAAAGCTCACCCCCTAAATTAACATTACTGTTGAGCTAGGCTACCTCGACCTTGACCATCCTCTTGAGTCATTCAAACTTTTTATCAATCACCGTCAATGCTTGCCCAAGCGTCAAACTATCAATCACGCTTGATACAATCAATTTCATCAAGTATTTGATCAAGCCGCTTGATAGTCTAGGGCCTCCTTTAGAAAAGGGTCCTTCACTGGCTTTTCTTTTCAACATCCTAATAAAAACTAGAGGTCCTCATTTTCTTGGTTGAGCTAATTGTGATTCTGGAAACATAAATACAGTAGATGATACATGATACAGTAGTGGAGTTCATTGGTGGCGACGAAACCTAACAAACTAATATCTTATTTTTCGGCCATATTTATGAGAGTTTGAGAAATTTTGGAAATGAGAAAACTTAAAATAAACATTAAACGCATAGACGGCATTTTAAAGTTTGTGGGGGAATATTATACCTCACGCCCACACTTAAAGATTAAAGGAGTCTCCATCCTGCCAAGTGAAACAGAAAATAGCATTCATTCAAATTCTTATCTACCTAATTTTCTGATAACAAAATAAAGTCGGCAATAATCATCCGTTATCTATGAAGTTTGGAAGCTCAGGTTACGTTTATGAACTGGTTAAGGCGTTGGTATCAATAAATTTGATAAACCGAGAGTAGTTGGTTCGATTCCCATTGGGCATTGGTTATTTATAAAGTAGATTCAATAAATATGTTTTTTTATTATTATTTATTAATGTCAACTTTTTGATACTAGGGCTAATTGGGGGGGGGGGTTATTATTTATTTCTTCTTACTTTAAGTATTTGTGGCCGATACAGAGGGATACACATTTCAAAACTATGCTTTTACGGGGATTCGCAACTCACACTGCTTCTGTGGTATTAGGTATACAACTTTTAACATTACATATTGAATTGACTGGGGTTTTATCACAGACCCTCGCTGTTTATAAGCATTTATTTCTTAAACGACTAATATTATTATAATTCGTATGGTAACTAACATTATTCTTACTCTTTAAGATTATTGTTAGTCATCTCTGACCTACACCGTGCGGAATGAAAGTTCCTGGGCCCCGATTGTGAAATATGGCTAGTTTTTTACTTTATATGGTGGCATATTGAGCATTCATTTTTTCCGCAAGCGGATTATATTATATTTCATTTCATGCAAATAATGTAATAAAAAGAGAACAAAACACATATTGATATGGTAATTCGACCATTCTGTTTGGTCCGAATATTATTTCCTGAAACGAGTATGTCAATAATGATTTAATGGTGTGCAAGTTTTAGTAACTTGTCCGTACATTCGCATGGCTAGGGTGCTGCATTTACATAGTTACTTTGGAAAAAAAAAAAAAAAAAAAGATACGTCTTGAATTATATCATCTAAAGCAGGTATGGGCAACCTTTGACAGGTTGTGGGCCAAACTTTAGTGTGCAAATACGCTCGCTGGCCGCTATTAAAAGCAGTGCTTTTTAAAGTAGTGTTCATAATTTTTAACGATAGATTTTAGACGTGGAATTATGCGACAATGTAGTTACAGTATAATTTATGAAAATAACAAAATGGAAAAAATAGGTACAACATTATAATTGAATCGTAAAATTTGGATATTACAAACAACTAAAGTTAAATAGACACCGAAATCAATGAGGCGCTTGAGCTTGAATTTGGGAAACTAATCCATGGATGTTTGGATTAATTCCACTGATACAAAGACGTAAAGAATTTTCGAAATTATCGTCAGTCAGCCTTGTAAGATGTTTTGATTTAATAACTTTCATCATTGAAAATAACTGTTTGCATTTATAAGTACTGCCAAACTCACAAATCTCTCCTCATCTTCCTCATGTGGAGTAAGTAGTGTAATATTTTTGTTAAATTGGGTTTTTCAAAATGGCTCGCGGGCTGGATCAAATCTTACACCTGGACGGTTGTTGCCCACATATGATCTAAAGCATAAGTGATTTTGGATCAACTGCAAAGGAATGACCTAGTAATTTTAGTATTCAAATTAGACAGTTGCAAATTTAATTACTTCATCCTTTCCGTTTAACGGCTAGTGGTGGGACTTACTGAACAAAGTAAAATACCATTTTGTAAATATTTTTCCAACAATGCATTTTCATTACGTGGTAATGACAAGGAAAATAAAGTTATATTAATCAGCGGATATGATACTTTGGTGTGCCGTTAGTAAACACGGAAACGAAGTCCTATGGTCATGTTGGACTTAGAATCGTCGATTGCCCTCAAAGCAAAACAGGACCTGCAGGTCTTAGAAATCAAAAGAGCTACAAATAATACGAGTAAAATGAATATTCACCAATGGATTTGGCCAGGAAGGCTTTAGTCATTGTTGAATTCCCAATACAGAAATTTGATATAAAGTAGAACAATGCATGAATATACTATTCATTTTGTTAGTTATTAGTTAGGTCCCAAGTGTCATTATTTGGCAGTGTATTTATGTTTCCGTGTATGACATTTGTTGTGTGACTAGCGCGGTAAAGATGTGAAGCATCTGGTAGGCGTGCTGTAGGTTGTGTATAAGGGTCGGTTCGCTAAGGGGATAACACGTCAGTTCCGGCGGTCGGGTCGGCCTCCTCAATTCACCGTTTCCTGTCTTCGGACATCTCTGCTGTCTTATCTTTTCGGGGCGCCGCCGCACCAACTTGTCACAGCCGTAACAGTTTTAGTATAATTAAATTTCAGTTATCTCATGTGGTACTATTAATTATAAGTACTTCATCTAAATATAATGGAAATACCTATTACAAGGTGCATAAATTATTTCTAAAGTTAATACTGGAAATAAGTGCTTCCCAAATTTGTTACACTTGAGCAAAGTAGGGTTTCTTGCTAAGAAATAACTTATCTAATCTTTATGGCATTCTTAATGAAAATATACTATTTACGGCTATTCATCAAGAAGTGATATCTGATCAGGTATATCATTTGGAGGCAAATTTTCATAATTGTTAACACATCATAATACTAGTTTAGCTTAAGATTAATAATGAAAATTTTACGTTGTACAAGTATTATTAGGATTTATATATTTTTACACTAATTACTTGTATAGGCAATTATTGGGCTTACTTTTCAGTAATTAAGCAACAAGTATAAACCTGTGTAAGGTAGTACAAGTTAATTTTAAATTTTATCTTTTGCTCTCAAAGGTAATAAAAATAATGTAGTGTTTGATTGGTCATGTGTTCTTGGAATTAAAATGTCAATAAAACCTGCAAGCAATTTTGTGATTTCTAATGAAAATAAAAATTTTTGGAAGCAGGGTTTCACTGATTATTTAACGTGCAAAGTTATTTTTATTTTTTCAGTCACCTCACCAAACTTTATGAATTAGTTGCGGGCTCGGTTCGCGCGGGGCTCGAGCCGATGTTGCACCACTACAAGCAGGGAAGTTTCCAAGGCAGGAGATGGACGACTGACCAGCCATTTGTTCTCCAACAGCTCCTGGAAAAGAAATGGGTGGTAAGTCAGGCTGTCCACTCACTTGCACTTCAAGAGGCGATACTCTTAGTTATAAGACCAGCTAATCAATACATTCACCAGTAGAAACTTCCACTGCATTAGTAGTGGTGCCAATTGTAATTAGTACATTAATTTACAATATTAAAATATTAGATTAGATTGCTTAAAGGAAACCAGTTAAGTAGTGCTAGTAAAATATAAACCGTCAGACATCTCATAACTTCAGATGGGCCATAAGTTGAGGGATGCTCCGGCTTAGCGGATTAGATAAACTGAGTTGGTACCTGCAGATGCTATAGGGACTCAATTAGATACTTGCTTCTTACCATTTTGAACAGTCTATGCTGGCACCAGAGTTTTTGGACCTACAAAGCTTTTAGACATTGGCAGAAAGAGTAAATTTAGCCTGCAAATAAATGTTCTTTATAGTAAGATTTTTCCCGCCAAAACACATTTTTCCGTGTTGTTAAAAATAATAATTTCAGGAAATGCATTCACTCTGAAGAACAACAACCCTTTTGCTCTCATGGTATAAGAGAGTAATGCTCATTTATTTATCATAGTCTTAAAATTTTAATTAGAATCCAGACTAGTCAGTATTTCGCTGCTCGTAAATGCTACGATTTTTAAAATAACAATTTTTCATTGAAAATATTTCTTCAAATTGAATGAGAGTTTGACCTAATTCGGCAGCTAATGAGATATTTTTACTTGCATTTCTGTTTTCATGCAGAGTATCCCTCTATCGTGGGACTTTAAATTTTGGGTGCTCCATCCTTTGGATACTTCACACATTTCTATATTTATTCATAATCATATGTATATAATAATTACATTATGAAAGCAATACAAAAATATAAATATTTGCCTAGGTAGACGCTTGACCACCTGAGGCACAAATAACTCTGGCGAGTGCGGTGCCTATTAGCAATAAATATTTATTGCGTCTACGTTTTGCTGCTATGGCTAATTGGGACGGGGTATCTACAGGTTACCACCCTTTTCTAGCCAGAGTGGGACTACGGATTTTATTTATGTAATGATTTGTGCCAATAAAGAAATTCCCAGGCGGGAATCGAACTCGCCACTCTAGGTTTACCAGGTTTATTTATGTATTAATAAATAAACATGGTAAACCTAGAGTGGTGAGTTCGATTCCCGCCTGGGATTTCTTTATCTGGGTTTACCATGAGAGATTAATCTTGAGGTCATCGCTTTAACACTAATGGCTAGTCTGAGCCATTAACAATACATTAATTTATTTAACAAGAAATAAATAAAAACAAATTGTAAACATTACATACATATGTGTGTAGACAGAAGGTGTAAACTACAGGAAATCGTGCAATTCTTGTATAAAGGATTTAACTCCCTTGATGTATGTAAGTAATAGTTTCGGTTTGTCTGTCGGCCAAATTCCGTTTTGTAAGGTAAAATATACATGATGAGTTTCATTCTTGGTCCATCAAATAGTGCACAGTCATATAGGAGATGGTCCTATGTTTGTTCAGTCTCATTGACGCATGTGTATGTATTTGTGTTTGTTGGTTTAAATTTGTACAAGTAGCTTTTTGTAGGTCCATGTACTGATATAAATTGAATTAGTTTAGAATTGATGGGCTATTTTTTGTCTCTGGAAAATATTTGATATGTACTTATCGTCCTTTAGTTGTATTTGTTCATTTTTCGTCCCAATTTTTATAAGATTTGTCTCAAAAGTGTTTTAATTGTCTGTTTAGAATATGCAATAGCTTTTGATTCGTCTCTTGAAGCTGTATTTGCAAGTAAGTCTGCTGTGTCATTTTCTAAGGTCCATGTTAATGGTGATTGCCTAATGGTGTAATGTAATCCTTTGGGTGTAACCTTGTAACCAAGTATGCCTGACGTCTTGTTCTATTTCGTATGTTGAATTATTTTGTGATTTAAGTCTTGCGAGATTTCATTCAATTTCAATAAAATATGCTGTCTTATCATTTCCTCAGATATGATATAAATTGGCATAGTGTCTGCTAATGCACATGATGCCTCATAGGAAAAAGTATGATATCCTTTAGAAATTATTATTGCAATTAGCTTCTGCACACTCTAAGTTTTTTTGACATTTCTTTTCACGCCTAACATGGCCCCCATATTTCAAAATGATTTTCCACAGTAAAGGTGAGCAAGATGAACCCCTGGCGTGCCTCTATTTTGAGATGTGTGGGGGTCATGTATACATGTCGATTATTGAGATAGTCACTAAGTCATTTGAAACTGTTTGGTGGGAAATTGTTCATGTAATTATTCGAATATTGAAGGTCACCAGGATGATCGGAAGGCACTTTTAAAATCCATCGAAACTATCACCATGTTTCTTTTACATTAGATTCATTCGTAGTAAGTTAGTAATTGTGTATTGTGCGTCTACAGTACTTGTTTGGGGTATGAATCCATTTTGATTTGGGTGTATAATGGTGATGACAGAAAGTCTGGAATTAATAATTTTTTTTATGATTTCGCCGCCAACTGAAATAATACTTATCGGCTAATAATTAGAAATTCCTAAGTCAATTGAACTTTTGGGTACTGGAATTACTTTTAATACTTTCCATATATCAGGAAATATTCAGTTATCGTAACATTGTTTATATAAATAAAAAATAACATTTTGGAAAAATTTGAAATAGTTTTTGGAATATGTCAACCGTTATTAAGTCATGACCCAGCTCTTTGTTTGGATTTAGTTGTTCAACAATGCTTCTTATTTCAGTCTGTGAAAGGTTCGTCGTTTTCTGTATTAGGGAGTAGGTTACTTTTCCGTCTCATAGTTAGTGTGTCTGTCAGAATCTATTTGGATCGTCTTCTATGATGAACTTAGTCATTTATTTTGAATGGTTGCTCTTGTGTCAGTAGTAAATGTACCGTCGCTTTTCTGAAATTTAGAGAGTTCGGGATTTGAACTTGGCACTTCTAGAAGATTAAGCCAGTGCACTGCAACCGCCGCCCCCTTAATTTCACTTGTCATGTAAGTTTTGTCATTATCAGGATTGGTATATTTGTATATATGTATATTTATATAAGGATGTGAGTTTGTACAAAATAATAATATACATTTATTGAATAAATGAGTAAATATTGAATTTATTTATTTTAGTACTCCTGTAAGGAGCCCGGTTTTAAATACTCTGTTCGTCCCATGCAACAAATGCATTTATCACATGCATTTGAATGATTACAAATTGAATGTATTTACAATATTGAATATAAAACAAATTCTTCTGAAAACATGAGCTAATGTGAGAACTTTAACCCTTTCCACTCCAAGGCTGTTTTTGATTTTAATTCCACCAGCTCCACGCTAAAATTACGTTTTTTTACTTTTAGTGTTTTCCCTAAATCCCTCCTGTTTTAAAATTTTTCGCAAAAAGAGGTATTACACCATGTCGAGTATCACTCGACAGTGGAGCTAGTGGAACAAAATCAGTGTCGAGTGACACTCGACATTGGAGTGGAAAGGGTTAACATGAAAAGATAGATGAAGTATGGTTTTAATTTCTATTAAAAATGGTGAATTCATCTGTATTAATATGCTGTAATTCTGCCTGGTTGTAAGTACATTTTTCTCCAACTTTGTTTTTGAATATGCCAATTAATTCTTCACCAATGACTGTGGCGCTAGAAGAACCTACATGCTTGCGTTCTTTGCTGCCATCTGTTCAACATCAAAATATTTTAAACCATTTGAAGTTCTTGCATCTGAAAATAGAGACGGACGAGGCAATACGCTATAGTCCGATTATTTTTTTTCTAAATCTGTGGCTTTAGCATTTTCTGTATCAGTTGATTTTTTTGAAATGGTATATTGCTTAACAATTTTATTGGCTACTTAATCAATGGGAACTAATTTTGCAAGATTTAGGGAGCTCCATACGTTACTGTTTCTAAGTCCTTTATTAGTTTAATAAAGTTAGTTTTAATGTCTAAAAGCCACTGTACTTGTAGTTTCCTTAAGTTATGACGTCTGCTGAGTCAGGACTGCCAAATGTTAATTGCACAGGACAGGAGAGGAAGTTTGGGCGCATATATACAATATGTGTAGTGCATATGAAGTTAATCTAAATTTATTTCATGCAGCCATGGAGGTGGATTTATGAGTTTAAGTAATCTGATTTGAACTGTATCAATATGCAGGTTCTAAATTAATGTATCGTCCAAAAGTACAACTAAAGATTTTAGTTTTTTAACTTATATCATTGGCTCTTCACTTAGTTCTTTCATTTGTGTTCTATTTGTTTAGGTTTATTGGAAAGGTGGATGTGTTCCATTATGAGTACATAAAACATTAGCCGATCATTGTATGGTAAAAGTTAGTGTGCCCTAAGTCCATTTATATAGAATATTTATTAAGATGGCTGTGGTTAATTTTCCAAAAAAATTGGATCTAATCAGATCTATACTTTCATCAGTAAAGGTCACTATTAAAATGCAAATCTCTAAGAAGTAAGTTATACATATACAATAAAATTCCACATCAATTGTGTAAATGCTGATCCTTGAAGTGTACCTAGTTTTTATTATTTATGTTTTGTGTGACAATTTTTAATATTCTGTCTTGTATGCTGTTATAACTAGATTTATAAATGCTGATAAGGAAATTTAGACTTTGTAACAAATGTAAAAAATGACCACCAAGCTCTATCATAGGCACCAATAATATCTAATGGCATTGAAAGAAGTCCATGACTTAGTATTTTCGAGCATTTAATGAAATCAAGAGATTTGTTCATTGCATCGGTCGTTAAAATAAAATCCATGCTTTTGTTCAGTCTGTGACAGCATTTTACTTAAGGCAGAATGCGAGGTGTTTAGACGAAGTTTTTAATATTTACAGTATCATAGCTGTTAGAGGAGTGTTCTGTGGAATATTCCCCTTCTGGGACAGTCCTGGGCTTCCTGCGAATCTGCAGAATGTGGATTAGTTAGGTTTCCAGTGGATTTTCTGGAATAGTTAAATTGCTGGGAACTTCTGCAGTAATGTAGAATCCTTCGTGACTTGAGTCATGCTACATGATTTGCAAAAGCATTGAGGGCACTAGGTGAAACTTGCAATACAGAATATCTTAAACCTTATTTGTAATGCGTTTATATAATAAAATACTCCAAAAGTCTTATTTTCGCCTAGGTTTGCAACGGTTTCACATACGGCTTTTATTAGATAAACAGGGTCTCCGTTTCTTGATAGCCTGCTTGGAAATTAGAATCAGAATTAAATAATATGATGAAATTTATTAATATAATTTGAAAACTCTGTTCGGTCCACTAAAACTCCTTTATATGTAATTTTCAAAACACCAACTTTTAAGTTTATTTGGTTTTTAAAAAATCTTTAGTTCCACCTGGCTTAGAAAAGGGGGTCTTTCTTTTTGGTTTGAAAAACATATGATTTATTTATTTAGTTCATTTAGAAACTTACGATTTATTAAATATAGTAAAATTGACTACTAAAATGACAAATAAAACAGTCTGGATGCGAGGAAGGACTGCATTACCAAGAACGTGTTCTCAAATAAGTAGGTACTTTTTTCCTTCATTCTGTTTCCAAAGGTGCAGTTAAAATGCCCAACCGGGCGTCAATTTTAAGTGGGCCTTGGGGTGTTATATGGACCTACACTGCATCTGTAACATCTGAGCTATGAATTAGATAGTTGTGCTTTCATACATTTTTGCTTCGTTTGACATTGTATTTTCAGTTGACTTGTCCAATATAATAATGAACAAAAAATTGAGCCATAACTAGATTAATGATGACAATGATGTGTTTATTGAAGTTGTAAGACTATGACGAAAAAAAAGTTTGCTATAATTTGGAATACAAATAGAAAATAACACTTCCAATACAATTAATAGTATTGTTTTGAGCAATTTCTTGAAGAGGTTATTAACGAATGCGGTATGGATATGCATACATTTTTAGTTAAATATGTTGATGGTTGGCGTCCACCAGAAAGATATTGGTAAAGTATCTTAGATATTTAATAAAAACTGTGATCTACAATTTGTAAGGGGAAGTTCAGATAGTAAACCAAAGAAAAAAATGTCTGAACATATTTTTTCCCCGATACATTTTTATTTCTCTGTAATCCTTTACAATTCAAAAAGAATCTTAATTACAATAGAATTATTACAGTATTTTACAGAACATCATCAATGTATGATTGCGAAATACTAAATAAATTACGAAAAATTTTCAACGAAATTTTACGACATTTTCTATGATTACTGGATAATCCTGCAGTAATCATAGAAAAGAAAAGGTAAGAAAAACTAGAAAAGTATGTATTATAATAAGAATAAGACAAGATTTAATGGAATTTTGAAGTTTGACACGGATTAATTTTGTTGTCAGAAAGAATTTTTTGGAGAAGCTGGTGGGGTGAAAAAACCGACAATCGTTATAGAATTATTACAACACTAGCTAAGGTACCCGACTTCGCCAGGGAATTCATTTCATTTGAGCTTGAATGAAGATGGTATTTTTTTGGCAAGTCTTTACTTTCCACAATATTTCCCCGTCACAGTCTTTAGGGTTCATACCCGTCGTTGCTGTGGATTTGTTCATAATAAAATTATTTGTTATTTAAGACTTCCTTCTCCTCAATATTTTTTATATTTCCCGTCTCCTGTGCCTGACGTTTTTTTATAACGTATTGAACAGTATAATTCATAATCGTAGAAAGTATTCTATCTTCCAAAGCATGTATGAATAAAAGTTCCTTTCCCTTGATGCGGTACAAAGCTTAATGGTGACAGGTGTTTTAGGTAAGTCATAACCGCTATTAAAAATACTCTTTTGTAAGTCTCGATTGTAAACTGTATATTTATATTGGTATTTAGTAAAGTATATCATACATTAACGGAGCAGAGTTAATAAATACCATAAATAACTGGGTGCACATCCCCAGCGTTCATCCTTTTAAATTATTTATTTATGATTATTAAACAAATTCACATTCCTGAGAATAACACTACATTGCTAAAAGTGTAAGCATCAATTATCATGTAAACATAGACCAATATTAGGTCGGCAGGGAAGCGGCAGAACTGATAGGACAAAGGAAGTAGCTCGACACCTCCATAGCCTCAGTGCTGCCAACTCCTTTAGGATATCAATTCTGTAATACATTAAATAATATTAACAAATCAGATTACATTATCTTCACAATACGAAAACTGTTTGTTCAAATATTTCGGGAGGCAGTATACTTTATTTGGTGTAAACTGTTACTGGCGTTAAAAAATAACATAGTTTTGAATTATTAAGGATAAAATTCTAACATGGATATGAATTAACTTATCCAGGTGAGGTACCGGGTAGTTCATATTGGAATGAATTGTTGAGCATATCAATATTTCTACACAAATTACTGGCTTCATACCTTATTTTGCAAAAAAAAAAAAAATATAAAACAAAAGTTAATCTAATTATATAATAAAATATAATATAATAAAAAGTAAAAAGCTTTTGTTATGTGGAGGATTGCCGAAAAATAAGTAGAAGATGAAATATCGCTATTTTTTATTTCAGGCCTCCCTTATAACCCCCACTCCTGTCTGAACCTAAAAATTTTAATATAGCTTATAATCTTGGGAGAATTAATGCTAATTCACATACCGAGTTTTGTTAAGTTCGGTTCAATCGTTAGTGCCCAATAAAATAGTTGGCTCCCACTTTAGTTTTTTGTGTATATCTCGTTTATACGTTGTTATAAAACAAAAGAGAATATAACAAAAGTTACTTGAAACTTTTGTCATGTGCATATTTGCAGAAAACCCAATAGAAAACGAAATACCGTTATTTTTTATTTCAGACCTCACTTACAACCCCACTCCTGCCCGTCCGTGCTTGTTTTAATGAAGGCGTTAGTCCTAATACACGTACCGAGTTTCATTTAGTTCGGTTGATTCTTTTGTGCCAAACAAAATTGTTGACTCCCGCTATAATTTTTAGCGTATAACTCATTTATACTTAGCCATACGACGAAAGTGTATATAACAAAAGTTACTCTAAATAATAAAATAAATGACTTTTGTTATGTGCATATTTGGCGAAAAACCAATAGGAAACGAAATATCACTATTTTTAATTTCAGGCCTCCCTTATATTCCCCGCCCCTGTTCGTCTCAGAGAATATTAGTATAGCCTAAAGTCAAAGTTGGGCTAGTAGTAATATGCATACCAAATTTCATCAAATTCGGTTCAGCCGTTTATGCGTGAAAAGGTAACAAACAAACAGACACGAAAGAAACAAAATGCAGTTATGGTGTCTATGACATGTGAAACGAAAAGTTATCGTGAAATTTCGAGAAAAAAATCAATGTACAGACAGAGGTTACAATTTTATATACATATATATAGATTAACGAACCATGTAAACGACAAAAATTGAATGAAACAGATAGTTTTATTAAAAAAGGGCATGGTAGAAAGATTACGAGTATGTTATGTTATTTTAGTTCAACAAAAAATGGTTTTCAATAATAAGAGGAAAAATAGATGAGCCTGATAGTACTAAAATAATTGCAATTAAACACACCTTTGATCAATAAATGATAGAAAATAGTAATATGAAGCCTAGTTGAGAAGAGACTCACTACATACCTATTAAGAGGTCTTAGTAGAAGTCTGTACCGTCGATTCACTTCTTGTCTTTTTAATGTGATGTGGGGTTTCCAAGTTAGTCGCTTGTCTAATGTGAGTCCTAGATACCTAATTTGTGATTTTTGAGGAATTAGTGTGCTATTGAAAGCAACTGGAGGGTAGTTGGAACTTCGGAGGGTAAATGTTACATGGCTTGATTTGCTGCTGTTGACCTTGATCCTCCATTGAGTCAGCCAGGATTCTAGAAGAGCTAGGTGTTCTTGTAAAGATCCAGATGCCATATTTGGGTCTGAGTTGAAAGTCAAGAATGCAGTATCATCTGCATACGTGAGAAGGGAAGTTTCGGGATGTGATGGGATGTCCGTAGTATAGGTAAGGAATAAGAAAAGACTTAGGATACCTGCCAGCTGGGGGAATAAGAATGAGACAGGAACCAAATGGAACTTGAAAATATCTGTCGGAAAGATATGCCTTTCAATTTAAATAACAATAAGTGAACTGCAGCAAATTATTTTTTCATTTAATTTAATTAAGTACAAGTAAGCCATGTGGTGTCCACGTCAGATTTTATCCTTATTACAGTCAGGTTGTTTCAAGTCTTGCTAACATAGGGTTAATGAGAAACAGAGGTTTCAATGTGCTTATGGTTGTTATCTGGGATTGGGAAATTTACTTAGTTTACACAGCTCCTGCATGATGGCCTTTTTTCTTTTATATGTCCCTGTTAACATTAAACATTCTTAGGACCACATTTTTAAATTTATTCTTTCTTTTTATTTTAGGGTGCAGGATTTATATGATTTGATGATGATGATAATTACTGACAATGTTTCCAGATTAGTGGGTTTGAAGATGCTGTATTCCCAGTTATGCTGGAGTTTCCCCTTAATTAACCCTCATTGGAAACGAATACATTCCAGTAAGTATGATAAAATGCCAAAGTTGGATCAAGCAGAAAAAAACCAAGTTACATGTTTTATTCAGAAAACTTCTCCATCCCGGCTCATATTACTCTGTGACAAGTTATCTATGAGAGAGAAAAAAATTACACGTAGGACAAGTCGTTAGGAGATTAGCCTTAACTTCAAGTCCTGAGGAGAAGAAAGCCAGCACGAATGGTCACTATGTAAAACGTCAGCCAGGGAGGACATTATCCATTTCCTCGGTATCTGTCCTGCCCTGAAGGAGTTCAGAATAGTTCATTTAAAAATATAAACCCTGAGTCAGGAAGAAGTAGTGAAGTGGTGAGGACTCGATGAACCTCGTGGAATATATTGTATAATGAGTGTTGGCCGCTACCGGAAACATATAGTCCACGAATACAATCTGTCAATAAATTGCTTATTACTTATTTGTTATAAGATTTTAAATTTGTTGTTATTTTGTAAAATAGTTCATAAATTCTAATTGTAAATATAATAAAACATTATTTTAAGTATGGGAATATTTTATATTACTTTAAGTCTGGGAGTATATTATTTTAAGTATGAGTGCATTAATAAAATGACAAAGTAACCGAACTTGTAACGGTAAACCGGCTGACGGTATATTAACTAGCCCTAAAATGTAAATATGAAATTATTATGCAAATATTGAAAAAATAAACATTATTATTCATTCATATTTCTTCAAACATTTCAAGCCCAATATTGGACGAAGATGGTATGTAGGGATATTTGTTTTATAGGTTAAGTTTGCGATGTATGTATTGAGTTATGTTCCTAAAGAGTCATCATATCCAACGAAAAACATACAGCTTTAATAGAATATATGTAAGTAACTTGTATTGTGAAGAATAATCTAATGTGTGGAAGGAAACCAATGTATTTATATTTGTGATGTCCCTTCATGTGTATAGGTTTGTTTCTTTTTGACCCTTGGGAAGTGTTAAATTAGATATAGGACAGGCCTTATCCTGGCTGACGTTAGGAGCGACCCAGTCACTTTGTTTCCTAATAGATTCATTCATCCTTCCCTTCCTATTATAGTACACTTCATTCATAGCGTCCCCTCTATCTTTATAGTGCCTTCCCGGCTAGTCTATATTGCCCCACATGATTCTAATAATTCATATAGCTTTGTTGAGTTTTAATCGAATTCATTTTGAATTCGATTAAAACTAAGAAACCATTGCTCTTAGAATTTTTTAAGGGCAAAGAAAAAAAAAAATAAAAAGTTATACTTTATATAAAACAAGAAATAATCAAATAATACTATATGACGTTACTAGGGCCGAAAGTGGCACTTTACTTTGCGAGATCGTGTTTGACTGGCGAGGCGGAGCCGAGCCTGTTAATTCGATCGAGGATCGTAAAGTCACTTTCTGAACGAGTAATGTACAATACTTTCCATCACGAGGCAAAAACGCATATTAAGGCGGTTTTTAACTCGTGAATCTTTTAATAATTAATATTTCCATTATTGGTAACAGCTTCTTCACCGTAGACAAGTTTAATTTAATATTTTAAGGTTTAATAACTCTTTGAAATGTAATAATTCAAAATACATTAATAAAAAGGAGAAAGTTTATTTATATAATAAAAAACACTTTATTTTTATATTATTATTATTTATTAACGTCCACTTTTTGCAACTTAGGCTAATCGGGACGGGTTATCTACAGGTTACCACCCTTTTCTAGCCAGGGTGGGATTTTAGGACGTTATTTAATGAATTTCGTCACTAAATAATTTCCTTTGCCCAGGCAAGAATCGAACTCGCCACTCTAGGTTTACCATGTGAGATAAAGGTTAACGCTTTAACTCGCATGGCTAACCTGAGCCCCTATTTTTATAGGGTCAGGTTAATATTAATTGTACAGTTTTGGTTGTTGGTGATGTTTAACCCATCAGTTAGTGTTTTTTTATTTAGGTTCTTCATTTGTGTGTTTTTAATGGACACTTTATTCAAGCATTGGTCCTCTTTATTCTCCTCATCTTCACTATTGGTATCCCGAAATAGATCATCAACTGTAAAAAAATCAATTTCTTGGTCTGCAAAATTTGGAATTTCCATTGATGATGTTCCTCCCTGATTGAACAGTTTTTTTGCTACCTTTACTTTCCTAGCTACTGAGTCTTCTATGTAGCTCTCGGCAGCGGTCGACGATCTCCAACCACCATGTCTCTTTAGGGTGAGTAAATCAGCACCACCTTCAACTAACATTGAAGCAGAAGATCCCCTGAGAGCACGGCCCGTAAAACTCTCGGCGTCTTCCAACTTCAAAAATTCTGCTAGTTTTCTTGGCACATTGTATATTGTATGCTTACCGACATTTTGAGCAGCACACTTTCCATTCCTATAGGCAACTAAAAATCGTTTACTTTTTATGTGTGGCGGCCGTAGGGACAAATATTTTCGAATAATATCGCATATCTGAAATGAGGAATCTGCGTCAGTAATAATGAACGTGGGTTCAATATTTGTTTTGCCACCTTTAAGAAAGACTGTAAAGAAATTTCGATTATCCTTAAAATCTTCTACATTTAAATTTATAAGGTCGTCACAACGGCATGCTCCATAAATACCTACAAGTAAAATAACCTTTGTTAACAACCACTCTGAATCAGGTGCAGTGTCCAGGAACATTCTTATTTCATGTTGTCTAAAGACTTTAGATTTTTTGGGATGATAACCTACGTTGACCTGTTTTAAGAATGCTATCGATTTAGAAAATTTTTGAACATCCAAATTTTTCTTTATTTTTAAACACGATTTTAACATGGAATATTTACTCCATACAGAAGAGGGTTTCATTTTCTTCGATAAAGTTGAAAGGTATACTAACATCACTTCATCATTAACATGGTCAGGCTCAACACTTTCACTATAGCACCATTCACAAAACTTAAGATATTCTTCCTCGTATCTCTTACGGGATTTCCCGGGTAATAGGGAATCAGTTACACCTCGAGCTTCTTCAATTAACTTTTCAGGGATGTTGACGGCCATTTTCGCGCAATTACAACGTAAAATTAAAAAGAAACGATAGCGAACCTAGTGTTGATAGTAGTAAATACTGCGAGAGTCGAAAACTTTCGTCCCTAGGCGTGTAAAGTCATATGTTTGTCACTTAACCTCCCGCTAAATTTTGAGATCTGTAAAGGCCTACTTTCCTATCTCCCAGCTGGTATCGAAAGTATCTACTTTCCAATCCGAGTGATGAAAAGGATTTTATTTTATGAAAATGGAATATATTACATTGCATACTTTATTCAGAATTTGAATATGAAGTGTGAATTAAGATTATAAAAGGATTTACCTTAACACCATAAATGTAAGTGTACCGATCCCATATGTGAGATCTTTGGTAAGACAATGAATGAGAAACTTAAATTTATTTGAGGAACACCCGCTTCATGTGAAAAATGGCTCCAGGTAATTTGTTCGGAGAAGGATTTGTCGTTTTCCATGACATTTAGACATGGTCTACTGTACACAAAGGGTTTTTGTCTAAATGTGGACAAAATGTTGTTCAGAACTTGCTTCACAAAAGAGTTTCCGTTGCCTTCATCTCCGTACACACTTATATTCATATATTCAGTGATATCTTAAAGAAAGATTGTACCTCCTAATTCCGAGCCTCTGTTACATCCCAAGTGAGAACATCACTTGTATCTCAACTGAAGGCAACTTCCTTTCTTCGTTTTGAACTTTCTGCCATCCTTTTTCATCGAAATTAGCCAAATACTTTGCCACGATGCCTTTGCTTTCCCAAATTAAACAATATCGGGCTATAGAAGTTTTTCCTAGTTCCTCGAGGGTTGTAGATCTTGCAAGGAGGGGATGCATCCTTGTGAGGATTCTTGCTTTAATTTCTTATGATGGATAGGTCCGAATTCCTGAAGATCAGTGACCTCTTTCTTTCCAAAACAGGTAATGAAATGATAATCAATACAGTTTAAGGAAATTAAGATTTTGCACACAGTTCTTCAACCGCCTTATTTTAGCAAATTTCCATTAAGGATAATCAGCTATTGAGGCTTTTTGACTCACTACAGTTTTACTAAATAGGCTCCGTAAATTTACAACCTTTTGTAATTTGTTTATTTATTATTGTACAACCACACAATCTCTTAAATTCGATCTTCTTACTATTCTTGAACTCATTTAATCAATATTGTACTGAGCGAAACGGCATGGGGGTAAGCATTAGCGACGTCATTCATAACTTGAAGTCGTGTTATAAATTTCCACAAACTTGAAGCAGACTAAGATTTTTTTTTGATAATGAAGAAGTATTAATGTGAGGTGGTAAGATTATGAAGTTTTGGCCCCAAGTAATTTTTTGACATCTCCGAAAGCTTTGGTCAGCTTTGTATACCCGACAATGCAATTTGTACTCGTTGGAGCTTGATTAAAAAAAAACTCCCATTCTGAAAACTTTAGAAAAATGAATATTTTTCGTGAAATCTGGTCAGTTTTTGATTAATCTAGGAGAGTTGGTATGATTGAATGATATTAATCTTCTTCCACGAAATTGGAAATTATCTATAACGCGGTCTTGATGGCTCTGTTCATGTCATCTCCCAACGACTAGATGTGCATATTTTTTTGTAATATTCTTAAAACACACATACAAATATATATATATATATATATATATATATATATATATATATATATATTAGATTATTATAATACTTTTCGGTTCTGACAGACTATCTAGGTATCAATTCTTCTTATTTTGCACAGAATTCAGAGTTTTTATTTGGAAACTTTCACCTTTATTGAAATATTTTGGTTTTTTTAATACCTTACTTCTATTTGTTCAGTGACTAAAGAATTTCAGCATGTATAATCTATCACCAGTATGGCTAATATTTTTATTAAATCAAAAGTTTTCGGAAATTGTTAAAACTTGTGTCGATGATGTCAGTTTATAATTGTGGATCTATAACTAATCAAGTTACGCTCTGGTACATCCATTTATCATTGGTCTTTGACTCTTGACGTTTCCTGGACACTTGTCTCTTCATCTACAAAAAATAACTGCCCCTTCTCCTATTTCTAACAGTTAGGAAACTGCTTCTGAAAACTAGAAAATTGGCCATTTATGAACAATACATTTAACCATGTCTATCAAATTTTAAATATCCCATAGAAAAAATATGTAGCATTTAAGCTTGTAATAGGAGTAGACGTGGTGGGTTATGACACATTGTTAATGTGAGATTAAGTTATTAGCTTCGAATAAAGAATCACAAGTATGAGTAATATGATAATAGGGTGTTTATAGATGGCTGAAAACTAAAAGGTGTTAATACTTAAGAATGATAACGGAGATATGGTATTTTCGACCCCCCCCCCCCATCATAGGTGAACATTTGAAGTAATGTTTCGAAAATCGCGCCATGAGTACAAACTCAGTTGTTGATTTTCTTTAGAGGAAATCTGCTAAAATACCAATAGCTGTATAGTACAACATCAGTAGAATATTACATTTCAATAAAGATCTGTAATATTTTTCTATTCGACTCATAACAGAAACCTATCGACTTTTTGAATCACCCCTTTTCTAAACCTCTAATTCATCTTGTTTTTTTTCAGGTATTAAGAAGCGCAACATTTAGGTATTTACAACGGTTAAGTATCCAGTATGGTACCGCTCTAATGAAACGTAAGCCCTTTAAAGTACAAAATTGCAGCTCATTGATTGCGTCAAGAAAATTCGTCTTTTCATCTAAAAAACTAATCAGTATGACATATTCAAGTTCAAAATAAAATGTTTCGTGATATATTGGTACATTGTTAATAAAAGATAAATGGGAGTGTTTACTAGGGGCTGAATAGGTATATATTAAAAAAACGTATATTACCAATCATGTAATTTCCTACAACTGATGCCCATCTGTTTTTTTTAACCTCTAATCAAATATTAGGATATATATATATCAATTGTAGGAAATTACATGATTGGTAATACACGTTTTTTAATGAGGCTCATAATTTCGGAAATCTATCAAATTATTGATTACCCTCATCAAACCTTCACCACTTATACCCCCACCCTCATCACATGGTCCGAAGACAGCCGTTGTCGAGGTTGATCGTTGTCACAGCTAAGATTAAAAAAAAAAAAAGGGCCTGTTCTTTCACATATATAATAATAATAATAATATGATATAAGTGACTGAGCTTTTCTGGAGGACTCCCTCCATAGTCATTGCCCTTTCACAGACAACTTATTTGAACTAAGGACTCCTTATGATTTAAGAAGTGATTCCCCCCCCCCCCCAATTAAAAGCAATATTTTTGCCCAATGTAATTGAACTTAATGCGGTGAGTTACAAGAAATCGTTAAGCCGGATCTAGTAAATTGTGGTCTATTCGAATGGTAGACAGAGGACATTTTTTCTTGGGGATTTCGAAAACTTGAGGTGCAACTGAAATATACAAATAAATTTACTAGACTTCGGTAGCTACTCGTCGGTATTGAAGGTGCTTAAGTAATTTGGGATTCGTATTCGATATCAAACTGATTGCCGTCACTTAAGCCGATCCCGAGACCAATCCCATGCATCCAGTCCCTGGACCCACTTGTTAAGAACGGCGTAGGGATGCATTCTAGAAGAGAGGGAATTTTCCACTAAAAGCGGATCTCATTACGTTGACATCCATTTTGTTGCCGTACTTCTAGCTTATTAAAATGTACATTGACGTAAGTGCCATATGTTCTTATGTGGAGCAAGACAAATTTTCGATTGTAGCTATCGAAAATTTTCTTCAAATGTCCATCGATCCTACCCAGGAGATGACGAAAATGAGGTCCGTTCAAAATTATATATATATATATATATATATATATATATATATATATATATATATATATATATATATATATATATTTGTCTTTTAACGCTCTAGAGGTCGCAATTTGGGTTTAATCGTTACCAAACTCGATCTTTAACCGTTTTATGTAAAAAGACAGATCAAGTTCGTTAATGGGTGAAATCGGACCAGAGGGAGAGGGGTTTAGAGGGGGGATTTTTGGAAATTCAAAATATCTCCGTTATTATGCATCGGATCGAAAAATTGTATAGAACCAATCTTATTGCAAATTAAATTTACTATAAATATTGTAATATACATTTATTCTCTATCTTGAAGTCTGTGGTCGGCCATCTTCGTCATTTCTCGGCTCAGGCGGAAGCTTCTTCTAACCTGTCGTTTCTAACCTTACCTTCCTTACTTTGTGAGCTGTATGCAAAAACGTTCTGTTCATCCGCCCCCCCCCCTTTTTTAGTTCTTGGACTACTAAAATTATTAGTTATAAAAAGCTAGCTATTTATTATTAGTTATTAAAATATAAATTATTCTTACAATTCAGAAGCCGTTTCAGTTGGGAATTTATTTTTATTAACTGAAAGATTTCTCATTATCTAATCACGGTGGTATTGTGTTACCAGTAAGCAGATTTCTCTATTGTAAAACTTCACAGGGGAAATCTGCTTAGTTTACGCAGCCCGTGCGTGACGGACTTTTTTTTTTAATTTAAAATTGATTTTCAAGTCACTAATAAAATGTCCGTCACGCAGGGGCTGCGTAAACTAAGCAGATTTCCCATGTGAAGTTTTACAATAGAGAAATCACCATACTGGTAACACAATACCACCGATTAAATACAAACGGTAATGTGAAATATTTCAGTAAATTAAAATAAATTCCCAACTAAAACGGCTTCTGAATTGTAAGAATAATTTCTATTTTAATAACTCAAATTTTAGTAGTCCAAGAACAAAAGAAGGGCGGGGGCAGATGAACAGAACGTATTTGCATAAATCTCACAAAGTGAGGAAGGTAAGGTAAGGTTAGAAACGACAGGTAAGGTTAGAAGAAGCTTCCACCTGAGCCAAGTAGTGACGGAAATGGCCAACCTAATCCGAACTATACCCGACCACAGACTTCATAAAAATGCAAATATTTCGGTTAATATTCAAGATAGAGAATAAATGTATATAACAATATTTATAGTAAATTTAATTTGCAATAAGATTAGTTTTATACAATTTTTCGATCCGATGCATAATATCGGATATATTTTGAATTTTCGAAAATCCCCCCCCCTCCCTCCCTTTGGCCCGATTTCAGCCATTAACGAACTTGATCTTTCTTTTTACATAAAACGATTAAATATCGAATTTGGTACCGATCAAAAAAAAATTGCGACCGCTAGAGCATTAACAGACAAATAAATATATATGTATATATAAAATTTTGAACGGACCTCATTTTCGTCATCTCCTGGGTAGGATCGATGGACATTTGATGAAATTGTTCGAGAATCGCGTCATGAGTACGACCACAGTAGCTGATTTCCCCTAAGGTAAATCTGCTAAAAGGGAAGAATATTCAATTATCATATTTTATGCTCGGCTACAAAACAAAGTGTTTAGCTGAATAATATTTAAAACAATGGAGGAAATCAGCTCCGATGTAGGTTTCCATGAACATAATTTGGTTATATTTATCCTATTTATGTCTCAGATAACCATTTGTTATCCCAGGTAAGGTATACATTTCACCGAATCTTTTTTCGGTCTTCATTGCAAGTGGTCAAGTAAGTCATGTGCAAAGCTTCATCATAGGAATTTTAGAGTTTAAGTAATGTGTTTATAGATCCGTAACAAACCTCTTTAACTTTTTTTAAAGAGAGAAGTTTTAATTCTGAAAAGAAAGTATCAATCAGAATTAGAAGTTATATCAAGAAGTAAGTGAAGGTTGATACACGCCATCGTTTATTATAGCTCTATAACATAACATTTCTTTCTTCTTTGCGTCAAGTAATTTATTCTAGTAAGGCTGAACGAATGCTATTTTTCCTATTTTTGTTGTTGATTTAGTTATAGTTCTAAATGTATTATTTTCTGCGTATTAAGTTCTAAACAAATAATTTTGTGTCTATCATTGAAGCAAAGTTTCTAGTTTTGACTTTTCTATGCCTTTTTCTAGGCCTGTAGTTTCATTGTTATTAGTTATTATTTAATTATTCTTGTTATGATATCCACTATTTCTTTAGATTGTATAGGATAGCATATCCCGAAGTTCCACGACGGTGAACATGTCATTGATCTCTTTAGGTACTTATTCTTACTTTTTGCGAACATGAAGGAAAAGGTTTTGTCACTTTCTCTGTAAGATCATTTTCAGAAATGTCATTTTCTAAAGATGGAGAAGTTTTTCTACATACGAAATAATTCGTTAATGAACTGTGATTTATCTTAAAAACAAAAATGATATATAATCCTTTGGGAAGACGTAAACAATGAAACAAAATATTATATATATATATTTATATATAAACAAATATTTATATATTTGGTCGTGTGTGTCTGAATAGGACTGTGTTTTAAAGGTAAGAGATAAGATTCTCCTACCATCACGAAAATGTGTATATTAATAAAAATATAAATTAATAAATAATTCTTTTTAAGCTAGTTCTTTTTTACTTAGTACATCACGTTTTAGTTCAAAATAATATTCAATTATTCCCTTGCGTCGTCACTTTTGAATTTTATTTGGTGAAGTAAAATATATATTAATGAAATGTTCGTTGTTTAGTCCCTTTTGTGTAGTGCTCAAAAAGATGTAGAGTTTTGTTAGTGATTTATCTATTTATGTAAATTAGAATGAATTTTCTGAAAACAACATTTTTTGAATTTTCTATGACACAAATAGCAGGGAAATAAATAGAACATTAGAATCATCATTCTATACCCTTAAGGTAATTTCAATTTGAAAATACGAATAACTTATCAATCGAAGCAAACAAAACTTTTTGATGATGTTTTCAAATTATTCCATTAAATTAATCTTTTGATATTCCTGAAAAACTGAATATTAACGTAAACTTACAAACATTCTTCAACATTTATCTGATGGGCTGAAAGATAATTTTATTCTTACACAAACAAATTTGAAAAAATACACTGTTTATTATAGGTTTATCTGGAAATGACCAATACAGGCCGAAACGTCATGGTGCAATAAATATATTGGTAACTTTTGGGTGGACATTTCTATTTCCTATATAAAAAAATTAATTTAAGTATATTGATCAATCTTTAAGTTGTAATCCATTTTCTACAATTCCCGAATTTTCAAGACATTTTTCTAAACAATTGGTAGGTAAGTTTTTTCCATGGGAAAATAAACAATTTAATTAATAAATTTAGACTACTTTGAAGTACTGTGATGTAACAGCAGTAGTGGCTTTGACCAGCCTCAAAAAGGCAACCGAAGAGATGCCGAAAATGCAGAGCAAATGTTTATTACTCTAACAAGTCAGTGGATTACTCTTTAAAAAGAGCTGAAGTTTTTGTTTTTGGAACTAAGGGTATCAAATTCAACAAAAGCAAATAAAAATTTGGAAGAGACTTTGTAAATTTTTGAATGATTTTCTTCTTCAACTTGTGTACGAAGATAATTAATTTTCTGGGCTGAAAACATTAGAAACTGATAGAGCTTCGAAATTAGTGAAGGATCGGGGAAAAAATTCTAATTTCCTTCATATACTAAAGTCATTACAGAATTCCTTACAAGTAGAGTTGGAGGAGAAACGACAAGCATATATGGGGCCATAGGACCAATGCAATCCACTTAAGTGTTTTTTCAGGCAGGTCTTCTGGACTTTCGTTATCCATAAACTTCTATCAGAATATCAAACCCTGTTTGTTGATGGAATACCATCCTGACGACTTACAGAATACTTGAGGAATGGTATAAGGATATACAGCAGAAGCAAAGAAGAAACCTGGCCATTAAGCAATAAATTGCACTGTCAAAGGAAATAATGTATTTACCAGCACTTTGTCTATATTGACAAGAACATATTTGTTGTGTCCCTTATATTTCAAAAAGAATTAGATAAAAACTGGGCAACAAGCCCTAAGTTGTTGATGTGGATTCACATCTGAGATTTCATGCATTGTTTGCTTGCCACTGAGAAGATGATGCAGGCATCAAGGGGCCTGAGAGTATTGGGAGTTTAAAAAGGAACAGGGAAACATACTGAACATGTACATTAATGAAGAACGATAGTTGTGATAATTGATATTGTAGATTTTATGGAACGATAAGTGAGGAGGCAGGTGGTGGATGGGAATTCTCTGGTAGGGAGGTTTGTGAATAAGAAGTGCGGTACAGGAATAAGGTGAATGTACGGGTATGCAATTCCCTTTTAGGTTGAAACGATTATAATGGTTGGAGGTTGGGCTTTTGAAGAAAGTAGGTGTTCAAAGAGGCAAGTGGCTTCCAAGACGTTATTGATGTGTAAAATGGAAACCAATCTACTGAAGGAATGGAGAGAGGAATTAGACAAAATGTCTTGTGCAAGGGAGGTAACAAACATTGAGAGGCGTTGTTCCTGGATATACTGGGATGTAAGGGCTCGACAAGAATGCTATGGAGTATGTGATGAGAGTGGCTTTTGTATTAATCAGGAGGTTTGAAGAAAGATTACAAATTAATGAATTAGATAAAGAAGAGGAAATGAATATGGCTGTAGGCATGGGGGAAAAAACTTGCCTTTCATAATATTACTAGAGAATGTATTAATTTTGTTGTGGTTGTGAATAGAAATGACAGCAGATCGTTGAATTCTGTAATAACTGGTCTTCCACAGACATCGTAAGTGCTTCTTGACTGAACAGGGTTGCGTCCTTGCCCTTCTTGTAAAGTGCGTCACATTACTGAGAATTAAGCAGAATAGCAGATTCATTTTTATAAATTCCGAATTACTATTTGTTTCTCTTTAAAAGAACGTTTAGTAGGCTTGTGAGCTTCGACTGGCTATAGCCTGTAAATAGTCTCCTTATATTGGCTCCTGAGAAAGGACATTCTAAGGACTTCGTGTCCGAATGGAGTTGGGTATACTATTTCTGATTTCTCTAAGGTATATAAAGTAAGGGGAAATTATTCCATTTTTTTGTACATTGAGGGAAGAGAGGAACAAGGTTAGTTTCCCTTATACATCATTGATAACCTGCTCATGCAATAAAGTATTAGAGCCCACACAATACAAAGTACATTAACCAAGGAAAATGATACTCATATGAAGAAATATATCCCTATTTCTCCCTTAGTAATTTCTCTATGTAAACAAGATTCTTGATAAGTGAGATTAACGAAAGCTGATAAAAAAAAGAAAAATAGAAACAAGTCCTTCAATTTGAACTCTAGAAACACGTATTATTAATCTCAGGGAACATGAATTACAACCCAGAACCTTATCTACAATACAGCCATTTTTATACAAAATGTTACGTTTCAAGGCATTACATCACGGAAATAATTTAGCATTAAATTACGGAAATAATTTAGAATTTATGTTGAGATTTATTCTCTATACTTTTGCTCCTTTCGAACCTGCTTTTAAATGTCGAATTTGGTCCCCTAACTAATTTAAATATGTGTGTCTGTGTGTGCGTGCGTGCGTGCATGTATGTTTGCATTTATATCACTTGAAATGGAGGTTTACCAGTAGATTACTTATCGGTATCCTCACTCTTTACATAAGTTTACTAGAAGCCAAAGCTGAAATGTATAGACACGAGTCTGCTTTCTTAAATATTTTTCATTCTTAAACAATTCGTATACCCCAATTTCTCATAGTGAAAGGGAAATCTGGTCAAATTCCAATTGATATGATAATTGATTGCGGTACCCTGAGTTAACAGGTCATCCTTAGCCGTATTAACATGGTGTTGACTTTAATATATAAAGTTTCGTTAGTCAATGCACATACGGATTATAGCTTGATTAAAAATGTATATTGTTGAAGCGAAAGAAATATTCACATATATAGAACCTCGAAACAATGTTTTATTATGGACTTTTAATATTTGGATTCTTCTGCAGGATGTAAGGCTCTTCATTTTAATTGTTTTACTTTTACCAACCCATCAATTTTTTTAATTTTTATTTATATATTAGTTTAAATCCATTTTAAGCCTCAAAAACCAATAGGGTTATCTACAGGTTGCCACTCCTTTCTAGTAGGGTTGGCTTAGGTATTTTATGTGGTCGTCCACTACTAAATAAATTTCCATGCTCATGTGGGAATCAACCCGACTCAAAATTAGATCAGATATTATTGAGTTCGCTGCAGGCGTCATGGAGACCCAAATGTATAAACTAATCACTCGTGAATGGTTCTTTGGGTAGTAGCTTCCTTTGCTAAATAAGTGTTATTTATAATTTAAGTATTCATGCCTTGGTATTATTTCGTTCAATAATGGTCAGATATATTTATAATTATTCTGTAGGTTATCTTAGTTGAAAATAAGAGTAGTAGAGGGTGGCCAATTTTGAGATAATCTGGAGGATGAAAGTTCCCAGGAGAAAATGACTCAGTTTTCTCTAGATCGAGTGCACAATATGATTATTTTCACTGTAGGAAGTAAGTTCTCCTCTGCTTACCAACAATAAAACAATTACTATCGTTTGAAGTTTACTTTATTATTACCCTTTGTTGAAAATACCTCTCGTCCCAACAGGTGTTACCTTCATTTTAATAGTACAAGGATTATATTTTCACGCTAAAAACTCATCATTTTGACGAATATGACTTTTATTATTATTATTTTTTTCATATTATCTCTATCAAGTGGCTTGATCAGTATTTATGCTCCACGGATGATGTTGTTCTGCCGAAAGCGTAATAACAGTTGGACTCACCTTCTCCGTAATCCATGGCTGGCGGTGTTGCTGACGGTGGCGGATCGAGGGGGGGACTGAGCTCGGCCCCCCACTCTTTCCCCCTATTAACCCCACTCTAGTAGCATTAGCCCATCTAATAGACTGTTTAAACTTTAGAGGACATCCTCCACCATCATTCCCGGCCACTCTAAACCCTTCTTCCTATACAAATTTTAAATCTGTACCTACTCCCTTGAATTCAGTATCCTAGGAAAATGAAATGGATTTGACGAATACTTGAAACGAACAAGCCAATTTAGTGCTAACAGAGCACATACTCCGAAAGTCCATCACGCAGGTGGTAGGTAGACTAAAAAAACTACAAAATCAAATTCTACTACAGACAATCTTCATCCGTTTTCCAAGTCCAAGGACCAGCCGGGATGCAGCAGTCTAGATTGGCCACTGACGGCGACCTATGACCATCTCAACTCACCTTAATCTTTTGTTTCTCATTAAATAGAAGTACAATTTAGTAATATTTTGTATTTAAGGAGAGCATTAAAGCATTTAATAATATATAGCTTATTTTCAAAATTTCAAGGGCCGCAATGGCGTTGCGGCTTAAGGGTGGGTACATCTACCGCTATTTTCATTAGGAGGGTAAACATAGGACCCGGTTCGATCTCTGCCTTAGGTGAATATAAATTCATTAGTCATGGCGTATATGGAGTTTTAGAGTATAAGCGGTGAGTCGTTCTTGTCTAATCCATCGGGTTGTCTTCGGACATTTTTGGCTTTTTGTACATGGCTATTGGCACATTTTCCTTTGGAAGGAGTTCTGACATTTGTACGCCAAGCTTTATAAATCGTGTTAGCCAAGTGATAAAATGCCTATTTAATAAAGAGGTCCTTAATAGTTGAGGGGCTGAACTTTGGGAATAAACGAATAAATTCACTTGATAGATAATCTAATGTTTTCCCGTTGGAGGTCTTAATTTAGTTGTGCATTCCGATACATTACTCTAGTGATGGAGTTGCAGAAGTTAACTTTCTTCTTGGCTACACGCCCACTCTTGGTTTTGATGCAGCCACTATCGTCGGTCTTCTTCGGTGGTTGGGGGTTTCTTCCTGATGCTGCTGAGGGAGATCTTGCCTGAGTGTTTCGGTAAGTATTAGGCGGGTTTCAGACGATCGAGGAAGACTGTTATAACCTTATCCCCGATCAGGGTAGTATAACTTTTCTTTCTTTTGTACCTGAATGATTCGAGAGGAATCACCGACCGATGTCGTGGTTCATCTCCCTAGTGAAGTAACAGCTGGTGATAATTTTCTATGAACCTTTTACACCAGGATGGCTTAGGTTGTGGAGTGGCCCGTTCGAAGATGGTCCCACGAATTGCCTGTGGGACATAGGGTCTTGCCGTCAGAGTTGACGTCTCACATAAGAGCTTTTCTCCATTCCAGGCTTAACTATGCGTCTCAACTGCAGATTAGGATTTTCCTTGAGACGATCGACATTATTATACGGCGCCTGAGCGCGAGCCATAGCTCCAAATCGCCTGGGACATGACTCTCCTCTACGTAGGAGAGTGCGTCTGCGACGATGTTCTCATCACCGGGGCCGTATCTGATTTCAGCCGGGAACTGACTGTCGAAGTTCAGGGGCCTGATTCTCCAGAATGAGGCTGTCTGCGACCTCTACTGGAATGCGTGGACCAGAGGCTTATGGTCACTGAGTACGTAAAAATTCAGACCTTCAATAAGAGGTCTCAAATGTTTTACCATCTCATAGAGCGTCTGTAGCTCATGATCATACGTCGCGTTGTTCTTCTGTGTGTTTGTAACTTTTTAGTAGAAGGCGAGGGGCCGCAATACTCCGTCCTTTGACTATTGCAATGCCCCCATATGACGGTATCCGAAGGGTCGTAGGCCAGAGACAAATCACCATCAGTCGTTGCATGAGAAAATCCCGCCACAGCTGGGGGTTCTGGTTGTACGTCTTGATCGCTTGCAGGGTCTCATTCAGTTTTTCGATCTCGCCTCTTGCAGTTGTGAGTCAACTTATGCAGCGGGGCTTGGGTGGAGGCTAGAAAGCATAAGATGGAAAAGTTAATAATGCCCAAGAATCGGTGATGTTGGACAATGGACGGCTTGGGAAATTTCTGGATTCCTTGCTTGGGAAGTGGATCAATGCCGTTGGCGTGGACCCTGTACCCTAAGGAGTCTGACTCTTGATGAAATCGAGGTAAGGAAGAAATGCTTTGGAAACGGAAATGGTCTAAATACCTCCAAGTTACAGGAACCTCTTCTATGTCCAGACCACTGAAATAAACCATACTCGAAAATTTTCAATTTATCAATAACATACTCATTAATTAACAGTTTATTGCAATTGTAAAGAGTGTATTCGTTAATGTCTGAAATCGTTCCAAGTAGAGGGGGTGGTTTTGGGTAGAATGAAAAGTCGAGATATCTTCATTGTCATTAGACTGATCAAAAAATGTTTTAACACTAATCCTATTTGTAAATGTAATTTTCTACAACTATTGTTTTCCGGTTCTCTAATCGGCTTTGAAACTGTTAGTCTAAAAAGTCATTACCAATTCCTTGCGGTATTTGTTTCCAAGTCATGTACGTTCTGGCTGTCATTCAAGTAAATGTTTTAAGCAATAAATCACAAAACTTAAGGGATTGTAACCGGAAGTAAGACAAAATTTGGCAGGAGGAAGTGAATGAACTTCATTTTGACTTCTTACACGTTAATGTATTAGGTAGGGATGCCAATTGTAATATTGCACATCGGAAATCTACTTATCATTCGTATTGTTGTGAAAACTACGTACATAAAACAAGTACACAGAGTTAATCACATATTTAAGAAGTATGAAAGCGGCAGGACCGCTGGCACCAGCTACGTTCTAGAAGGTGATAGTCCCCACCTAGACCAGTCTGGGCCTATTTCCCTTCGACACCCGCCTACAAAAAGGGTACAGCTCGCCCGACAGTTAGTTTGTTCTCAGTTCTCTTCAAGTAAATAACAGTGCATTCAGTGCAGCTTTACTGAATAGTGCGTTTAGTTCCGTCACAGTGTTTTATGTAAAGATGTACTATTCTATGTGAAGATCAGTGCAGTGCCGTGTTTTTGTGAACTTCAGTGATCGTGAGTTTTTGTTATGTGCAAGAAGAAGTGAAATTATCAGTGCATACTGTGAGTAATAGTTAAGAATAATTTATTAAGTGTGTGGTGCATTGTCAAATAAATTGTGCAGTGATAAAAACTCTAAAGATTGTGTGTTTAATTTTTCAACCCAATAGAACTTTTATAAACAACGTTTATTATTTTTCTTAATAATCGTAACAGTATTTTAAAAAGAAATGCTGTTACACTCTTTTGGTTATCTGAAAATATTGAAGTGTGCCAGTTCATTGTTGGTTTGATCTTGAACGGATTTTTATTTTTATTTTATTTTAGGTAAAATGTTTGAGTTGAGCAATTTAATCATTTGAACTTTTAATATTAAAACACCTAATGAATTTCGTTATTATGATAAAACTTATTAAACCCCTAATTAAGAAATTGTGCTAGTAGGCTGTTAACTCCTGAAATATAGCGTAAAGGAAGGTAATTCGTCGGAAAGATACTAAGCACAAATTACGTTGTTTAGATTCTGTCTGTGTTTTTTATTGGAATCTTCCTTACTATCACTTATATGTTGAGTGATAATAAACTGGTTTCGGTTGGGATTTGGTTTGTGCAGATAAAGAAAAATTCTTCCATAGATAGTAGTATTTATTTGACATTTCGAGGATTCATAGCCAGTGTATATTGCAAAATGTAATGCCTTTGTCCTCTTTTGTTGCAATAAATCACTGATCATGAAACCGGATGACGAAAATCATTTCGATTTTACATACTTATATGATTGATTTTCTCAAATTAACGTGATAAGGTTTTAATGAAAGTGAGTACAAATTTGTTGGGGCTGGCGCAATTTTGTGGTTATGGCCTATACCCGTGTAACTAACTAAATGAAGTGGATTGTTTCCCCAGAGTGGCATAGGAATGTATCTCCAATGTAAGTGCAAGAACTAGAAATATACACACATATTGTAATTTATAATAATGATATATGTATTCCATCTGTCTCGAATTTTGTTCCTCTCTATCCACATAATCCTTCTATGGTGTCTATGCCTGCAGTAGACCGTTCCTTCTAGTTCTTTTATGTTAAACAAGCTGAGAAAAAAACAAAAAATACAAATAAATAACCGCACCCTTCAAGATAGGAAAGGACTCACTTTTTGAAGAATGATTTTTGTACCTAATGCACGAATGATTATTACACATGCCTTTTGCAATGCAAGCAGAACAATCGGAGTTGCAAAAAATAAATACATGAGTGGAAAGTTGCTTCCATTTCAAGCAGCTAACGAACTGAACGTCATCCACGCTGTTAACTAGAAGTGATCCTAGCAGGCATTTTATCCTTAGGTTTGCCCGTTTTTCTCCCACTGTTTAAATTCACAAATCAACAAAAACAAAGCTCACTTCTGATCGGATGGCTTGGTTGATTAAAGCAATAAATACATGATTTCCTAAAGTAGCTTCATCAACGAGCTTCGTTCACAGTCTTACATTTATACTCCAACTCATGCTCAACTTCCTGAAATAGGGCAACAGGTAAGAAATCCATTTGTGGTATATTACTGATCTTACGAAATAATTAAACTTCACATATCCAGAGTGTCTAACTTAATTTGTAATAAAATAATTTTAAACAAAAACGTCGAGGATTCTGCCTCGAATAAGATTTTTACCTGCAATCAACAATTTACTACTTCCTCTGTAGAGAAAAAGAGAATTTGACGAAATATTTGCATAACAAAATTATTCAGCTACTTTGAATTATCTTTTCAATTCTGGAGAAGAGAAAGGGCTCATAGGTCAAATTGTTTAATTAAAAAAGTTTATTAATATATTTTTAAATATGAGAAGAGATGTGAAAACGAGCGGATAAATAGCTTTAGTCGATCCATTAATTATCATGTCAAAAGAGTCTCTTTCGTTTTCAATAGTCGTTAGGGCAGCTAAGTAATTGCTAAATAGTTGAACTAAAAAATATTCTCATATCATCACATCACATCATCAACTTTTATGCTGTTATGCGCGTGTACGCATTGATAAGTCCTTCCCAGAGAAGGTAAGCAAACACGTAAGACGGCATCGAACATTTTCTTCTCTATTTCTAGTTTATCAGTCTTATTGAAAACGTATTTATATAAAATTGTTGTTTTATAAATTCTTCTCTCATTTGAATATTAACAGAGTTATTTGTGTATTTTCAGTTCTCAGAAAACACCATTTCTAATGATCTCGCATTAATTGTAAATCATGAATTCTTACTTTAAATTTGAATACAACGTATTGTTTTTGTTGAAGTGCATGAATAAATGTTAGTTGTGACGCTATCATTAACCTTTTTGTACTTTATGAGACTTCAGCCCTTTGTCCCTTTAGCTATTCCTAGGAAATCAGCTATTGAGGTCGTACTTATAATTTACGATTTTCGAAATTTTTCTTCAAATGTCCATCGATCCTACCTAGGAGATAACGAAAATGAGGTCCGTTCAAAACTGTGTGTGTGTGCGTGCGTGTGCGTGTGCGTGTGCGTGCGCGTGCGTGTGTGTGTGTGTGTGTGTGTGTGTGTGTGTGTATATATATATATATATATATATATATATATATATATATATATATATTTGTCTGTTACCGCTCTAGCAGTCGCAATTATTGTTTAATCGTTACCAAACTCGACATTTAGTCGTTTTATGTAAAAAGAAAGGAGGAGGGTTTAGAGGGGAGGATTTTCGAAATATCTCCGTTACAATACGTCGGATCGAAACATTGTATAGAATCATTCTTATTGAAAATTAAAATTACAATAAATGTTGTTACGTACATGTATTCTCTATCTTGAATATTAACCGAGATATTTGCATTTTTATTAATTGTAACGGTTGAGGTGAGATCGGCTAACTTCGGGTCTAGTCGTGAGTTTCCGTCAAGAGCTAGTGCGGCCGTTTCCGTAACTGTTCGGCTCTCGTGAAATTTCGCTATTGTAAAACCTCACTTGGGAAATTTGCTTAGTCTAAGCAGCCCCTGATTATATTTGTTAGTGGAAATTGGTTCGGGTGAAGTAGAGGTAAGGGACAGATGTGCAAAATCATGTAAATTGTTTTTAGAATGTGCCTGATTGAAAATATTTATTTAATCAAAATAATTTGTAGTTTTGGTCCTTATTTTTCACTAATTGGAATAATAATTTAATTATTTCTATTTTGTTGTTTTGAATCTTCAGTTAACCCCTCCCCCAATGCTACAGTTGCTGTTTTCACTTTAAGTACCAATAACTGTTTCAACAGACCTCAGGTCCAGCTTAAATTTCAACTCGTTTTTACATGTTCGTCTTACATAGGAGAATGGAATGTGAACTGCTATCACCTTGTCATTCCAGTTTTTTTTTACGCAGGCGTCATTGTTTATTCAGCTATTAAAGGTTCTATTCATAATGCGATTTTCGAAAAATTTAGATTGTACCAACATGACGAAATGAGGCCCTTGCAAAATTGTATCAGTAGGTACATAAAAAAGCACGCACATACGTACATACACACGCGCACAAACACACCCACACACACACACACACACACCCACACACACACACACACACGCGCGCGCGCACATATACAATGCTCGATATTTAACCGTTTCAAGTTAAGGCTAAAGATCATATTTGCTATTGGCTAAAATTGGCTGGTTTAGGTAGGGGAGTTTGTAAATTCAAAATATTTCCGTTATGACTGGGATCATATAATATTATAGAACCAATCTAAACTATTGATGCTCTACAATTTTTGATCTATACATGAATTGTACAACTAAAATATTGAGCGAGTTATTCGTACTTCAGTACCCCCCCCCCTCCCCACCACCGTCTTATCATTGTGTTGGGATGAGATCCGAGTGTATTATACCAGCTCTGGGGAAATCTGCTTACTTTATGCAGTCCTTGACGGACTTTATAATCTCCTAGATAGGAGTGATGATCACTTGATTCGGAAATCGCGCCTCGAAAAAATCTCAAATGCTGTTTTCCCTTTATTCTATTGGAAATTTGCTAAAACATGGAAATGATACCATGTAAGTCTTCCCCATCTTATAATCTGTTTCTAAACATGCAAGGAGTTGATTTCCTCGACTATACTTCCTTGATTGTCTTGGCTCAGTATCCATCCTAATCCTAGGTCAATGAAAAAAGCGTAGAGCTTTATCATCTAGGCTGTTATATTAACTAATTACCCTTGGGAGATTGATATGTTTGTAAAGCCTGTTGGGAGATTAGTTTGCCCTCTGGCCCCTGTTTCTACTATCTTAGCCCAAACACCAGTCTATCTTCGTCTCCCTACCATTCAGCCACTTATTTCAGCTCATAGTCGTCCACATAAGCAGACTACGAAATGTCTGGTAAGTTTTACATCCGATTTATTATTTAATATGGTTTCAACAATATTACTGTTGGTTCACGTAATTCAGAGTAAAAAGTGATTACGTTCATTAAAATAAAGGTAACATTCAGTTTTTACTCATCTCTTGTTTAGAATTTATTGGCAATATGTTTCACATTTCCACTACTTAAAATTCATTTATTAGTAATTGAATTTTACCAAGGAAATGTTTTTATGGGAATATAAATCTTATATTAAAACGCTGAGTAAGTCCTCATTTTCAGCAAAAATAAAAGTTTCTTTTACAATTGGATAATTGTTTCCTTGTAGTTTTTGTTAATTATTTATTTTTGTGTTAGAGATCGCCAATTTACAAGTTCGTCATAAAAAGTAATTTGGTAAAGTCATCCTGAAAGAGTGATTTGTTCTCCTAGTTTTTTGTTCAATGTATTTAGTTTTTCGTAACGTAGTACCATGCCTTACTCATATGAGGACACAAAACTATATTGGGATTACATATTTTCTCATTATTACTTTAAATATTATTATTCTATTTATGTTACCAATATTTCTTGTTAGGTCAGGACTAAGGGTTGTATTTGGTGTGTCTGTCACCGAATTAGTTTTTAGAGAGAATAAAACATAAAACTATGCCTTAATGTTCACGGCTCCCATTTTCAAAACATATATCTTAGATATACTTTATACGGACTAATACATGCTTGCAATATAGTCAGTCCTATTCCGATAAGCAGACGTTTCAGAATTTTCATCTCAAATTTTGTGTCAAATATATGTTCCAACATTTGAAAATTTGTTTACAAAAGAAAGTTTCTTTTTAAAATATGGTAATTTACAGCTGCCCAACTGGTGTTATATCTCTCATAATTTAAATATTTTGTTGATTTTACACAGATCAATTAATTATCTGGAACAGAAATTTACTTCTTACTAACCTTTACATAAATTTGGTACAAAAATTCATTTAGAAATACTGGTTTTTAAATTTTGTTTCTCTTCTAAATTGCCGAGGGAAATAATATAAAAGCTACTTGTAGAAAACAAAAGTAGAAACTATTTTATTTTAATTTCTTAATATTTTTTATCATTGATAGAAGGTACGTAAATGTAGAAAAAAAGTAGAAACTATTTATTTGATATACTAGCCGTGTAGCCTGTCGTTATAGGTAAAAGTAGAACTGGTCTCCGTGTAAATATAAAGATTGGATTAAGTTATGAACAAATCATCCCGTTGTTTTCATCACGCAACAGAAATTCCATGTACCTTGTTCAATAGCTGTAGTCATTTAGTTGCAATGGCCGTGAAGTAAAAAGAGGCTATTGGACGAATTTAATTGTTTCCCGTAAATTTAAAGATATGAGTAACTAAGCTCTGAGTTATTCCTTAACATTCGTGAACATGCAGTGTTATTTTACGCAATAAACAAATATTGACGAACTTATTCATGGGGACAAATATTTAATGACACCCTACTTAACGACATAATCAACGCAATCCTACTAACACTTGGGTTGGTTCATATAGATTACAAATGTGTCTCGACTTGCCTTTTCTAACAAAACTCAAGGTTTTAACATCCATTCCGAAGGTAACCCTGACTAGAATTGGTTATTATTTATGAGTTGAATTCGAAGTTGCATTGTTGGCATAGACTACTTTCCAGCTAATGCGGAGTAATTTGGTTTCCTCTTTTATAAAATGTGTGTCATTTTTTTCGAATTTATCTCTAAAATGTACCAGTTTATTAGGATATACTAATTTATAAGAACTCTGAATCATGAACTAAGGATAATGTTTAAATGTAAGACAAGGAAAGGAACGGGACAAAATTATGTCTACTTCAACTCGAATTTCATACAATAATTCAATGTATGACATGGATGAGAATATGTTCAGCTGGATTCATATCCCGTACTTAAATTGAAAATGTGAAATAGATCCTTTCGATTCGTGGCTTTCTTCAAAGCTGTCTAGGGAGCAATAAACATTATACCCGCTACAATTTCAACTGCTGTTATTTAATGAAATGGAGAAGTCATAAATCGTAATCAATTTAAATTGCAAATGTTTCTAATTGAGAAGGAATACCTCAGTTTTCTCCATTTTGAATTTTAAGAATAAACCAACACAAAAGAACGTATGTGACTTGGAAAAATAAATATATATATATATTTTTTTTTTTTTTTTTTTTTTTTTTTTTTTTAAGAATTCTTCTAGGTGAAAGACTATATCAGGACTGAACATGAGCATATTAAACGTGCCTAGGATTCAATCCTATAATTTAGTAGAAAATAACAAATTATAATGAGCGAAAATTAATTTATTGAATCTAGACTTGGCCGATCAAAATATAGTTAACTGTGGGAAGAAACATTGAAACTGACCTAGTAAAGTGGATAACAAAACACTGGGTTAAGAAAAATAATGTAAAACGATCGAGGCAATCAAAATTGAATGTGATTTACGGTTAACAAAAATTCTCATCTTATATTTATAAAAATAACCATGGAAGTTGATTACATGACAAGAAATTGATCCCCTGGACCTGATGAAGTTCCTCCAGTATGCAATATGCGGATGACACAATCGTTAACGAGGTTTCGCAAATGGTGTATGGACAATTGAAAAAATGTCTGTGGAATGGGGCGACACGCGCTTTGTGCCTAATCATAAAAAAGGCAATGAGTTAAAATCTGAAAATAATCGGGACATGTTTCCAAAGCTTATAAACCACTGACGAGGGCCATTTTTAGAGTTAATGGAGAGAACTGAAAAGTTAGTGGGAGAATGCTTGAGTGGTTTTCTCCAAAGACGCTCCACAGTAATTTATTCACCATTAAACAGATGTTAGAAAAGGGAATTACGGCTTGACCCGTCACAACATTATCCGATAGAACTAGAAGAAGTACATTTGATTATTTAGAGACAGACCAGAGAAAAAATTCTGTGGTTTTGGGTAGTTTTTATTTCCTGCTTATAAGTTCAGCAATAACATATAGCATATATAAGTTAACATTAGAGGTCAACTACAACTATCTGGTGCCCGATGGGTGCTTCTCTGCAGTAAGCTCTCTTCTGGTTCTGCCCGAAAACAGAACTCATTATACATGAAACGATATTAGACCCGTAGTCATGAATGACTGCGAACCGTAGACTGTTACTAAAGAATACAGAAAGAGTCTTCGGGTCTGGGAATGAAAGCCCCTTCAAAGAACAATGTTAAACGATCGATATTGTAGGATCCAGCACTTCAAGATAAGATTGATATAGTCTTCCTGCATAAAATCTATATTTTTAATGACAGGTTCCAACACATCATTAAAGAAGGATCTGTTGTAAAAAGGGAAAACAAAACTAAACGAACAACGCTAGATATTGGGCTTAGTAAGGTAGTTGTTACAGACCTGTCCATCTGGTACATACAGAATAAGTTCAGACTCCTTTTAAAAAATCTAAAATTTAGAAAATCAATGAAAAGGGAATAGTGAAAAGGTACAGACATACACAACGGATGAGGTGTTCTCCGAAATTGTAAAAAATATAACTAATTATAGTATTTATTTCAACTATCTCCACTCATTAAATAGTGTCCTGTTCCAATAACAACGAAAACTGTTTAACCATAATCTTAAATATATATACCTTCTGCTGGATTAAAAACTGCTCAGAAGAAATTAACAACGCACCACAAAACATCACATTATTTACGGACTCCTTAAGTTGTTTGCAAAAACTCTCAGAGGTTTGATCCTTTAACCCCATCATAACTAACAAAAAGGACCCACTTTATAAGCTACAGTTGAAAAATAAGAAAATCACTTTATTTTGTTTATCTGGGCCTACGGTTATAACTGAGAGCACAAGGCTTGACACTCAAGCAAAAATTGCTACAAGCAAATGTTACAACACAAAGAACTCCAACTGACACACTTCATTACTACAAACAAACAAGATTTTACAGAACTGGGAACAAGGATGTTCATGAATAGATTGCAAATTAATGGAAATCAAAAACACACCGGCGGAATGGTCACCAAGTAGCTGAAGTTCAAGAAGAGATGAGATGGTTCTTGATCGTCTGTGATATCGCCATTCACGCCCAACGCATAAGAACCTTATGGCACAATCTGCACCACCAACTTGTTCTGTATGCATAGACTACTCACTACCAAACCCTTACCGACTGCGGAAAACAACATACATAGACCAACCTTGCAAAGTGGACGAACTACTAAATGTCAAAAGTACCTGGACACTTTGTTAGCATATGTAAAACAAGAACATGTATAAAACTCAATCTCTACCCATTCCACTGAAGTATAGTCCTAAACGCTTAATTCCAACACTAATACAAAATTTAATTTTGTATTATTTTGTGTGTGGGTGATTGTGAATGCGTGTGTAAGATTTTAGAAACTTTTGCTTAAAAGAAACAATTTTTTTAATGGTCATATTAATAATTTTTAATTATTTATTTCAATATTTTTAATCCCAATTAGCTATGGTAGCAAAAAGAGGGTGTTAATAAATAAAAAATAATATTTCTAATTTTAACGATTGTGATTATAATATTGTTTTTATGAGTTATTGCTCATCATAGTTTTTAATTATCTAGTTATTTTGATTAATATATCCGATAATTATTTGATTATTTAATTATTGGATATTTTTTGTTTTTGAATTTAATGTTTTGTTTTTTTCTCTTTTGTTAGTTATTCGTGTTCTATTTTCTTTGTGTTTTGTATCCCCTTTCCTAGTTTTTCCTGGTTTAATAGATGATGTTTAATAAGTTCTTGTTACTTTTTTATATTTTCTTATTATTATTTTTATTTCACCAGCACTATCGCCTAACTGCAAAAAGTAATACAAAAATCATTCTCATTAAACAACCTATACTTTTTTTACTATTTGGTTAATTGATTAGGGGTATAAATCGCTTCAATTGCGAATCACCAAATAAATAAATAATAAATATATTGTGCGATGTTTATGGTTCTTGACCTCGTTTCTTTCATTCGTCAGCTGATTTCTTGATTTCAGTCGTGATAGATTTCTTGAAATAACTTACGACGTCTTGCAGAGATAACAATTGTAGTATAACATTGTAAACTTTTCTAACCTTGCTCCTATTAATCTTTAATCAAAACAATTAATGCAGTAAAATAATAACTCATGTTTATTAATTGGCAAACAGTTATTGGTTGTAATCAGTCATACTTTTATCACTTCACTCTATGATTCGTAATTTAATATCATGCTCCAATTAATCTGCTTCCGCTAATTACTTTTGAACAGATGGTTATTTTTGTAACCGCTCAGCTTTTACGTCTGTGTACTACCTTATCAGTTATTTATTTGTTACGCATTCAACGAATTGTACAGGACATGATTTTAAAGAGGAGATTGGTGGGGGGGGGGGGGGCTTCATGGTTGAATCAGTGGTTAGAAAAGGGATGAATCGCCGGAGTACCCTCTCAAAGATTCGCTACATTTTAAACTGAGACTGCAAGTATTTTTTTAAGTTTTCCCTTAGGGGAAATCAGCTATTGAGGCTGTACTCATGGTAGGATTTTCGAACAATATCTTCAAATATCCGTTGATCCTACCCGGAGATAACGAAAATGAGCTCCACTCAAACTTGTGTATATATATATATATATATATATATATATATATATATATATATATATATATATATATGTATGTATTAGCGGCCCCGACAGACATTGTCCTGCATGATATTTCAAGCGATGAGGATATTAAATTTAATATTATGTTTAAAACAAAAGCTACTTTACTATATCTCGTTTATATTTTGTTAAACGACAAAAATTAATATAACAAAAGTTACTCTAAATTATAAAATAAACACCTTTTATCCTGTGCATATTTGCCGAAAAACCAATAGGAACCGAAATATCACTATTTTAAATTTCAGGCCTTCCACACCCCCAATTTTACAACCCCCACTCCTGCTCTATCTGCCAGGCTGATTCGTGGATCTAAACCATCCAGGGCGTCACTCAAACGCATACAAAAAAAAAATTCATTCAAATTGGTCCAGCCGTTTAGGAGTCCAGAGGCATACACACATACAGTAGAATTATATATATATTGGACGACAAAAAGGCAAATTTCAAATTGAGGAAGAGAAGCTATTTTTAAAATATAATAATGCGCTTAAAATATTTGCAGGACATACTTTTGGTAGAATTAATAGGTTGAATACTTATTACAGCTGATAACTAGAAGTATACTTAAACGATTTACTAATAATCAATAATTCTTGCTTTAAAGCTAGTAATTTTATCTTTATATGTTTTTTTATTTTACGTTATTGTTAATTGTTTATATAGAACTTGTACTCTCCAAATAATTTATATATAACTATTATTATTATTATTTATTAACGTCCACTTTTTGCAACTAATGCTAATTGGGACGGGTTATCTACAGATTACCACCCTTTTCTAGCCAGGGTGGGATTTTAGGATGTTATTTAATGAATTTCGCCACTAAACAATTTCCTTTGCCCAGGCAAGAATCGAACTCGCCGCTCTAGGTTCGCCATGTGAGATAAAGGTCTACGCTTTAACTCACATGGCTAAACTGAGCCCCAAAATATACCCTGCGCGCGTTGCTACGCAACCAACTAAAATACTAAATTACGATAAAGGTGTGTATTATAAACGTTACTGTAAATATCAAACTAAACATCTTTTGTCATGTACACGTTCGCCAAAAAAACAATAGGAAAGGAAATATGACAATTGTTCATTTCATGCATTCCTAACAACCCCTACTCCTGTTCGTTCCTAAAAATGTTAATATAGCTTAGTCCATCTATAGTTTTTCGTGCATATCTCATTAATACTTCGTTAAACGGAAAAAGTGCATATATCAAAAGGTACTTTAAATAAAATAGACAACTTTTGTTATGTGCATAATCGCCAAAAAACCAATAGGAAACGAAATATCGCTATTTTCAATTTCAGACCTTCCTTGCAACCCCCATTACTGTACCTCGAAATTTTAATATAGCTTATAATGAGGGAGGAGTTAATACCAAATCACATACGGAGTTTCGTTTAGTTCAGTTTAGTCTTTTGAGCCATATAAAATTGTTGACTCCCACTATTGTTTTTAGCGTATAACTCATTTCTACCTCGGTATACGACAAAAGTGTATATAACAAAAGTTACTCTAAATAACAAAATAAATAACTTTTGTTATGTGCGTATTTGCCGAAACACCAGTAGAAAACGAGATAACGCTATTTTTAATTTCAGGCCTCCCATAAACCCCCACTCCTGTTCGTCTCAGAGAATATTAATATAGCCAAAAACCTAACGTGGGTTAGTAGTAATATACATACCAAGTTTCATAAAATTCGATTCAGCCGTTTACTATCCTATAAAGGACATACAGACAAAGATTCATTTATATATATATATATATATATATAGTTATCTGCAATATAAATCAAATGTTTGTGTTCTGCTATATTTCATGTGATCATTATATATATATATATATATATATATATATATATATATATATATATATATATATATACAGTAGAACCCCTGTTAACCGGGGTAATGATGGGCATGGGTGTTCACGGATAATAGAAAACCCCGGATAATCGAATTACAATATTTTATTGCTTTAATGTGATAGGTAAGAACGTTAATTAAAAAACAAAACTCTGTAGAATGCCAGATTTATTAACGATCAAACGTTTTCTGTACATTAAAAATACATGTGAGTATAAATATACATATGTAGGTTTTACTATATATTGAATTTTCATTTAGAGAAAAAAATCAGTGATCTTAGTTTGTTTTTTATTAAGCATCTCTTTTCTAATATCACTTCTCATTGTTCGAAGCAAGATAATTCTGCTATAATCGGCGTTCTCTTGTTCAAAATAGTTTAATAGAAGTTCGGTTGCCTCCAATGCTTGGTTGTGTTTAATTTTCTTTATTTCCGAAAAAATAAGCGAATCTTCGTCCTCATCGCTCATATTTCCATAATCAGACTGCAACGAAGTCGATGGCTCGTCTTTTCTGTGAAGATCTGCTATTTCGTTATCAGTCAGCTGTTCGAATCCCTCTTCGTCTATTTCACTTTCCAGCCATTTTTTCATGTCATCTCTATCAACATGGATGAAATCTGGGAGAGCTTTGGCGATTTCGAGAAATGATTCTGTTTCAACTTCTTCTGAGGATTCCTGAACAAAATCTTCTTGTTCCAATATTTTGCCCCATGAAAGTTTCAATGTTGTTGGGGATAAGTTTGCCCAAGCTTCACAAACTGAAAAGATGGCGTCTTTTATGTTCCACTTTTTTACGATTTCTTTTAATGAGTCAGTACTATTATTCTCCTCAAGCAGAAATCTCAGGAATATTTTTTTATACCTTCTCTTTAAACTGGATATTACTCCTTGATCCATTGGCTGGATCAGAGATGTGACATTTGGTGGAAGATAATGAACAAAAATTTGTCCATCTTCGGTTGTCAAAGTAGACTCAGCTGGATGAGAAGGAGCATTGTCGAGTAATAAAACAGCTCTAATTGGTAGACCTTTCTGTTTTAAGTGGTGACTTACGGAAGGTACGAATTTGTCTTTAAACCATGATGAAAAGATCGTCTGATTCATCCAAGCTTTAGGATGGTTATAATAGTCACACGGAAGACTTCTTATTTCAGTCCCTCTGAATGATCGAGGTTTTTTCGCTTTCCCTATAACAGTTAATTTTAATTTATGATCTCCTGATGCATTACAACATGTCATAATTGTAAGCCGTTCTTTGCTGGATTTGTGACCAGGTGCATATTTTTCGGAATGAGCTGCTAAGGTTTTTGAAGGAAGCATTTTCCAAAACAAACCCGATTCATCCGCATTATAAATTTGATCAGGAGTTAAATCAAATTTTTTGACCAAACAGTTAAAATTTTCAATAAATAACGTGGCAGCAACATTATCACCGCTAAGACTCTCCCCTTGAATTGCCAACTGCCTGATACCGTGTCTTTTTTTGAATTTGTGGAGCCATCCTTGAGAAGCGGAGAATGGCTCCTCAATTTTTAAATTTTCATGAAACCATAAAGCTTTCTCACTCACCATTGGCCCAGAAATGGGAACTCCCTCGGCACGTCTTTGAATGAACCATTGATAGACGGCTTCATCTACGTCTTTTAATGTAGAAGTCTTCATAGTTTTCCGAGGAAACGTTGTTTGGGCTGACGACGATACGAAGCCGGAAATGTCTTTTTTCTTCTTCAAAATATCACGAACGGTTTGTTCGCCGATTCCGAATTCGGTGGATAATTTTTTAACACTTTCACCTTTTTCTACACGGTTTATAATGGCTAACTTCTGTTCGAGTGTTAACACAACACGTTTTCTTTTTTGCGACATTTTAGATTGAATTTAAAGGGAGACTAAAGCACAACTGACAAAGAATTTTGTTTGTAGGCAAACAGCAGAAGGGGCAGTATGGGTTTCATAGAAAGACTTGAAAACATTACCGTTCCTAGAATATGAATCAAACCACTAGTCACCCGAAATGCCGAAACATCTCATTCATTAAATTGTACCAAGTTGCCGTGTTTTTCCATTCTTTTTATTTTTTATTATTTAAGAACAATACATAGTTAAAAATTATTGTAATCATTAGAAATATTCTTACGTATTCATTTATTTTAAATATAAATTACACAAATAAAATAAATGGTGTAAGAATTAAAAAACACTTTATAACAAAAAAAAAAAAAAATAAATAAAATAAAAAGCTACTCTGAACCCCGGTTAACTGGAATCCCGGTTAATAGAGCCACGGATAATGGGGGTCCTACTGTATATATATATATATATATAATGTTTGTTTGGTAATGCTCAAGCGGTCGCGTCCAACTCGACATTTAAACGTTTTATGTAAAAATAAAGATCAAGTTCGTTATAGGCTAAAATAGCAACATTGGAGGGGGGGGGGGTTAGAGAGGGAGTTTCGAAATATCTCCAATATTATGCTTTGGATTGAAAAATTGATTAGAATCAATCTTGTGCAATGCAGAAAATGCAATGTTCTTTAAATGTAGGCATACACGTTTTCTCTACATTGGATATTAACCGAGATATTTTCATATTTTAGTTTTCGGCCATCAGTAAATCCCCACACCTACTCATGCCACATTAACAATAAGCTGTTATATCACAAACCAAGGTTAAATATCAAACTCATTCAACACTAAATATAAAGTATATTTGGTGATATATGTGATATGTTAAACCATCACGTAGGAAATTTGCTTATTTACAGCAGACCCTGGTTGACGGAGTTTATTCCGTCATCTCCTGAGGTCGAAGGGCATTTGAAGAAATTTTTCGAAATTTGCTACTACCTTAATAGCTGATTTCCCTTGCGGGAAATATAGTAAACCTACTTTTGATTAATTCGAAAACATGAAATCTAATTTTGATATACATAATTTCTCAGATTAGGACCCAGTATCTCACAGTGTAAACCACGTTTACCTTGTAATTGTGCTATGAAGAGGTACTTTGGAAAAAAGTATTTTAACTTTGGTTTCAAAAGGGAAAGGTTCTTCTAAACTAACATGTGACACGAATCTTACATCAGTTTGTCTTATCATAAGCAACATATTTTTTGTAGGTAGATTTATTCTTGAGACGAGATTATACTTCTCAGAGTATCTAATGTGTTAAGTATTTTGGGGGCCCTGAGTTCAGTAAGGGGTCTAAGGAAGGATGTCTCAGATGGTCAATTGATAAGGTCACTGACCTTTGTGACTGGAAATCATTCTTGATAATAGATGCATTTAAAATGTGATAAATCTCGTTTAATACTGTCACTCTCGTTTAGATACGGCCTAAAGTTTTGCTTCACCTCATTTGTTGGCATATTATTGTATTCTATCCCCTCCCCTAATATATTCTTAATGTTTTGTTCAATTTATTTTATGTTTTTTTTTTTTTTTTTAAATACCGATGTCCTCCTTGAATTAAAATACAGTTTTATATGGCAAGATAGTCACTTTTTATGGCGGTGGAAACTTTCATTTAAAATTGGATCAGAAACACACATGTAAATGTGTGTGTGTAATCATCTGTATATATATATATATATATATATATATATATATATATATATACATATATATATACATATATATATATATATATATATATATATATATATATATATACATATACATATATATATACACATATATATATATATACAGAGATATATACAGTGCCTTCCACACCCCCAATTTTACAACCCCCACTCCTGCTCTATCTGCCAGGCTGATTCGTGGATCTAAACCATCCAGGGCGTCACTCAAACGCATACAAAAAAAAATTCATTCAAATTGGTCCAGCCGTTTAGGAGTCCAGAGGCATACACACATACAGTAGAATTATGTATGTATATATATATATATATATATATATATGTATATATATATATATATATTTATATATATATATATATATATATATATATATATATATATATATATATATATATTGGACGACAAAAAGGCAAATTTCAAATTGAGGAAGAGAAGCTATTTTTAAAATATAATAATGCGCTTAAAATATTTGCAGGACATACTTTTGGTAGAATTAATAGGTTGAATACTTATTACAGCTGATAACTAGAAGTATACTTAAACGATTTACTAATAATCAATAATTCTTGCTTTAAAGCTAGTAATTTTATCTTTATATGTTTTTTTATTTTACGTTATTGTTAATTGTTTATATAGAACTTGTACTCTCCAAATAATTTATATATAACTATTATTATTATTATTTATTAACGTCCACTTTTTGCAACAAATGCTAATTGGGACGGGTTATCTACAGATTATCACCCTTTTCTAGCCAGGGTGGGATTTTAGGATGTTATTTAATGAATTTCGCCACTAAACAATTTCCTTTGCCCAGGCAAGAATCGAACTCGCCGCTCTAGGTTCGCCATGTGAGATAAAGGTCGACGCTTTAACTCACATGGCTAAACTGAGCCCCAAAACTAGCTATACCCTGCGCGCGTTGCTACGTAACCAACTAAAATACTAAATTACGATAAAGATGTATATTATAAACGTTACTGTAAATATCAAATTAAACATCTTTTGTCATGTACACGTTCGCCAAAAAAACAATAGGAAAGGAAATATGACAATTGTTCATTTCATGCATTCCTAACAACCCCTACTCCTGTTCGTTCCTAAAAATGTTAATATAGCTTAGTCCATCTATAGTTTTTCGTGCATATCTCATTAATACTTCGTTAAACGGAAAAAGTGCATATATCAAAAGGTACTTTAAATAAAATAGACAACTTTTGTTATGTGCATAATCGCCGAGAAACCAATAGGAAACGAAATATAGTTATTTTTAATTTTAGACCTCCCCCTACAAACCCCAGTTCTGTTCGTACCTCAAAATTTTAATATAGCTTATAATCAGGGAGAAGTTAATACCAAATCACATATGGAGTTTCGTTTAGTTCGGTTGAGTTTCCTGTGCAATATAAAATTGTTGACTCCCACTATTGTTTTTAGCGTATAACTCATTTATACTTCAGTATACGACAAAAGTGCATATAACAAAAGTTACTCTAAATAACAAAATAAATAACTTTTGTTATGTGCGTATTTGCCGAAACACCAGTAGAAAACGAGATAACGCTATTTTTAATTTCAGGCCTCCCATAAACCCCCACTCCTGTTCGTCTCAGAGTATACAGCCGTTTACTATCCTATAAAGGACATACAGACAAAGATTCATTTTTATATATATATAGAGTCATCTGCAATATAAATCAAATGTATGTGGTATGCTAAATTGAGTGTTATCATTATATATATATATATATATATATATATATATATATATATATATAATGTTTGTTTGGTAATGCTCAAGCGGTCGCGTCCAACTCGACATTTAAACGTTTTATGTAAAAATAAAGATCAAGTTCGTTATAGGTTAAAATAGGAACAGTGGAGGGGGGGGGGGTTAGAGAGGGAATTTCGAAATATCTCTGATATTATGCTTTGGATTGAAAAATTGATTAGAATCAATCTTGTTGCAAATGTAATGTTCTTTAAATGTAGGCATACACGTTTTCTCTACATTGGATATTAACCGAGATATTTTCATATTTTAGTTTTCGGTCATCAGTAAATCCCCACACCTACTCATGCCACATTAACAATAAGCTGTTATATCACAAACCAAGGTTAAATATCAAACTCATTCAACACTAAATATAAAGTATATTTGGTGATATATGTGATATGTTAAACCATCACGTAGGAAATTTGCTTATTTACAGCATGACGGAGTGTATTCCGTCATCTCCTGAGGTCGAAGGGCATTTGAAGACATTTTTCGAAATTTGCTACTACCTTAATAGCTGATTTCCCTTGCGGGAAATATAGTAAACCTACTTTTGATTAATTCGAAAACATGAAATCTAATTTTGATATACATAATTTCTCAGATTAGTACCCAGTATCTCACAGTGTAAATCACGTTTACCTTGTAATTGTGCTATGAAGAGGTACTTTGGAAAAAACTATTTTAAGTTTGGTTTCAAAAGGGAAAGGTTCTTCTAAACTAACATGTGACACGAATCTTACATCAGTTTGTCTTATCATAAGCAACATATTTTTTGTAGGTAGATTTATTCTTGAGACGAGATTATACTTCTCAGAGTATCTAATGTGTTAAGTATTTTGGGGGCCCTGAGTTCAGTAAGGGGTCTAAGGAAGGATGTCTCAGATGGTCAATTGATAAGGTCACTGACCTTTGTGACTGGAAATCATTCTTGATAATAGATGCATTTAAAATGTGATAAATCTCGTTTAATACTGTCACTCTCGTTTAGATACGGCCTAAAGTTTTGCTTCACCTCATTTGTTGGCATATTATTGTATTCTATCCCCTCCCCTAATATATTCTTAATGTTTTGTTCAAGTTATTTGATGTTTTTTTTTTTTTTTTTAAATACCGATGTCCTCCTTGAATTAAAATACAGTTTTATATGGCAAGATAGTCACTTTTTATGGCGGTGGAAACTTTCATTTAAAATTGGATCCGAAACACACATGTAATTGTGTGTGTGTAATCATATGTATATATATATATATATATATATATATATATATATATATCTATATATATATATATATATATATATATATATATATATATATATATATATATATATATATACATATATATATATATATATATATATATATATATATATATATATATATATATATATATATATATATATATATATATATATATATATATATATACTAGCAAAGGTACCCGGCTTCGCTCGGGAAATCATTTGAGACAGAAAGATTTTATTTTGTTTTTGGCAATACTTCTATGTGTAAAACTGCTCTTCCGGCTGGGCGCACTTTTCCCCGTAAGGGTCAATTGGGCGACTTATGGGAAAAAAAAATTTTAGATTTGAAGAATAAGTGAAAATTAGTCTCTAATCATTCCCTCTCCACTGTTTGACACACCGTGACCAATTCAAATCTTAATCATGGATAGCATTTATTATAATTAAATATCATCTATAATGTGTGTATTTTGTATATACAATCTAGCTAATATACCCGGGAAATCATCGTTGACTGACTAATGATTGTATTTTTATAGAAAATCGTTGAAAAACCAATTGGAATCGGAATATCACAATTTTTCATTTCAGGCCTCCCTCATAACCACCACTCCCGTTTGGACCTAAAATTGTTAATATATCTTATAATCATGGAAGAATTAATGCTAATTCACATTCCGAGTTTTTTTTAATTTGGTTCAATTGTTAGTGCCCAACAAAATTGTTGGCTCCCGCTCTAGGTTTTAGTGTATATTTTGTTTATACTTTGTTATACGACAAAAATGAATATAACAAAAGTTACTTTAAATAACAAAATAAATATCTTGTTTCAAGTGCATATTTGCAGAAAAACCAATAGAAAACGAAATACCGCTATTTTTTATTTCAGGCCTCCCTTACAACCCCCACTCCTGCCCGTCCCTAGAGATGTTAGTATGGCTTATTATAATAGAGGCGTTAGTGTTAATACGCATACCGAGTTTCATTAAGTTCAGTTGAGTCTTTTGAGCGAAATAAAATTGTTGACTCCGGCTATAATTTTTAGCGTATAACGCATTTACACTTCGGTATAAGACGAAAGTGTATATGACAAAAGTTACTCTAAATAACAAAATAAACAACTTTTGGTATGTGCATATTTACCGAAAAACCAATACAAAACGAAATATCGCTATTTTTAATTTCAGGCCTCCCTTATAACCCCCACTCCTGTTCGTCTCAGAGAAAATTAATATAGCCTAAAGTCTAAGTTGGGTTAGTAGTAATGTACATACCAAGTTTCATAAAATTCGGTTCAGCCTTTTATGCGTGAAAAGGTAACAAACAAACAAATAAAAAAAAAACACGCGAAAGAAAAATGCAGTTATGGTGTCTATGACATGTGAAACGAAAAGTTATAGTGAAATTTCGCGAAAAAAATCAATGTACAGACAGAGGTTACAATTATATCTATATACTAGCTCAGATACCCGGCTTCGCTCGGGAATTCATTTGAGGCTGAATGGTGATGGTATATTTTTGGCAAGGCTTTACTTTGCACAATATTTTGACATTTACCCGTTCCAGTGTTTAGGGTTAATACCCGTTGTTGGCATTTGTTAATAATAAAATTATTTTTTTATGTAAGACTTCACTGTCCTGAATATTGTCATATTGCTCGTCTCCTGTGCATTATGCATAGATTTGAATTATTAAGGAGAAAATATTGACATACATTTGAATTAATTTTTTCAGGTGAGGTACCTGGTAGTTCATATTGAAAAGAAGTGTTGAGAAAATTTCCCTAAATAACAAAATAAACAACTTTTGTTATGTGCATATTTGCCGAAACCCCAATAGAAAATCATTGTTATTAATTTCAGGCCTTCCCTATTACCCCCACTCCTGCCCGTCCCTAGAAATGTTAGTATAGCTTATTATAATGAAGGCGTTAGTACTAATTTACATACCGAGTTTGGTTTAATTCGGTTGAGTCTTTAGTGCCAAATAAAAGTGTGGACTCCCGCTTTAGTTTATAGCGTATAACTCATTTATGGTTCCGTATGCGGCAAAAGTGCATAGAACAAAAGTTACTCTAAATTACAAAATAAACAACTTTTGTTATGTGCATATTTGCTGAAAAAGCAATAGGAAACGAAATATCACCATTTTTAATTTCAGGCCTTCCTTAGTCTAAGTTGGGTCTAGTAGTAATATACAGTCTAAGTTGGGCTAGTAGTAATATACATACCAAGTTTCATAAAATTCGATACAGCCGTTTATGAGTGAAAAGGTAACAAACAAACAAACAGACACGAAAGAAACAAAATGTAGTTATGGTGTCTATGACATGTGAAACGAAAAGTTATCGTGAAATTTCGCGAAAAAAATCATTGTACAGACAGAGGTTACAATTTTATATATATATATATATATATATATATATATATATATATATATATATATATATATATATATATATATATATATATATATGCTAGCTAAGTTACCCGGCTTCGCCAGGAAATTCATTTGAGGCAGAATGATGATGGTATTTTTTTGGCAAGGCTTTACTTACTAACACAATATTTTGACATTTCCGCGTCCCAGTGTTTAATATTTATACCCGTCGTCGCTATGGATTTGTTAATAATAAAATTATTTGATATGAAAGGCTTCACTGTTCTCAACATTTTTATATTTCCCGCCTCCTGTGCATATAGTTTTTTTTATAACGTAATGGACCATATAATTCAGTATTCTGTCTTTCAATCCATTTATGAATAAAAGTTCCTTTCCCTTGATGCGGTACAAAGCCCAACGGTGACAGCTGTTTTAGGTACGTCATAGCCGCAATTAAAAAGACTCTTTTTTAAGTCTCGATTGTCAACTGTTTATTCATACTGGTACATAGTGCGCTCAGTAAAGTATATCATATATTAATGGATCAGAGTTAATAAATATCAGAGATAACTGAGTGCACCTCCCCAGCGTTCATCCTTTTAAATTATTTATTTATGATAATTAAACAAATTCAGATTCCTGAGAATAACACTACATTACTAAAAGTATAAGCATCAAGTAACATGTTAACAATCACGTCAACATATATTGTAAATATTGTACTGAGTACAAGGAATTCATGTTTACAACATAGACCAACCAATATAAGGTCGGCAGGGAAGCGGCAGAACTGAAAGGACAAAGGAAGTATCCCCACACCTCCCTAGGCTCAGTGGTCCCCACCTACCACTCATTTAGTCTCAGTCCTGTAATAAATTATATTATATGACCAAATCTGATTATATTAAGTAAGTTAGAAGGACGGGAGAAATTTGGATCTTATCGATTTATAGTAAGAAATGCTTCTCATTCTGAGGATTATTTATGAAATAAATACCAATTTTAAGTGTGTCCTTTTCTTGTCTTATGAATGGACTGTTCTGGAAGAGGACCTATTTCATTTGGGGTTTATATAGTAAACATAGATGTCTATATCAGTGTGCGAGATTCAGTTAAAGCTGTAACGCTGAAACTTTTAGTTCAACGTTTGAAAATTTATTATTTATACTTTTTGATTAAATACTATTTCACGATGTATATAAAATTAAGCTGGAAATAAGGCCGAATTACGTTTTATTTCAGATCAGAATTCTGAGGATGGTGTTCTAAATTGCACCGAATCATCTTATCACGATTTTCCTAATATATCTATTCCTGGAGGGCCCGTTGTGGCAACGCTTTTGACATTTCTGGTAATTATATATCTATTTGTTTTCCTGGCAAGGATTTGTGATCGCTACCTAGTTACTGCTATCAAGATTATATGCTACAGTAAGTACCTTTCTCCTAATCCATTATCTGTGGGTGTGTGATTTCGAACGGATTATACATTATGTTAAGGATAGTTATAATAAAGTCAAATTTATATTATTTTCTTTAATTACAGTTATTTCTATATTCATGTCTAGAGTCATTTTGTTTTGAATAGAATAATTTATTGACACTATTACTTTTTTTTATGTGTTTGTAGCAAAAATGTTTTAGTAAATATAAGGGGATAATGCTTCGAAGTGAATTTTCCACAATAAATAAATATAAATACTATTACAAAAATATTATAAGGTCTACTTTTGATATGTATGTGCATAACTCTGAAATGATCATTTATATTTATTTATTTTTTTTTTATGAGATTTCCCTGAGGAGAAATCGGCTATTGAAGTTGTACTCATGGCGCGATTTTCGTAAAATGTCTTCAAATGTCCATTGATGCTGCCCAGGAGAGTAAGAAAATGAGGTCCGTTCAAAACTATATATATATATATAAACGTCCGTTAAAGCTGTCGCAATTTTTGCTTAATAGTTACCGAACTCGATATTTAAAATTAAAGACCAAGTTTTAATGGCTGAAGTCCGACCAGTGGAATGGGGGAGTGTAGAGGGGGAATTTCAAAAATTCCAAATATCTTATTCGTCGGTTGGAAACATTCTATAGAATCAATTTTATTGCAAATGAAATGTTCTATAAATGACGTTATACTCATGTTTTCTTTATATTGAAATTAACCTGAATATTTCCATATTTTAGTTTTCGGCCATCAGTATACCCCCACTCCTACTAATGTCATGTTAATAACAAGCTTTTACGTCACGAATAAACACACACCAAAGAAACAAATGACAGATTTCGTGTCTGGGGCATGTGAAACGAAAACGTATCGTGAAATTTCGTGAACAAAAATCCATGTACAAACAGAAGTTACAATTTTATATATATATATATATATATATATATATATATATATATATATATATAGAGAGAGAGAGAGAGAGAGAGAGAGAGAGAGAGAGAGAGAGAGAGAGATGTACTTACCTTATATAGCCATTACCTAATTTAGCCTTTAGTTTCCTTGGTATGTAGTTAGGAAGTAAAACTTTTTATGATGACGCCAAATTGATTGCGTATATTTCTCAGAATAAAAGTTTATTGAAAAAAATAAATGGCATTTATGCTTGGAATAATGTGTTTCGTGATGTTAACATCTTATTATTAATATGACATGAGCAAGAGTGGGGTTTACTGAACACTGAAAAGCAAGAAGTATGAATATCTGGGCTAATATTCAAGATCGTGAAAATTGTAGATAAAATATTTAAAAAAAATTATATTTGCAATACGTTTGGTTCAAATGCAATTGCCATAGGTTTGATCCGACATATTTTAACAGATACATATTTCAAATTTTCCCTGGGTTTGGAGAGCCCGCCTCTTAACTCCCCTACCCGAATGAAATTGATATTTATTTTACATAGACCATATAAACATATTCCAAACAAACAAATAAAAATGTCGAACTCTAGAGCGTTAACAGACAAAGATATACATTTGTAGTTCTTAATGGACCTCATTTTTGTCATCTCCTGGATGGGATCGATCGACATTTTTTGAAATTTGCGCCATGAGAATTTTTTCATTGGGTTCTGGCAGAACTCACTTATACTTTAATCACTTAAAAACGTTTCGATGGAATTCGATGAACTTTTATGTTTGTGAGTCAAATCTCAAGCTAGCTATATTATTATATATAATATGATTTTTCGGCTTGGAGTTGGAAGTCAAAACACATATCTTCGACATCTTTCTTAATGTTGATTTGCGTTAATGGCAAATTGTGTTTAAAACATATTTTTGTGGGCTAAGATTTTACTTATGGATTTTAAAATTTTGACTTCTGACTTTCGGCCACCAAATAGAATTTATTCGAGTTCCGCGTGTATATCCCAATAGAATTAAGGAAGTTTTTGTACAATATACTCCAGTATATATTCAATTACATTTAAGAGTATCTGTATCATCGTGAACCAAAGGCTATGCTTTGTAGTTGCAACTATTGGGTTCTTTTGGAAGCTGCTGTTTTCATATTACTATACCCACCGAAATCCTTAAGACAGAATATAATTTACACTAAAAGACAGATGGATACCAAAACATTTTTTTTCTGAGTTCACTAAGCAAAATAAATACTGCTACTTTGTATTTTTTTTTGCATTAGATAATAAGGAGTTTAATGGAAGCCAAAAATGAATTCTTTCATAATTTCAAAGGGATATATGATCACTTCTTTAAAATTACAATGTTTTATAAATTTATTATTTCATTATATATTTTGTCCCTAAGAGGTCCCTGTTTTCAATTATAAAAAACACTTTAGTAAAATACGTTGGCGAGCAGATAAAGTATTTATTACATGTTATTAAAAAGGCTGTGCTAGTTAATTTGGGAAGTGTATTCGACACCGTTTCCCGCCAAATCTTCCCCCACTCCTCGAAATCAGCTCATTCCTCTTGGAGCTGTATCTTGTCAACAACGTATCGCACGTTGTATTTATGATTATTAATTACAATGTACCGTCACAGCTATGATTTGTATTACAACCATGAATGATGATGCTGTTTTGGTTTTTATTGGATTTATTTTTGTGACACTTATGAGACATATTTCCTGTAAAAAACGATCTAAAAGAATACTATCTCCAAGGAATTCAGCGACCAGTAGTTACGGTGCGGGTTTACGGGAGACAGAAAATGAAAAAATACAAATACCTCCATTAATTTTTAAATAAGAGAAAAATGAACTATTCTAGCAAATTACTTTAACAATAAACTTTCTCGATCTGACGCAAAAAATGGACTGGTGGCTGGGCCTGGTCCGATCTCAGCCATTAATGACCTTGGTCTTTATTGTTTTAGGAAACTTATAAATATATCGATCAGAACAAAATTATACAGCAGACATGGTTGTGAATATGTGAAATTTCCACACCAATGTTATATTATTGGGATAATCATTGAAGGGGTGCTTATAATGGCAAGCTATTAGGTATTCTTACGAACCTATGCGATACTGGTTAATATACTTTTAACATTTAGTATGTAAACTTTTATTAGTTCTGCTTGCGTATTCTGAATTCCAAAAGTGCATAATGAATTAAATACAAATATTCTGGTAAGCTCCATACACTATGTGCCATGGTTTAAAATTGGCCTTTCGTTCCAGCTAATGAAGTCTTTATAATTGTCTTTTGCAATTTATATTCTTGGACGGAATTAGGAAAGGCCATGTCAGCAGGAGAAATTATTATTCCGTGCCGGTTCCCTTTGAGGGTCATAATCGGTTCATCTACTTCATTCAGTGATGACACGGAACTCGTACTCTCATTGACACGATGAAATGTAATCGTTCTTCCCTTAATTTAGCGCCACTTATCTAGTCAGCTATCCGACATTCTATTTTTGGTTACAATCTCGAACAAAATTGTCTTTCAGAGCATTTTAAAAACTCATATTTGTACTAAATTTACTTATTTCTGTTTCTAAATGCCTCCTTAGGCGCTAGGACATTTTCTTGACAGAAGCTTTATTTTTAGTTTGTATTTCATTTCCTTTAATCCAGTTTTGTGTCATTCCTTACTTGGCTTCATACCAATCAGGCAAGGCTGGAGGTTCATTCATTTATATTTTGTCTTGCTAATGCCTGTTATTCTCCAGTCCATGTTTGAGAAATTCACATTAATCATTGCACTAATTGATGTGTGAAAGTTTTGGATTCAGATATAATCCTTACTTGATGTTGAGTAGTGCTTCTTTGTGAATCCTTTGTTCTTAGTTTCATGGTTAGGCAAGGAAAATCACAACACGAATTTCCTATTCCCAAAGAAAGCTCCAATTCATAGCCATTAGAAACATTTGTTTACTATCTTAAAAGAAGGGTTTCCGCAGGTGTCATTTGGTATTTTTTATATTTATATTTATATACAACTTCAAATAAACACCTGCTTACACTGAGTATGGGTATTGAATTATCACAGTTCACTACAAGTTGCTAGTGACTGTACTTCAAGTAACTTTCAGGTCTTTATTATAAGATGGACCACACTGACTAAGAAATTGATTTATTATTAATTCCATTATTGTGTATTCCTGCGGATGGACCATTTTGGTTTTCCAATTATGGGTATTCATAATCATTATGACTCCGCTAACAATTTTTGTAATTTACAAGATCTTTGGTCGGCTGCTAGTTTGTTCATGCTAATTCTCCAACATTGATAGTGATTTCTGTCCTTTCGTGATTTTCATTTTCTTGATTTACAAAAAATTTCGGAAGTATTGATATGTCAGCATACTTAATGAATCGGATGTAACTATCAACCAGTCAGGGTTTTTATTCTAATAGGACAGTTTTGAAAAATGGTATTTTCTCTTACTTTTTATCTTACATTATTTTTGCTTTGTCAGTATATCTACGGAATTAATTTTGTGAAATATACAAGAATTGTTTCATTAGGAGTCAACAATTGTTGAATAATTACAGACTCATGTTAGGGGTGGTTTAACCTCTCTACTGTTTCATTGATCAGAAAATACTTTAATAATGAATGAAGATGATCATGATTTGATTTCTTGCAAATAATCCAAATGTACCTTGTATATTTTCAAATTGAATCCCTATTTTGGTATACCCTCAAACGTAAATGGTATGTTTATAGTTTGAATGATTTTTCCAAGGTCATAATAGCAATGACCTATTCTTTATTCATGTCTTACATGCTCTTCTTTAGGACTCTTAAATTGCTCCTCTCGAGCTTCTTCGTGACTGAACAGAGCCTAATTTAGATTTCATTGATCTACTGTTATATTTCATATTTTAGTTATCTTTTTTATTCCACACCATAAAAAAGGCAACTAAAGGCAGAAAAAAGGCTATACCATAAATGCAGGAGAGAAATTATTACAATGAAAGTTACTGAACTAACTAGGACCAATTCCAGAGTATTTCAAGAAGGAAACATCTCTTTCCCTACTATTAACAAGGCTTTTTTTAATTATTATATCCTATTTTACTTTTAAATAAATACATTTTATTTTAACCATTTGTTGTGAAACTTGGGTTGGGGGAAAATTATTGAAAATCGAAGTATGAGTGGAAGCTTAACGTGAGGACGTAAGAGTGGTAATTAAATTTAAAACTAGAACATGTTTTCATCCTTATTTAAAAAAAAAAAATCTTTTATTACAGAAATGCATTTAAGCTCTGATGTTGCTGGTGCTACATTAATGGCTGCAGCTGTCTCTTCTCCTGATCTGTTTGTTAATTTAGTGGGCACATTTGTTACTGAAGGAGATATTGGAATCGGAACAGTTGTTGGATGTGGTGTATTTAACAGTCTGGCTCTGCCTGCACTTTGCATATTTCTTTCTCCTGCCAAGGTAATTATTTATTTTTTATTCCTATTAAATTTTCATTGTGTTAATTTAAAACAACAATTTCTGATGTTCTGGTGATCAAAGTTTTAAGTTTGTTAAATATAATTTATATTTTCATTTTAATACATAAAACTACTAGAATTAAATCACAATTTTTAGTGTATTTAGTGGATGAGGTTGAAGCAATATTACCAATGTTTCTGGTTATTTTATTTATTCATCAGGGCCTCATAATATTTGGCAATAACAATAAATAAATATTTAGATATCACATCGTAAAAAATTACCCTGCTTCATGGAAACCTTTTGGATGTGATCGTGAATTCCCCCAACTTTTAGGCACATATAACTTTTCTTATAGGGTAATTTTCTAGATAGGTAAATATGAAAAGCGCTAATACTCCTTTTGTACCATTTTAGAAAATGAAATATTTACACAAAAATTATGTGTATTTAGAAGTTATAATTATGGAATATGTAGTGAGGCTAGTTTACCCTTCTACTACCTCTGCTACCTGTCAACTATTTCTATGAAACGTTTCTCAACATTTCGTTGATGTTTTTAGTTTTTCTACTGTTTTTAACATAACCAAGAAATTAAATTTTGTTAAAAGGTGAATCACATTACTAATGAACAAACTGCTTATAACATAATATTATTTGAACAAAACTATGATTTATAAAGTTCAAAACACTTAAAAAGAAGTAAAATATCAATATTCCATGAATCTCCTTTTCTTCCGAAAGCTGAACTATTTAACCTCACCCTAGAAATTGTCATAATTAAAAAAGTTTGTTAAGCAGGTGCTTCATAAATTAAACAGATTCCCTTGGTTATGTTGGTATGAGACTACTGATCTCTTCTCACCATATACTTTCTATTTCTATGTAAAAATGCAATGCGTAGAAGTAGGGGCTAAAAACAATTATTTAGGCTGAATAACTCGTTAAATTTTTGAATTACGTAAACATGTATATAAAGGCAATTGAAGAGCATGAATAGTTTAACAAGAATGGTTCTATTACATTTTCTGACACGACTCTTAATAACGAAGATATTTTGAATTTTTTAATTCCCCTCTAAGCCACCACCCATTATTCCGGGTCCGATTTCAGGCATTAACGAATATGATTTTTAGTGTTGAATGAAACTGTTAAATATGGCATAGACCAAATAAATATTATCAAGTCAGGAACATAAAATCTTTATTGATGATGTCATCATACAACATATTTATGAGTACATCACAGGAGAATGGTCCTATGAAAACAATATTTGGTATTGTTGGATAAGATATTTGGTATTGGAGCTTGGAATAAGACATTTCATGACATATTCACTTATTGTTAAAGTGCGATGACAAACCGTGGGGTTTACTGAAGGCTGAAAATTAAAAAAAATCTAATAATTGGTTAATATTAATAATAGAGAAGAGGTGTATATCATATCATTTATAGGACATTACATTTACAATTAGTTTGGTCCGATCTGACGCATAATAACTGACATTTTGAATTTTTGAAATTCGTTCCTCTAATTCCCCGACTCCAAAGTCCGATTTCAGCTGTTAATGAACTTGATCTGTAGTTTTACATGAAACGCTTATATACCGAGTTTAGTAATAATTAAACTAACATTGTCAAAGCTAGAGGCATCAGAGAAATATATATTTTAGATGTGTAATCTGCCTTCTCGTTTCACAAAGTGTGACTTCTATCGTCATTATTATTTTTGGAAGTAAGTAGTATAGTTTCCATTTTTGTTTATCCGGTTTACTGAACTATGAATTTTTGTCTCTTGAAATCTTAGATTATTTTGTATCGTGTTTTTGACTGCTGTAGGAACAACAATTTTATTTCCTGAGGTTTTCGTAGTATAAGTTCCTTAGTTTCATTCATAGGCTAGAAAAGATTAACAGCTTATTGAAAGCCATGAGCCGTAAACAGGGTGAAAATAAATGTTTATTTTGAAAGTAAGGAATCTCATAAATTTCTAATATTATTTTTTCAGGTTATTTTTTAATATTGCAATTTTTCTCCTTGTACCACATATTAGTTTTTACTGTTCTAGTTATTATGATTAAGTTTGTTTTTCTTTTACTTAACATCCCATAATTATTGTTGTCTTTCATTGTTTCCAATATGTCCTTGTCTACATTGTTTTCTATTTGTTGACTTAATTGTTTCTAAACAAATTATCCTTTAAGTTTTGAGTTTCAAGGTAATAAGGCTGGAATTCTATCCTCTAATAAGGGATTGCCTGTTTTATTCAGCTTCTATTATACTCCTTACTGTGTCATTGTATGATGGCAGGATTGAATGGTATGAAGCCCTTGTACTCCTAACTCTCTACGTAGCTTACTTATTGGGTGAGAATTATTTTTTAATTATATATATTTTTTATGCTATGGTTCTATAATTGTAAGAATGTTTTAGTTACGAAGTACAAAGTAGATGTATAGAGGATGTTTTACTATTATTATTTATTATAAAATAATTACAAAATAATAAATTTAAAAAACAAATAGACTTGCTAATATATATATATATAATTGTAACCTCTGTCTGTACATTGATTTTTTTCACGAAATTTCACGTTAACTTTCATTTCACATGTCATAGACACCATAACTACATTTTGTTTCTTTCGTGTCTGTTTGTTTGTTTATTTGCTTGTTTGTTTGTTTGTTACCTTTTCACGCATAAATGGCTGAACCGAATTTTATGAAACTTGGTATGTATATTACTACTAACCCAACTTAGACTTTAGGCTATATTAATATCCTCTGAGACGAACAGGAGTGGGGGTTATAAGGGAAGCCTGAAATTAAAAATAGCGATATTTCGTTTGCTATTGGTTTTTCGGCAAATATGAACGTAACAAAAGTTGTTTATTTTGTTATTTAGAGTAACTTTTGTTATATACACTTTTTTCGTATATCGAATTATAAACGAGATATATGCTAAAACCTATAGTGGAAGTGAGCAATTTTATTTGGGACAAAAGACCCAACCGAAATAAATAAAACTCGGTATATATATTAGCACTAACGCTTTCATTATAACAAGCAATACCAGCATTTCTAGGGATGGACTGGAGTGAGGGTTGTAAGGGAGGCCTGAATTTAAATATAGCGGTATTTCGTTTTCTATTCGTTTTTCGGTAAATATGAACATAACAAAAGTTGTTTTTTTTTATGTAGAGTAACTTTTGTGATATTCATTTTTGTCTTTTAACAAAGTATAAACGAGATATACACTATAAACTAAAGCGGGAGTCAACTATTTCATTGGGCGCTAACGATTAAACCGAACTTTAAAAAACTCGGTATGTCAATTAGCATTAATTCCTCCATGATTATAAGCTATATTAAAATTTTTAGGTTCGAGCGGGAGTGGGGGTTATAAGGGAGGCCTGAAATAAAAATTCGCGTTATTTCATTGTCTATTTGTTTTTCGACAAACATGCACATAACAAAGTTGTTTACTTTGTTATTTAGATTAACTTCTGTGTTATACGTTTCTCCAGGAACAATGTGTGGAGCAAGTAATTTGCGTAGAAATATTGATATGCTCAACAATTCATTCCAATTTGAACTATGAGGTACCTCACCTGGAAAAATTAATTCAAATCTATGTTAATATTTTGTCCTTAATAACTGAAATCTATGCACAATGCACAGGAGACGGGAAATATGATAATTTGGAGTTCAGTGAAGACTTACATAAAAAATTAAGTTATTATTAACAAATGCCAACAACGGGTATTGACCCTAAACACTGGGACGGGTAAATGTCAAAATATTGTGCGAAGTAAAGCCTTGCCAAAAAAATACCATCACCATTCAGCCTCAAATCAATTCCCAGGCGTGTGTGTGTGTGTATATATATATACACATATACAACATACATAACAAATAACTCCTCAACAAAAGGAAGATGATGTCTAGTTTTTATTTCCTTGACAATAATATCCAGTGTTGTGGGTCTTTAGATAGATTTAGTTATGATTTCATTTACTGAATAGAATTTGTCCAGGAAAGATCTATGAATTTCTAATTATATTGTCAGGCAAAATTAATATATCTCAAATATTTTATTCTAGTTTAGTCAAAGGCACCAATGTTTTATTATGATATCTTTTCAAACATTTTTTCTTTTTAAATATGATAAAAGTATAAATTGTAATCATTTTTCAAATTATTTTAGTGATGTCATTAAACAGCTGGTTTCGTGTGCATGTAGAAAACTGCATTGAGAGTATACGTCGAAGACATGGTATATCTGACGATGTTTGGCCTCTACTTACAAAAAGTCGTATGTATTATTCTTATGTCACAATTTTTGCGTCGTATTTATTTATTTGAGTCATTTTTGAGTCTCTGATTCATTTAGGTTGGATCATATTTTGTATATCATGAGAACAAAACTGACGAATTATGCTTACGCTTTTTATTTCCAGAGTCCACTGTTTCTTACGGCATTGAAGAAGATTTAATTTCTATGGACCAAATTCAAACTTCTGGTTAGTATGCATGAAAGTAAGTTTTATTAGTTTTGATAGTTTTATTTATGCAGTGATTCAATGATAAATTGTATTAAAGGTTGAGAAAATTGTTGTAACTTGTTAAGCAATAGGAGCAACTTATGTTGTCAATATTGTCTTTTAAGTTTGGTTTGTAAACCTTCCGGCCCCTCCCCCCCCCAGTTCTACCTCTCGACAAAATCTTATAATCCATATCTCATGACTACTAGTCTCAGTCCAATGATAATCCCTAATATTTCCACTTTTTTGTTTGTTCTTTTAATTCATAGGATGTTGTTCTTTTAATTAGACTAAAAATAAATAATAGAACTTTAATCACCAATCTCAGCAGGGTGTTAAGTTACCCCATGCCCTCCCATTGAATGCCAAGTTACGGGCATTGTCCATCATTAAATGTTGAATCTAAGCTTTTATTTTTTGAGGTACACATCGAATATTGTGTTCTATGAGGTAATACATACAAATTTATCACTTTTGATTTAGATTTTTCAACTTGAGTGACCTCTATATTTGGCTCATTCTTTGTTAGTAAATGAACACTATTTCTTTCATCTGCTTAGTTTTCAAAATAAATAAAAGGGCAGTCTGAGTGAAACATTTATACGCACCCAGCTTGCTAACCTTTCTTCAAAAGTTATTCAAGTTTAATTACCACTTTCAGATAATTATAATTATTAATTTTTCTAAATTATTTTGATTTCTGATAGACGCTATCTTTTACTTTGAAGTGGTCTAGTAATTATGACTTTCTTGATAACTATAGGCAGAAGAAAATAGTTTAACACCTACACTGAGATATTTTATTGCAGAATGAGTACATTTGAGGTGATTCCCTCATCTTAGGTGCCAGAGTCTACAGATTAGTTAAAGAAGTATCTTCAAAATAACTACAATTTTTTAAAAAATTATTTATATGTATATATAGGGTTGGGGAAAAAGTAATTTTGGTATTTTTCATGTTTTTCAAAGCGCATTTATTTTTATAAATTTTAGATATTAATCAATGTTATATGCGCCGTTTTGATCGATGACCTTTTGCCATTTTTTCGGTAAAACCATTATTCCTTCACTATAGAAGTTCTGTGATTTCTGGGCGAAAAACTGAACCAAGTAATTTTCACAAGCCTCTTTTGATTCCTACTTTACACCATTAAGAGAGTTCTGAAGAGAACGAAATAAGTGGTAGTCAGACAGTGCAAGGTCCGGGCTGTATGGTGGATGCATCAAAACTTTCCAGCCAAACTCATAATTTTTGCCGAGTCACCAAAGATGTGTGTGGTCTAGCATTGTTGTGATGGAATACAACGACTTTCCTATTGATCAATTCTGGCCGTTTTTCTTGAATCTCCTGCTTCAACCGTATTAGTTGTTGGCAGTAGAGAGTCGAATCAATGGTTTGGCCAGGTTTGAGCAGCTCATGATGAACAATGCCTTTCCAATCCCACCAAACACTCAGCATCACCTTCCTTAGTGTCAATCCAGGCTTTGCCACTGTTTGTGAAGTTTCTCCGGGTTTCGACCACGATCTTTTTCGCACATTATTTTAGTACGTGATCCACTTTTCATCACCTGGAATCATTCTTTTCAAAAATGGCTCGATTTCATTTCATTTCACCAGCGATTCACAAATGGAAACTCTGTGTCCATTAAATTGTTTACAGTTAATTCGTGTGGAACCCATATATCAAGCTCCTTTTGGTATCCATTTTATGTAAATGGGTCAAAACTGTTTTATGGTCGATATTTAGCTCCATAGCGATGTCACGAGATGAAATGTGCCAGTCTACCTCAATTGTTTGAAGAATTTCATCGTCTTGTTCAACAATTGGCCTGCCAGGGCGAGGTTCATCATTAAGGTAAAAAAACCGGAACAAAATCGAGCAAACCAGTTCTGATACTGGTGTTGACTTAAACAGACATAAACACCACACAATTTTCGATGAGCCTGAGCTGCATTTATCCCTTGTCGGAAGTAAAAAAGCAATACATGACGAAAATGGCCTTCTGGAATCTCCATTTTCAAAACGCAATAACGTTTGACTGAGTAAATGGATGAAACTGTAGAGATATTTGGAATATTCTATGGACTATGACCTTTCAAACGTGGTATAGTATGGCTTCACTGAATAAGGATTACAAGAGATTAGCGACTTTGATACGCGACTATTGGGATAAACCGAAATTACTTTTTCCCCAACCCTATATATATATATATATATTCCCTTATGAGTAAATGTATTTTACAGTGTCCTAGAGCTCGTAGAATGTCATTATAGACAAGAATAAGGTTAATAAAAATTAATAATTAAGTAAATTATTAAGGATTCTAACTCAATGATGCACTTAAGAAGTGGATATATGTACCACTTAAAATATTACATTATTATCATTAATCAAATTAAATAATTCACTAATGATGAAATTTATGTCTTTCAACTTAAATTATTATCAGATTGGTAATTTATAAAATTGATTTAATAAGGGGAATTTAGATTCTAAGTGCAGATAAATTGATATTTATTTTAAATCAAAATTGGTATTTGGTAAAGTGGGGAACAACGGATAGTGATAAGAAGAATGTACATTAGGTTTAAAGTTATTAAGGAACTTCTAATGTAAATTATTATACATGGTCCAATCTCACCCCTCGATCTAGATTAAATATGCCAGATCCGGATTTTATTCAATTGTTTTGTTGGAAAAAAAGCAATTAAGTTACTTGTTGATGATATAGTCTTCATTTTGAACTTTCCTACTTCACGCTAATGAAGGAGTTTTCGAGGTTGAAATTTGAAGACAAAATTCAGCAAACCTTCCGTGATCAAACTCCGGGGTGTCCTTTCCAGACAAAGCTTGAGTTAACCTTCGGACTATTGCTACTTTTACACTAACATATTTTGTAGAATTTTGTATTTATTGGAATTATGTGTGTTCATTCCATGAGTTGATGTGAAATTTTTCTTTAATCCGTCACCTGCTTTTCAATAAATATTAATACGCTGTGCTACTGATGTAGTGGTCCTAATGGCGACTTCTTCAACTGGATGTCAACCTCTGCTATTTTAAAACATTTCATATATTTTGCCAACTTTGTTAAGCATTTTTCACTTAGTGCCATAGCTCTAGAAATTTTACATGTTACTATATATATATATATATAAAACAAAATTTGTAAATGTGTTGTATATATGTTTGTGCAAAATGGTTGAAGTGAGGTAGAGGTTTCGGAGGAAGTATAAAATTGCAAAATTACCAATTCATGATATTTATAGTGGGCCTTTTCTGTTTGCCACAAAAATATCTTTATATTATGTAATAATTCAATGCAATGTTTAACAATGGGAATATTTATGATTAATTTTTTTGACCTCTGCAATGCCCAGTCAGACCAGTACTTTATGGTTTAGATATATTAAATAAAAATGATTAAATTTCTGTCATCATAAATGAAAACATCACTTATTTTCAAATTGCACCAAGTTACTAATTGCTTAAAGTGAATTTCTTTCAGGTTATTGAAATAATTAAACTGTTAAAGAAATGGTAGTTTGCTTTAAATGTTTTATTTTTTCACTTTATAGGTTTTATACATAGACCTTGGAATAAAGCAACACTTCCTATGTGGTTGATTACATTGCCTATAGATATTATTCTTGCTATGACTATACCCAATCCAAGAAGTGGGAATCCAGAAGCAAAAATTTATATTCTAACTTTTATTATGTCAGTTGGGTGGATAGCTGTCACATGTTACTTAATTGCATGGATGATCACTGTTACAGGTAATCCTAAAGATTTTTGTCTCATATTACTTAGGCAACTTCTACTGCAGTCTAAATAAATTCTGATGAGAACCATTTCTTAAGAGAATATTTTTTTATGGTTCTTAGCTTACGCTGTTGGGTAACCAATGATAGTATTGTCATATACAATTGCTCTAATCTTCATTACTCGACTAATGTGATAAAACATAACTGTATATTCATTTTGTGGTTATATTGCATAATTTACAATTTTTTAATATCTGAAACACGTAACTTCATGGTTAGTTGCTTCATTAACATCAAATAAATACCATGATTCTGTATTTCTGATTTTATTTTAAATCTCTTTATTGTACCTTAGGCTCATAATATAAAATTTAACTTATTCAACTTCCTTTGTTTCTGACTATTTTTCACTTTTTCCTTGCATTCCTTTTCTGTATGTATATACGTTTGCAGGTTCCTTCATTTATTACCGGAAGTATTTATTTTCTTAATTTTCAGAAGCTTTAGTCACACACTCGTGCACATATGTATACATGCACGTGTGTGCAAAAATATACCCACACAGGAACAGTAAGCACAGATAATTCTTTTTAAATATTAAAATCAGTAGGAAAAATAAGAGTGAAAAAGAGTCGTCTTAGTTTATTCTAGTGTTATTGATTAACTTAGTTCAATATTATTTAAGTTTTATGAAGATTCATATATTCAGTCAGTGTCCAACTCTTGAAATTGATAATAATTTTATAATGTAACTGTGAGTTATTGTATTAAAAAAATACAAAAGAATATGAATTTATGAATGGACCTTAATTTATTTGCACGTGTCTCTTGAAATATGTAGTATCTAATAATATAATTTACTTAAAAAAATTAAAAATTACTATTGGGAAGAGAGTTCAGATGGACCAGGCATTTTCATTACTTAGGTATTTAATTACTTTATTTAATGAGTATTTGTTCAGGAAAATTCTTTAAATTAAATTATTTGCTAATTTCTTTTGGTTTATTGGCAAAAATAATAGTCTATATTTGATAATATAAAACATAGATTTAACTAATATATATTTATTTATTTTAAGGGTTTGTCCTGGGGCTTCCTGATTCACTTTTGGGCCTAACTTTCATAGCTATTGGTATGAGCATTCCAGAGGCTGCATCCAGCATCATTGTTGCTAAACAAGGTAAGTTGGCATTTTTCTTTGAAGAAGGTAAATCTACCTACCTATGTAATTTCTTCAAAATGCAAGGAAAGGGTTAATTAATGCCTAGGAAGTTGTTTCAATATGAATTTTACTAGGGGTGGAAGTGTTATACTACTTGCCTGGGTAAAAAAAGTGGATGATTGAGTGGGTACCCCCATCCCTATAAAAAATAAGCAGCCCTTAATCTTTTAGGTTGTCAGATGCCTTGAGACTCATGAAGAATAGTAATTGTTAAAAAAAAGTTTATCACATAGGGGCTGCGTTAACTAAGCAGATTTCCCACATGAAATTTTACAATAGATAAATCTACATACTGGTAACACTTAATACCAATGTGAATATTAAGCGAATAAATGTAAATGGTAATGAGAAATCCTACAGTCAATTTTAATAACCTCCCAACAGAAAGTGTTTGAATTGTAAACAAACAGGCCTGCCAACCACTCAGAGCTGTTCAGATAGAAAGAAATATCCTTCACCGGAAAGAAAAACAATTACTGAAAAATATCTGAATATAAAATATTAATTTTATTGAAAACTATTTACTATATCTAGTACTGTTATTTATAATGAATCAGACTAATTTTTATCTCAATCACTCAAATTTTAGTAAACCAAGAACTTAAGACGGGAGGAGGGTTGGGGGATCAACAGAACTTATTTGCATGTATCTCGTATTATAAAGGTCTCTTGAAAACTATATTTTGTATTTAAGCCTTGAATAAAGTGGTTTATTATATAAAAGAGTATTTTTTATGTGACATGAAAAGGAGTGGGGGTTTGCTGAAGGCTGAAAAATGCAAATATCTCGGTTATTATTCAAGGTTAAGAATAAATGTATATAACAATATTTATAGCACATTTAATTTGCAATAAGATCGGTTCTAGTAAATTTTTCAATCTGATATATAGTAACCTAGATATTTCGAATTTCAGAATTCTCCCTCTAACTCCCCCCCCCCCCCTACTAGTTTGATTTCAGCCATTTATGAACTTGATCTTTTTTTTTTACATAGACAAAATATATATATATATATATATATATATATATATATATATATATATATATATATATATATATATTTGAAGGGGCCTCATTTTTGTCATCTCTTGTGTAGGATTTATGGACGTTTGAAGAAATTTTTCGAAAATCGTGTCATGAGTAAGACCTCAATAGCTGATTTTCTTAAGGGAAATCTGCTAATATAAATGCTACAGGGAACCATTCAGATACAGGAGTCCCAATTCTTATCCTTTAATCCCAAACATTACCACATGAAACAAGCAGAGGATATTATGGAACCTATAGTGAGCATATCATTGGATGCTAATGTTGGCTTATAAGATTGATGCTTGGCCCTGCAGGAGATCCAACGGAATGATGTTGATGTGGTCTCTCTTGATGTATAATTATTGGCAGATAGTGATTAAAATGAAGAAGGTTGCTATCACAATATTCGGCATGCACTTCGGCAAGCTTTATTAACAGAAAAATGAGATTTAAGGGATATGTATCGTTAAGTCAGTGTGCATTCTCTTTGTGAGGGCGCAGAGGTAGAAGAGAATGTATGCTTGTATTCCTGTTGTTTGTGGGGTGTGATGAAATACTGAAGTGACATTAAGCTAGTGCTGGGTGATTGAAATTCTCAAATATGTAAAGAAGTGACATATAGAGCTTCTATTAGTCAGTATAACAAACTCGAGTCTGCTAACAGGTATCAACTCTCGAGTTCGTTATGGATAGGATTGGAGTATGGAGGCCATGAACACCATGTTTACATATAAGGAGATGCATAAAGAATCAAGGATGAGTCTGACCTAGGAACGTGTGACAGGGCTCGCAATAAATAAGGATAAGATGAATACATGATGTTGATTGACATATATGAATAAGGGTGATATTTATCAAACTTGTCAACTATTTCTTTTAAATGTTCAGTAATAATTAAATATTTACTCTTTATTGTATTACTCTGTTAATTTACTCTCTTTATTTCAGGACATGGATCAATGGCTTTATCAAACTCTATGGGTGCAAATAATTTTGATGTTTTAATGTGTCTTGGTTTGCCATGGCTCCTAAAAGCTACATACGCTCCTTCTGAACCTGGCCATTACATTATTATAAATTCTCAAAGCTTGGCTATTTCAGTGCTTTTTCTTTTATCAGCATTAATAATTCTCTTTGGAAGTCTAGCTTGCAATAGATTTCGATTGGATAAAACAGTGAGTATACTAATTTTCATATTTATAATAATAAAAATAGTTTTATCTTGAATTCTTAGTAAATGTAGTAAATTTGTTAAGTAATAAACTTGCTATTTTGAGACTGTTTTTTTTTATTATTAAAAAAGATGAAATTTTCTTCTCCAATTTATGATTTTTTTAAATTATTTATTTATTTTTAGGATAAAATTAGAGAAAATAAATTAAATAAGAATTTCTGTTGTTTTGACAGACATTTATAGAGTTCTTTGCAAAATCATTTTGTCATTTATATTTACAGTGTAAGCTAATAATATTTTTGTTTTCAGATAGGATGGATATGCTGTGGCTTATACATATTTTTTTTCATAATATCCTGCCTGCTTGAGTTAAATGTGTTCTTCGTTGGAAATCTTCCATTATGCCCCACAGATTAAATATGGACTAAGTGTCCACTAAGCTAGTCAATGATATGAAATTTTAAGTGCATGAAGTTTGTATGTTGTATTAATAGATAGCACTGCTTAATAAGGAATTTGATTGAGAAATGGATATTAAGGATGAACTCAAAGTAAACAACATTAAATAAAGGATTGAGTCAGGTTTGGTTGATAATATTGTAACTCTACCTTCAATGTTGATTACTTTTTAAGTAAATGGCAAAATATGTTTATGTTTATTATATCTAAACTGAAATATTTTAGAGATATATTTTTGAACTATTATTTAATATATTATATACTATATAATCCCCTGTATATATTACCCCTTTGTTAAAATTGCCTCCATTTAATGGTATTTTTATTTAATGTGTTATTATTTTATTTATTTATGTTGGAAAGTATATAATCTAAGTGCATTACTACATTTATGTATAAATTGTGTAATTAAGAACAAAAGAACGTTTAAAAGTTCTCATCTCTTTAACAGTATGTTTTAATCATAATGATGTATGTTTTTGTTGTATCATTTTTATTAAAATAAATAAAAATATGATTAAATTCTGTGTCTTATCTAACCATGCATCAGCTAGATAAAGGAGTTATTACCATTAGCTATGCTGTTACACCAATTCACTTTATGAGGAAATATCTTCTATTTCACTAAAAGAAACATCATTGAAATATTTAATTTCTATCCTGAAAATAAATTAAAATGTCAGCCATGGAGGCAATGATATCTCAGACTTCCTTAAGGCTTCTGGTCAACTGATTAGTAATTTGTTACTATAAGTGGCTAATTTTACTTAATTTATCTCAGAAAAGTTAATGAAACAAATCATTCAATGTATCTTCATATTTTTTCTCCCTGTGTCCAAAAGAACATGGACATAGCATTCACTATAGTGCTTGCTTTACTTTAATAAATATTAATTTTAAGGGTGAATTCAACATAGGTCATGGTCATCATATGAATTGGCATTACCTAGTCAAAATGTTATGACATGATTATTGAATTAAGACATTATGTGCTATTATTAAATTTAATTATATGGATTATCTGATTATGGCTCGTTGTAGACATGAACTAATATAATGGGTAAATAAAAATAGTATTTATGAACTTCATTCCAAGTATAATTTAAACATCGAGACTAACAACCCTGGGAGGGGTACCCAATGTCAGGCCTCTCGGCTTCAACAGGCGTCTCTCATTCATTACAATGCCTTTCATTTTATTGCAATATATGATTTACCGAGCCTGGAGGAGCAATGGTCCTCCATCCTCCTGGGAGAGTGAGCAGGGACTCCGAGCTCTGGGACCATTCGGTCTAGAGTGCCCTTCACAACCCCAGTCCACCAGATCACCACAGAGGTCCTGGCCTAGGTTATATTCTCAATCATTCTACATTATATTGTCAGTTGAGGCAGATTGCAGAAAATTTATTGACTTATCAAAATGGGGCTACATGAGAACTATAGCATTGTTACTTGGCTATTTGTGGAGGGAAGATTGTAGGAGTACTCGGCTTGCATTGTCCACCAACCCCTTCCTACCAATACCAGGACTCCAGAGGCCCTGAGCCCCTCTACCCATGCCTCAGGTGTCGGCCTTTTCTTTTAGTTTTTTTATTTTGAAAACGCACCCTTTACTTAATTCTTTTTTATAAAATTGTTAGTGAAATGGATAAAACAAATATGAAAACTTCATATTTACTTTTATTAAATATTATTATTTACAAAAGTTGGCTTTACTAAATGAATTTACACTACTATGTATACATATTTATGTTCACATTATTTACAATTTCTTTTTTTACAATATCTATGAATACAAATGTACAAAATATCTTAATTTATTCTAGGTGATTTAATAAAGTAAATACTTAAGATTATAGTCGAATCTAATAGATATCATTCGTATCACAAGTTTATAGGAATCATGTTACAGTGTAAAGGAAATTGGGTTTCTTTAACTTGTGTCAACTATTTACATTTGTACTTTTCTTCTAAGTACGTCTTAATAATCTTAATAAGGAGTAGTCTTAGTATGGCTGAATTGCACTAGTGTGCATGAGCAAAAACACCTTTTCGTATTTTTGCAAACTTACTTAAGACTAGGCACTCTGGTAGATATTGCCTTGTACAATAATCATTTATTAGAGAATATATCAATTTCAATTTTCAGTAAACTGTTACTTGTAACATGGGTAAAACTGGATTTTATATTTTATTTTTTAACATTGAATAATCAAGTGACATTGCTTTCTCGAGAAATCAGTCCACTATATTTGAACCACTTTGCAAACAAACAACCAACTTACTTCACATGGGTAGCAAACACACTGGTTTCATTTGAGTGAATTAATATATTTACCTTAAATGACTATTTATATAAAAATAATTTTACTATTAACTAATTAGGTCGCTCTCTTAAAAATTATTAATACACTTTTAATTGACAGGTAACTTCTGTGTGTTTCACAGAATCATACAATTATTGAAAGTTTCAAGTCTAAAATTAAAACCTAGAGTCTTAACTGACAGAAGCTACTGATCTTATTCGTCATCATGATTCGTTTAGTAATTTAGTTGGATTAAGAAAGAACTCCATGCCCAATACATAAATGAATCCATTTTGAATTCTTATTATTTAAACATTTTAAAAGTGAAAGAAGTTTGCTTCATTGTAATGAATTAAGTAAAAATTGTTTTATATATCTACATTATGGTTTAAATAATAATAATTAAAGTTGAAATTGAATTTAAACCGAGTTAATTAAATCAATGTGTATTATTTAGATGGCTATCTAGCTAAAATATATTTACACCTTAAAATTCTTATTTTTTATTTCTATTATTATTATTTTTTGTGTGTATAGCCTCGAATAACTCTCAAATGAGCTGACCCATTTTGGTTAGAAGAATAATTCCTAATTCTACACTAATAGGAGTTAATGTGCATTCCAATGATTATTGGTGTCCAATGTTTCATTGAGTTAAACATATTTTTCTATCTCAGTCATATAAGTGATGTTTCTTTAACTATCTGATGCTAACTATTTACTTCAAATATTCCAAGGCTTGTCAAAGAAAGTATTTAATAGAGACTACTGAATTTCAACTAGTGCTGAACATGATTAATAAAATAGTTAAAACTTTTTCGAGGAATATAATACTTTTTATCCCGTTTCGTTACCATATTTACATTATTTATATTTGTACATTCCTTATTCTTGTAATAATACTAATTTCAATGTTTCTTAACAATTCACACAGCAGTATTGCTAATAAATAAGTTACTATTATTATTTGTTTAAGAAGTTATTATGAAATATGTGTTTTATAAACTGTTTTGTACAATTATTCTCAACACACTCATTATCAGCATTTTTGAGTTTCTTCTGCCAATGGGATCACTCTCAACTCAACTGATACAATAAAAGCTATGAAAAGAAGATAAAGCGTCAAACATGTCAGACCTAATCTTCTGTCCATTGTGAATTTATTCAAAGCTGCAGAGACAAAGAGGAGTACAACACAAGCCAACTGTGCCACATTGTTGTATACCACAGAGGCTGATTCAATTTTGACCGGACCTCCTCGAAGATCTTCTGGAAGGAGTGTTTTGATAAACCATGGAAGGCCTAAAGACAAGAGGATATCTAATGTATTACCACCGAGAGCATTAGATATTGTCATAGACCCAATTCCTAGAAAAAAAAAAAATTTTAATTTATAAAATGCAAGTAAATAGTAGACCAAAAATATCTTGTTTAATAAATGCCATTAATAACAGAAATTTTGAGTTTGGAAGATGAACAATGAAACTTTGAATTATAGATGCATAATTCTTTTTTGATTGCCCTCCTCTTCTAATGGAGAAAATATGAGCCAAGAAATGCCCCGAACATGACCCAGAGGCTATAAATTTTAAGTCCACAGAGTTATGTTGAAAATTTGTTATCCAAATACTTTTTCTTAATATTATATTAGTGAATTTTCTTCAAGAGAACTACGCTATTACCATAGCTTGCATGGCAAGACCTAATCTGGGATATAACTTTTAATTTTAATTGCTCTAGATGAATAAAAGTCCATTCCATCTATATGTGAGTATATGTATGTATATGTTTACAGACGGCAAATATAAAAATAAAATATGAAAATGAAAGTGTGGGTTGTGTTTTTAAATTGTGTAAATAAATGGTTTTATTTATAAACCGATAGTAAATACTCATTAAATATCAGAATATTATGACTAAAGACATTATGTTTTTATCTATAGTTGAAAAAAAGGCTCAACAGCTCCAGTAGGTTTTAACTCTTTAACTTTTCTTTCTCTCTTTGACTCTTTATTTATTAGGTTTTAGCTAGCTTGCGAGGGTCCAGCCTAACCATATGGGCTCTTTCTCTATAAATTGCCAATGTTGATTCACTCCTGTCTCTGAGTGGCGGTCACATTATGTTTTGAAATTGATGATACACAATTGTTTAATGCCACTTTCAGTTGGAGGGAGGGTTATAGATTCCCTCCTCTCCCCCACCTCACTTGGGGAGACATAAACATAACATAATTAATTAACATTAATAATTAAGCCATTCTAACAAAAACCTTTAACATATAACTTATTTTCTGCATTTTGCTGACATTATTGAAATTTGTATTGTTAGATGATACTTAACAATGGCGAGTTTTATCCATTTTATTGTTTACAAAATGATTTGTGACAACATCATATTAATTTTGATAATTGTTTTTAAATAAATATTGCATTTAATAGTAATATTAAATAACTATTATTAAATCTAATGTCTAATTCTTAATTTATTTATTTAGTTTAGTACATTTACTCTTCAAACTAACCTCTTCTTGCATTAATCACACTTGTACTTGCTTCTGGTATTGAACCTCCTATTGCCACTAATGTTAAACCCATTACTGCATCACTGATGCCTAATGTATTACCTGAAAAATAAATGGAACATTTTTGAAAATAATTATTTTTATTTAAAAATAATAAATATTGTTTTTTGAATTTTGGATACATTTTTTAAAATTTTTATTATAAATTTATAAAAAGTTACAAGTTACAAAGCCATAATCTTTGTTGTAATCTACCCAAATTGATCATTTTAAACCCATTATGAGCCTCAGATTAGTCATATGATTCTCTTACAAAAACCTCGGGTCTTGGGTTTGATTAACACTTGAGCAACATGAACTTATTCAAGAAAGAACTCAATAAATAAACTTCTTGGTCTCACACTGGCTAGAAACAAGTTATATCATGTAACTTGCCAATCCTGATAAACTATAGTAGCATAATTTAGAATTTAATAAATAACGTTAGGAGGTGTACATACTTTTTTTTTATTTCCTAGGCTTATGTAAACTCTTTTACTCATCCTATTTCACAGTATGCTGATATATCTTGGAAAGTTGTATGCATAGCCAAAATTCAATGTTTACATCAGATCTTTAATAGGAGAGAAACAGCATTTAAGTTGATATAATTTGTGTATAGTACTGCATTTTGACTCGTGCTTGCTCTTTGGAAATGTGCCAAGGATGTCTGTTAAAGAATTCCATGTGGGAAGTGCACTTAGTATACACAACTCATTTGTGATGAGCTTTTTAAAATAGAAGTCTTGTGTTGACTCTGAAGGCTCCATGAGGTACACTGACATTATTGCTTTTTTGCCCAAAACTAGATGTGCCTTAATCGTAGACCCTACAATAAGGTACGAATACAATGATGTAGACGAATTCTTAAAGGCACAAAATAAAAAAAAAACTCTATTTATGAAAAATCAATAGAATTCTATAAAGAAAAATTCTGCAGAGTTTGGTGATCGTTAATTTAAGGTTTAGGGTCTATGGTTCGGATCAAGAGGAACAATTCTGAAAAAGACAGCAGTTTTTGAAGAAAGTTGGAATTGAAGATAAAGACTGGCTGCCCCTAATTGAATCCATTATTTTTGATTCGTTTGGAATTTATATATAGTTTAAAATTATTATTGATTTTATTATTATTATTATTTCATTTGTTTATCTTTTTTTCTCTATATTTTTATTTTATATTCTTATTATATAAATATATTTTGGCTTGGTTTTTGTCGCAAACTTATTACTTTTATTTCATTAAAATTTACTTTTATTTTTAATGTCGTGTGATTGATGATTTAGCAGTGTAGTCAGCAACTCACTATTGGTGAGCAGCCACACTTAATTCTTTAATAAATTGTTTTTCTTCTAGGTATTTACTGAATTAGAGGAGTTCCACTAATAAGGTTATCTACTCATTATAAAATGCCAAAATAAAAACATATCAATGAAAGGCTTCTTGAACTAGAAAAATTGATGTCAAAAGAATAAGACAATAATGTGATAACACAATAGTGTACTATGTTCTAAGCTTTTAAGAATTTCTATTTTACTCAAAATTCATTAAATTACTAATGAGATCAAAAAAAGTGACCAAAAGGCAGAGTAGTATTTGATAATGTCAATTGTCGGGAAACATTTACAAGTTTTGGATTTTAAAATGATAAATTCTATGTAAATTTACTTTTTTAGTGATTGAATAGAGTATCAATGCTTGATCTTTCTAGTAGCTTGAACATTTTATGTATGCTCTATAATGAGTATTATATATATTTCTCCAGTCCATCAGTATTTTAAAGTGAGTGCTTCCTGCTGGCTAAACAGAGTAGTCCTTCCTTTCCTTTTAATAAGTTCTGAATGAGTTAAAAGAGTATGTTCAATCCTAAGTCTGGGGAGTGTAGTCTCCCCAGTTGTTTTGTTTATTATCATGTCTGTGGATTCCCGCTCTCTTATACACAGGTTTTTTTCCAGATAATCGTTTGTGTTATCAATCCTTTGCCATTCACTAGAAGTATTTGGCATTGCGTTTTCTAAGTACAATGTTTTCATTTCCTAAAATCCACATCAATGTTACTTATGTCTGTAGTTTTAATATTTGGTCTAAAACCGAGTGTTATAAATAGTTTTGAAATAAAAGTGAACAACATAATGAACCTGAGCATATAGTAACACTATGTATTAGTGTATTTGTGTGTTCTTAGCACTAATACTATTAATATCAGCAACGTGTATCTCATATATGAAGCGCTCAGTATTATAGTGGCCCAATCCTCAAATTTTGCTTATTTGATTTACCATAGCATCTGTTGCTGGATAATGTGTTCTTATATTATAATATTAGTGGCCTAAGCCACCTTCTAAGTTTTTTCACTAGATGGAAGCAGCAGTTTGTTTTTAACTAACAGTTTTGGCGGTCTTTGAAAAATATATAGTGGCCTAGCCAACTTGGTTTTACACAAATCTTACTTTTTGGGGTTAGGCCACTATTATTCTGATCACCTCATATATGATCTCATACAAACAGTATCATCTACAATATCCAATAAATTCCATAGAGTTAATCTCTCAGTGAATATGGCAGCCAGTGAATTGACCCTTTAAAGTCAACACTGTTTTAAATGGTTTTTGCAAAAGTAAGTGAACGAAATATGTTGCTTTCTAAGTATTGAGGTCTATTCTTAAGCTAATGAGAGTTGGTGCGGATTATTGGTTGAGACTACCAAATTTATCAAATATTATGAGTTTCTTTTTGTTTATCTATGTAATATATAAGTCCACAAGTGAGTGGTATTTTAAAATATATTTACTCTAGGACTACTCAATGAAATTGATCTTGCGTGAAATTTCTAACATATCTTTTGCATGTTATTTAGTTGATGTACATTGTATAAAAATTTGTATATCATGAGTTAGAAGTACTATTGGTATGGGACATCTCTGAGGTACAGTGGGAGAACTGAAGGGAAAAAATATTGTGTATTATGTGAGTGTTTATGATAAATGATTGGGTTAATTTATTTTCATGAATTTTGAAATTCATCCAATGACTTTGATTTTTAAAAATCAGGCTTCTTACCAATTGTTGTCATCATCCAACTTATTATGTAAGATGTTGTTCCAATCCATACAATTGATATGAGAAAGGTAGCTGGGTAAAGTTTTCTATTTAATCTGCAATCTGGTAGGGTGATGTATAGCATGGCTGCAACAGGCCAAGAGGCTAGCCACCAAATTCTAGACATTATATGTGCTGGTGGCGAACAAGCTCTGACTTCAATTTCAACTTCAATTGACTTGATCTGGAAGAAATTCATCTATATAAAACAAATTGTTTTGCCTATAAGCCCAAATCCTAGTAGAAGAAAAAGCCTTTGTATAGAATATACTTCTATTGTCTTAAAAATATTTTGTCAAAAACTATTTAATAGTTAAGATAGGGTGGTTTGATTGCTAAATCTGTTGTTTAATGATTGTATATCAAAATACAGATAGGATATCTGTGTTAGTAAGGTGACGAATATCTGTCATGTTTCAGCCAAGTAAACTAATCAAATTTTCATAAGCTGGAATACCTCACAGATGATGGCATCATACGTTCTATTCTTTATTTCTTCCTTAAAGAAGAACCTTATGTAAAATTCAAGTGGAGATCTTTAGTGATTTAATTGCAAGTGTTGGGATGAGGGTTTACTGAAGGCTAAAATCACTAAAATATTAACAATTCTATTAATATTCAAGTTGTAAAACAATCATGGAACGTTACATCATCAACAATAATGATAATAATGTTCTTAAGTGACATTAAAGGGGGTATTTACTACTGTTAACCCATAATTAGGTTCACAAATGCCCCACTCAGTGGAGAAGGGTGAGGGTTTATTATTTAAATTACTTCTCCTTTATATAGGGGAAATAGATAAATAAATATATATTGGGTCCCACATTGTTTGTTGCACAGGTAACAGCGAAACCAAATGTTTTACAGACAACATCATTTTATTTACAGTAACAAAAACCTAAACCTCTCATTTGAACAAAAATAAATAAATCAATGAAACTATACTACTCTCCCATGGGATAAATAAATGTGCCTTTTTATACTCCGTATTGTGTGCACATAAAAATAAAGTCGTACCTCTTGTACAATAAGGTATTTGCAGTCAGCCTGGTGCTCAATGAATATCTTAAAAGATAAAAACTTTGTTCATAATTTATGGTTGAAGCTTAACAATCTTAGCTGGAGCCAAAACATGTAGTTTATGACTTGATTCAAAACTAATATTGTAAATTTTTACAAATTTTTCACAAACAATGTGCTGTTATTAAAATTAACTCTATCATTTTCACAGTACATTATTTTCTTTGGGACTGAAAGCATGATAATAGTAGACCTAAATGCTTAATGTATTTATAGCATATAAAATCAACCAAAATTTTATGTATATCTAAACCAATTTTTGTTTTAAACTTTTGCAGGTTGTAGTTAATCTGACTACATACTTCGTCTTCTTTGACTACAACTGATGGCCTCTTTTCCCAACCAATAACTTCTCCATGGTGATAGCAAGGTGTATATGTTCCCGTTAGTTCATTATTGCAAGAAATGGCTACTGTAGAACCTGAAACAAATTCAAGTTGAATAATTTCTAATTATTTATTTTTAAATAACAAAGTATAAGCATACATTTGACAATAAATTTAGTGTGAAGGATATTTTCATTCTCTGAAGGGGTAAAAGAGGTAATTATTTTTTTAGTCATATTTTAGCAGATTTTCCTTCAGGGGAAATGTCCGTTGAACCTACTCTGATGAAAAGATGAAGTTCTCTTTTCTTACATCAACAATGAACCAATATGTCATGAATTGTCCTATTCACATATTTTTTTTTTATCAGATCCTTACTATGTGAGAAAATATGACATTATCTATGAACATTGTATGTCCACAATACTCAATTTTTATTTCATTGATACCTTAAGTGATATTTAACATTGCTTATGAAACTAAAAGTTATGTGCGTCAATGACCAATATCAGACGAGGACGAGTCGGGATTTAGAAAATGTTTAAAATACAAAATCATGTATCAAGTGGATATGTTTCAGTTTCAAGAGAACTGTATGTACTGTATAATATATGCAAGCACTAATACAGAATAGAACAAGAAGTACAAAATTTTGTAAACAGAGAAGCCTTGCAATCAATAGATTCCCACTTCTTATTCAGACATTAAAAATGTTCTAAATAATCCCTGGCACCTCAGCTAGTTCTGTGTAAGCAATTGGATGACATATCGTATTGGACAACCAAAAATGGTTGTCTCTTAATGTTTGGGTTATAATATTATTGATGTCTGTGAGAATATTCTTAGAAACATTTAAAAAAATGATATTTAACTCTTAAATGTGACTAAAATTGAATGAAGAATATTTATTATAAATTGACTCTAACAAATCGCTTTGAATCTGCCATACTCACTTTGACTGTGGAAAGAGTTCTTCGACCTGAGCACAGATTTGGCAGCCTTCTGTAATCTCTGCTGGCAAAATAATACAAAGCAGTATACTATGTAGAGTAGGAGCAGTACTAGAGCTTCATACCAATATATTCTCTCATCCCATAGGAAAATTGTTAAAACTACTATAACAAACATATATATTCCACAGTCCCTTGCTAATGGCCAAACTTCCAGTGGTATGAGCTGAAACACAGTTGTTTATTTTGACATTTAGTTATTTTTTGTTGTTGCTGCAGTTAATTTATTTTATCTATACACTTTGAAAGTATTTGCCTTACAATAACGCTAATAACTAAATATTTTAGAAGAAAAGTGGGAAACTACCTCAATTAATATTAAATTATAAATATCTTTTAGGAATAAAATTTTAAATTAATTTTCTTACATGCAAGGTGACATAGTTGCAGTGAATCTATGTTAGGTGAATATCTCCACATCCTACATCCATAGTGTTGCCTCTCATAAACAAATTTTTGAGTTTTTGAATGTTATACTTCTTTCTTAATCGATTGTGATAATTTAACAATGTAAGTAAAACACATTCTGATTAAGTTAAGACAGTGGGTCATATTATCACTTTGATGTTACAGACTATTTCACCTTCTGATTTTTTAATACTCAGCCCATTTTTCACTCAATGTTTACTAGATCTTTTGATCATTAAAATTTATATATCACCTACTATTACTTTATTATAATAATTTTTCCCTTTAGGTAACATGAAGAAAATATCAAAGCCCTACAAGTATTTGTTAATAGTTGTTAAAGGCCTCCTCATTGTCTCATCAGAGTGAACAAAACTGAAGACTTGAGTCACATTCTTTTTGGAGCTTTTCTCATAAGTGATTTCTCTGATGTATTTTCCCCCCATTGATGAGTAAAATTTTTAGATATAAATTATGATAGGCATGTTCTTAATCTAAAAAGAATAATTTGTTTATTCTACTTGTTATCTTCCCTTTAAATATCTTTAACTTTTCTCCATTTAGAACTTCAATTTTTATGAGGTACAAATGTATGTCAAGTTTCTTGATATCTATTTTAGAATTTTAATGATGTGCTGTGCCATACTCATAGAAAGAATCATTGTAGTTAAAGTAATCATGGGTTAAGAAGAGGTAAAAAAGAATTTAATTTTATAGTACATTTTCCAAGAAAAGTTTAAACTATTTTTATTTTTTACTCAATACCTAAAAAAATCACTTAGTGTAGATATAGTAATTTAATATGCTAAAATACCGATGTTGCTGCTAGGCCGCCGCAAGCAGCCACTCCGAGGGTGTTGAATACTGCAGACCCAACTACTGTTCCTATTCCTAGGTCAGATTCTGTCAGAAATGTACCAATGATATTCACAAAGAGTTCTGGTGCTGAGGTAGCAAATGCCATGAATGTTGCTCCAGCAACATCCTTTGACAGGTTCATATCTATAATCAAAATGAAAAATGACTACATCTTAATAACAGTTTTTCAGAATTAGTATAAAAATAACATAATTAAACACAAATGAATAAGTATTTTTTATGAAATCATAAATAATAATAAGCCTGGAACTTAAAACAATGACACATCATGTGCATATGGTAATATGTATCCTGTGCTTTAATGTTTGCTCTTTCTGTTTGAAAGCATTTCATTTAAACCTTCATGGGACTTTGCAATTTTTTGGTTTAATCCTTAATGTTTATTATATTTTTTATATGTGCATATTGTGTAGAGCTTAAGCAACTATAAACAGTGTGAAGTGCATATTTTCACTACACAGAGTAGGGCTTAATCAACTGGTTTGAGGAGAATAGAGATTGATAGAGTAGTAAAATTATTATTAGCTCATGAGCTTATAAAGAGTACAAAAATATAAGACTGTATTTTTGCCATACTAAATAATAAAATAAAATTATTTCTGAGCTCTGTATCTCTTAAATATTATAACAGTAAATATTTTCAGTACCTCATCTGTTTATATATCGTAAAAATGTTATTAGTTTTTTTTGTTTCAGTAACTCCTATTGTTTGATGTTAATTGCAAATTATTCCTTTAGAATTTTGATAAGTAATTTCTTTTGAAGAGGTTTTACAATACTCACCTTGAGTGCAATTTGTGTTTTTAAAAGAGATTTAGTCTTTTTTTATTAGATCTATGTGAAGCTACTAATGAACTAGTTCTTTCAGTATTATTATTCCTATTTACCGGAAAGCTGTTCTGACTAGTATATTTCAGATATTCTTTTCCTTTGAGTCTAACATTTCTCACAGAATGAAATTTCTATATATTATATTAGAACATGTATATTAGAACATTCATTATGGTAACTCAAGCAGATACATGAAAAAAGTGCAGTGGAGTTCAATAAGCAGATTACCTGCACAATGGACACACTGCTGATGTGAAATAATATTTATTTTACTTTTGTCCTGTAAAAAGAAGCCTGCATAAACAGAACTAGAAATTTAAGCTGTAATTCAGATGTTTAGTTGCTCAGGCACTCTAAGCGAAAATTCCATTAGTAGGAGTGGAGGTTTACGGGACTCTGAAAACTTAAAGATGGAGGTTGGAGAGCTTTTCAGCTATTGGAGAGATTTCCTTCCAATCCTTTGGATATATTATTCATATAAAATTCTAGTCCGTCCATGTGGCCTTTTGGAAGTGGGTCTAGCTTCCATAATTTTTCTGGGCTCCTGGCCCTTGGAAAAGCACTTCACTAAATAACAATATATTTTTGAAATATTCAAGATTTTCATTTTTACCTAGAAGCCAGCCATTGAATTTTGAATAAAAAGTCTACTCAAGTACCTCAGTACCTGGACCAAAAATGTTTCTGTATGGCTTTCAAATAAAAAGTTTGTGAATGGTTGAACAGTTCATTTGCTCTTTTAAAATAGAATCTACCATCTCAAACCATTGAGTCTATAGTTACATCTAGGGAGCATCTGCTCTGCTGACAATACCAACATGAGCATTTATTTCATTTATAAGGCCTTCCTTTGTTCCACTCCTCATCATTTCCCCAGTAGCTGTAGCCTCTTATTCTGCTTCTTTTAATTCTAATTATTATTGTCAACAAAAGCCCTTTTTAAAAAGGCTTTCACACTTACTTTTTACTTAACTGGCGCTCAAATATAGGGACTTAGCAGAAGTTTTCATGTAAAGTGTGATCAATTTCCCACAATTTTGAATACTTTGGATTTTAATCCTTAACTGCTTATTGATACACAAAGTGTAGTGAAGCCTAGCATCTTCCTGATCTTTGCGTGATCTATTTCCCGAGTCACCCAATTAAAATGAGCAGAATAACTTGAACAGGATTATGAAAAAATAAAAAAAATAATAGGAAATCAGAATGTACCTTGGCAAATGCAGTCAACAGAAGGAAGGAAATAGTCATTGCAAACATAAGCAATAATCACAAAGCAATATACACCACACAGTATATGTAGGATGATAGCTCCTTGCCTCCTCTGCTCCTGGGTGAAGAGATCCTCTGGGAAATCTGATGCTTCATCTTCAGGCGGACAGGTTGTGTTTGATGCTTCTCCCCCAGCTGGTAAAAATAATAAAACATTTTTTAAAAATTTTTAGACATTTTTGGTAGTTTTAAATACAAGTCTGGTGTACAATTATTGTCCTTAACAGTGTTTATGCTTTTTATTATTATTATTTATAACGTCCACTTTTTGCAACTAATGCTTATTGGGACGGGTTATCTACAGGTTACCACCCTTTTCTAGTCAGGATGGGACTCACAATTTTATTTAATGAACTCCATCACTAAATAAATTCCTTTGTCCAGGCGGGAATAGAACTCGCCACTCTAGGTTTACCATGTGAGATTAAAGGCAACACTTTAACTCACATGGCTAACCTGAGCCCCTCTTTATGCTTTTAAAATAGTGCATTTGTCTTCATTCAATTGGTCCACTTAATTGGAATGTGCAAAAACATTTTATACTTATGTCTACAGATGTACCAGATTCAAAAGACCTAAGCTTGGTATCGGGTCGGCCCCGGAGGTGACAAGTTAGGCACATAGTGTTTAACGTAGCCGAATATTTAATAAAGCATAAAGAGAACCATAAACTTAAATATGACTAACAGTCAAATGTATTAGCTGAAGGAAATAAGAATATGCAGGGCCCTAGTGCTTTGAAATGTTTGTTTCCAATTCCGGAGGGTAAAAAGACCGAACAAAAGAACAAAATTGAGATTGGATCATTTACAAATAGTGTAATTAGAAGAAGGGAGGTGGCGAATGGTGGGGGAAGGCTACCTCCGACCACGCCTCTGGTTTTTTTGAATGTGGTCAAGCTATAGCTAAATCGTTTGCTCATGCAAAATTTATAATAAAATAAGAGAATTCATTTAATTCCTGATCATATATGCAATAGTAAATATTCAACAAAACTACAGAATAATAACAATATAAACTTTCATCAAAAAATTTAAGTAGAACAGTCCGAGAAAAGTATAAACAAGAAAATAAAATGTTATTTATTAACGTCCACTTTGTGCAACTAAGACTAATGATGGGATGGGATATCTACCGGCTACCACCCTTGTCTAGCAATGGTAGAACGAAGGATTTTATTTAATGAGTTCATCACTACCTGGTGAGAATCAAACTCACAATTCTAGATTTACCAAGTGAGATTAAGACCAATGCCTTAACTTATCTGGCTAATGTGAGTCCCCTACAGAAAATACATTTGGGATGCCATTTTTGTATTATGTGTGTGTATCTCTCTATGGTCTAGTGTTGCAATTATTATTTATTGTTACCAGATTCGATATTTAAACAATTTATCTAAAACAAAGGTTCAATTTCGTTTGTTGGGGGCCAAGACGTGGACAGACATTTTCGTATGTCTACCGATGGTTAGAAGGACGAATTCTGAATGAATCTTCAAAGGCAAGGAGTGTCCCTACTTTTAGCAGATTTACCTTAAGGGAAATCAGCTAATGAGGTTGTACTCATGACGGAATTTTCGTAATTTTTCTTCAAATGTCCATCGATCCTACCTAGTAGATGACGAAAATGAAGTCCGTTCAAAACTCTATATATGTATATATATATATATATATATATATATATATATATATATATATATATATATATATATATATATATATATATTTGTCTGTTACCGCTCTAGCGGTCGCAATTTTTGTTTGATCGGTACCAAACTTGATATTTAGTCGTTTTATCTAAAAAGAAAGATCAAGTTCGTTAACAGCTGAAATCGGACCAGTGGGAGGGGGGGGTTTAAAGGGGAGGATTTTCGAAAATTCGAAATATCTCCGTTAATATACGTCGGATCGAAAAAATGTACAGAATCAATCGCATTGCAAATTAAATTTACTATAAATATTGTTATATACATTTATTCTCTATCTTGAATATTAACCGAGATATTTGCATTTTTATGAAGTCTGTGGTCGGGTATAGTTCGGATTAGGTCGGCCATTGCTCGGGTCAGGTGGAAGCTTCTTCTAACCTTACCTGTCGTTTCTAACCTTACCTTACCTTTGTTACTTTGTGAGATTTATGCAAATACATCCTGTTCATCCGCCCCCCTCCCTTCATTAGTCCTTGGACTACTAAAATTTGAGTTATTAAAATGTATATTATTCTTACAATTCAGAAGCCATTTCAGTTGGGAATTTATTTTAATTAACTGAAAGATTTATCATTACCGTTTGTATTTAATCAGGGTGGTATTGTGTTACCAGTATGCAGATTTCTCTATTGTAAAACTTCACATGGGAAATCTGCTTAGTTTATGCAGCCCTTGCGTGACGGGCTTTTTACATTTCCGTTTCTACCCGGAATGAGGATGTATAAATCAGCAGTCTCATGTCAGAATGCTATCAAAGTTACATTAGCTGACACTGATTCATGCGTAAATACGTCAATGAGAATATATTAGCTTGTAGAATAAGAAAGGCATATAACAAGAAACTCAGGGAAGAAATGGGCCCAGCTGCTCAACCTTTTCCTCTCGGAACCCTTGTATAATATATTCTTATAAATGTCTTATAATGCTATTACTATTGGCAAAAATCAAAACAAAAAATATATTCGTATTTTACATAATCATAAACAAATAAATAAATAACTCGCTGCAACATTTAAAACGAATGTCCATTCCCCCACACTTTTAGGAGAGAGTGATGAAAATGGGGCCCGTTCACATACACACACGCGCGAACGCACGTGCGCGCACACACACACACACACACACACACACACACACACACATATATATATATATATATATATATATATATATATATATATATTTGTCTGTCTCTAGCCGTCTAAATTTTTGTCTGATAGTTTTCAAAATTGATATTTAAACGTTTTATGTAATAATGAAGATGAAGTTCGTTAAGGGATAAACCCGGACCAGTGGGAGGGGAGACTTTCGAAAATTCGAAATATTGCTATACGGGGGATCAGGTTGGCCGTGCGAGTTAGGGCGTTAGACATAATCTCGCGAGGTAGACCTAGAGTGCCGGGTTCGATTCCCGCCCAGGAAGTAGAAATTTATTTAGTGACGGACTCATTAGGCCCACCCGTGCTAGAAAAAGGTAGTAACCTGTAGATAACCCGTCCCAATTACCCATAGCATAAAGTGAGCGTAAATTAAAATAAAGAAACAAACATTGTTATATTTCGAATAAAAAAAATGTATAGAATCAATCTTATTGCAAACTAATGATCTATAACTATTATGCATGTTTTTTCACTATCTTGATTATTAACCGAGACATTTGCATTTATTAGTTTTCGTCCTTCGGTAATCCCCCACTCATACTTATGTCATACTAACTAAGCTGTTATATCATGAAGGACATAATTTGAAGCTTAAATTCCAAATATTATTGTCACTGAGCTTTTACGTTTTGAGGTAAATGCAAATAAGTAACGCACGTAGGAAATCTGCTTAGTTAACGCAGCCCCTGCATGACGGAGTTTTTTTTTTCCACATCTGGATACTCGTGGTGAAGATGAATTATACTGGCTAATAAAAAATGTCATGGTCCTCATTTAAATTTATTGACACTAAACGTTGCCGGTGGACTCTTAGCTTCGTGGATTGTACAGAACAAAGTTACTATTCGATTTATGACTAGAAGTCAAGATGATTTTTGACTTATTCAATACTTAAAAAAAAAGACTCGCTACTGCTGGGTAAACTCAGCATACTCGCGCTTGCTGAAATGAGGTGTCGCTTTATATCCTCTATTTCTTAATTAATAAGAAACCTACGTGAACAACATTAGAAATTTAATCTAGGCATGAGACATTCAGAGCTATGCCTTAATAGTAATAGTGGTATAATGTAATAAATACAAATAAAATAAAATAAATGAATTTCGAGATATAGAATCGTGTGAAACTGACGAGAGGAAGTGAAGGTTTACTAAATACTGAAAACTGTAGATTACCTCGTTTGTAGCTGTACTCCACATTTAGTTGAAAGGCGTAACTGGGCATACAAGGAAACGGCCCAAATGCAATGTGTGCAAATTATACAAAAAAAAACATACTGTCAGACTGCAAGAAACGAGATCATTTACACATACCGAGACGAGGAATCCTGTTTATACCATGGACTCTATGATTTTGATTTATACGGCCCATTATGATTTGAAGTGATTGAAATGGAACAGATTTCCTTTTATTATTCGGAACTCTACAAAAATTCATCAATTTTCTATAGTTCCATAGCTTTAAAGAGAAAATCTATATATACATGTAATTACTGAGACGAGACATGTAAACAAATCCTGAAGAGTTTAGCCTTGCAATCAGTACAATAGAATGAATAGAATTGAATAAAGAATATGTTTTGCCGTTCTACATTTTAAGTGATATACAATATATTTGTTCCAGTTCATAGGGAATAAAGATATTTCGGTAAACACTGCTCCACAGACTTTTTTTTTTAATGATAAAGAAAAATAAAGGTCCTATAAAAATCTTTTGTACGTCTAATTAGTACAGATAGTTATTTTTTTTAATTTATATATTATTTAAGCACCCTCAAGATGGTAGGTTTAGATCAAAAGGAGGGGTGTTCAACTAGATGTTACTCCAGTCCTAAATATGAAATTTCAACTTTCCAAGGCTAACCTTTTTAGCACATTTCCCACAAGAGAAATCACCTATTGAAGTCGTACTCAGGCGTGATTTTCGAAAAATTGTTGAAAGGGCAAATCACCTTTGATGTGATGTCTATAAATAAATAAATAATAAAATAATTTTCATGCCATTGATCTTAGAATATTTATTTATTATGTAGAGCTCGGCAACTGTGGAGACTTGGCTATTCTTAAACTTGGGGGAAAAACAAAACAAAAACAAGTAAACAAATTAACAAAAAATGGAACACGAAATAATATAAAGAGCAAAACTAAGGGAACGGAACACAAGAGAGTCAAAAAACACGAACACAACATAGAACTAAAAGCAGGTAGTTAATAAATAGGTGAAAAGTAAACTTGGTGACTTTGAAACAAAAACTATTCATAAAAACAAGCATCATTCAAATTTAAACACGTCCCACACACACACGCTCACGGGCGCGCACACGCACACACACTAAAAAATGTTAAAATATGTAATTAAATATTCTCAAACTCCCCAATTGTTTTTAAATATGTCACAATTGTGCCATACGTAGCCCTCTGTTCGTTCGTCATGTGGAATGTTTAATTAAGTTCGTAATCTGCATTCTGTTAGTAGGTGTTTTTTAGTCAGTCCAGTGTTGCAATGATTACAAGTAGGCTTGTCTTTTTTGTTCATTATGTAAGAATGTGTCAGCTATGTACGCCCAATACGTAGCCTTGTGAGGACGACTTGGTCTCTTCTTGAATCTACGTACTGTCTCTTTGACCATCCAGTATCATTGGGTTTTATTTCTAATAGTTTATTGTCAGTATGTAACCAGTGTTTTTGCCAGTCTTGGAGTATTTTTGTTTTTACAATCTTGTTGAGGTCTGGTGGTGTTAGTGTAGTTATGTCAAAAAAAAAAAAAATGAAATTGAAATAGGAAATCAGACAATCCTTTGAGTTTTATTTATATAGATGCATGGGCGTATCCAGCAAGGGGCAGCGATGGGACACCGTCCAACCCCCGGCCTGATGAAATGAAACAAAATTAGGTAGGGCGGTAGCGAATAATCAGTTGTATACCACACAAAAATGGTGCAAAAATTTTGGTTTGATTTTCCTTTTCTGCGCTTAAATGTTGTAACTTGAACGACCATGTCTTGTCTCCCCTCTCCCTAGCTTTGATCCTGGGTGCTCCATTGTATAATGTCATTACCAAAAATACAATACCGATTTATCTCCATATTTCTCTTGAGCTGCCATCTCTGTAGTAGTTATTCCTCTTTAATTTGTACTGACGGCAATTGAAATCACGTATTTGAAAATTCTTGGAAGGTGAGATTGTCGTTAATGACCTGCTCCATGACTTGCAGATTGCGCGAAATGAAAAGGAAACTATTCTTCGTCTCAAGTGTTGGAATGAATGACTAACGGCCTTGGGGGAAGTACACCTCTGCCACTTCCACTTGAGAATTGCCATTACGAGACAACATCTTGGACCTACTCCCTTTCATAGATCATCAAACAAATAATACCGTATCTAAGCTATATATATATATATATATATATATATATATATATATATATATATATATATATATATATACTATCCCGACAGACGTTGCCCTGCATGATATTTCAAGCGATTGGGATATTAAATTTAATAATATTTTGTTTCAACAAAAGCTGCTTTTAATAACACAATAAACAACTTTTGTTGTGTGCACGTTTGCCTAAAAACAAATAGAAAATGAAATATCGCGAATGTTTTATTCAGGCCTTCCTTATAACCCCCACTCCCATTTGAACCTAAAAACTTTAATATAGCTTGTAATCATGGAGGAATTAATGCTAATTTACATATAGAGTTTTGTTAAGTTCGGTTCAATTGTTAGTGCCCAATAAAATTGTTGTCTCCCACTTTAATTTTTTGTGTACATCTCGTTTATACTTTGTTATACGACAAAAGTGAATATTACAAAAGTTACTCTAAATACCGAAATAAACAACTTTTGTGCATATTTGCCGAAAAACCAATAGGAAAGGAAATATCGCTATTTTTCATTTCAGGCCTCCCTTACAACCTCCACTCCTGCTCCATCTGCCGGGCTGTGAATCTAAACCATCCAGGGCGTCACCAAAACGCATACAAAAAAAACATTCAAATCGGTCCAGTCGTTTAGAAGTTCAGTGACATACACACGCACAGTAGAATTATAATTATAAAGATTTAGATATATTTGGAAGTCTTTTGTTAAGACTTATTCTTGGTAGGATAAAGTATAACTATTGCTCTGGTGCAATTGAATTATATGCAATGGCACAGCAGGAGTTCCGTTCAAAGAGAGCTAGTAAGGCGTTTATGACTGAACAAATCCTATAATATAAAGTCTGTCTGTGTATAATATAAAGCTCGAAATATCTCCGTTACTATAAGTCGGATCGAAAAAGTGTATAGAATAAATCTTATTGCAAATGAAATGTACTATAAATATTGTTATATACATTTATTCTCAATCTTGAATATTAACCGAGATATTTGCATTTTTCAGTTTTCAGCATTCAGTAAACCCCCACATCTACTCGTTTTACTAAAACAATACTGTGTATACCAAATATTGTTTTCCAGAGACCTTAATTATACGAGATACATGCTAATATGTTCTTGTGACGCCCCCTTCCCCATCTTTATATTTAGGACTACTAAATTGAAATAAAAATTATTCTGATTCATTATGAATTACAGTACTAGATATAGTAAATAGTTTTTAATACAATTAATGTGTTATATTCTGATATGTTAAGTTATTGTTTTTCTTTCCGGTGAGCCGTTTGGCAGGCCTGCTTGTTTACATTTGAGACGCTTCCCGCCGGCAAGGGAAATACTTCTTATTACCGTTTGTATTTATTGCCGGTGTTGTTGTGTTAGCAGTATGTAGGTTTATCTATTATTAAACTTTACGAGGGAAATCTGCTTAGTTTACGCAGCCCCTGCATGACGGGTTTTTATTTAGGAGACATGCTTCTCTTAGCTAAAGAATGGAAACAGTAGTTTGGGTAAAATCATTTTTTTTTTTCCAAACTTGAGGTAGACAATGAAATAGAGGAGGAACTGTTTTTCGTTGAGTTTGTCACATATATGGCCCTGCAAGACCCTCTATTTGGATGATTATGGGTCATATAATGTGCACCTTCTTCATGGGAAAGGTTTCCAATAAACGGTCACTTGTCCTCAGTTCATTCCGCCTTCGAACCTTTGTATATTTCCCTAGAACCATAGACTAATAAATAGAGTTAAACTAGAAAATCAAATGTACATAGTTTCTTCCTATTTGTACATTAACACATAGGCTTAGTTACAACACATTCAGATAATTCAGTGCTCAATCAAGTAATCGAAGTGTTGAGTATTCTCTCAAGCATCTTTCTATCCATTTTCCAGCAATTCTCCTTGTTCCCTTTTTTAGCTGATTCCCTTTACGCTGCTACTGTGTCAACTGAGCAGATTTCCTGTTGTAATGAATCGGTTATCAATATATTTGAGAGAGGGTCAAAATATAAAAAAAAAGCTTTAGGAGCCGCACGTTTTGTTTGATCGTTAAGAAACTTGGTGTTTTACATGAAACAGTAAAATTGTAGATTAAGTTTGTTAATGACCGTAATTAGACCCGTAGCTGTCTAGAGAAGTGGCAAACGTACTATCTGGAAGATTATCGACGGATTGAAACATGTTTAACTAATCCTGTTAAAGTAATGCACTTCAATTATTGTTCTATATATTTTTCTGTAAGTGGAATATTGACAGAAATATTTGTATTTTTGTATCAGCCTTCAGCCCCTCCCCCCACGTCTTTTGGCATTTAACAGATTTCCCTAAAGGGAAATTAACTATTGAGATTGTACTCCTCACGCGGCTTTCGATCAATTTTCTCAAATCTCCAACGATCCTACTAAGGAGATGACGAAAATGTGGTTGGGAAATCATGACTCCGTTGCTAGGCGTGCCAACCAAAACTAAAGGCCGAGACTGACAATGTCTGTTAACGCTCTAGCGGTCTTAAGTTTTGTTTACCAAACTCGATATTTAAATGCAAAAATAAAGTTCGACTGAAATCGGATCGGGGGGGGGGGGGTTTAGAGAGAGGCATTTCGAACAATTATTAATATCTTCGTTATGAGTCTGATCGAAAAATTGCATAAACCCAATCTTATTGCAAATGTAACGTTCGATAAATGTTGTTAAGTACGTTTTCTCAATATCTTGATTATTAACCCAGATATTTGCATTTTTTAGTTTACGACCTTCAGTAAACACCCACTCCTCCTCATATTAACAATAAGCTGTTATATTATGTAGCACTTTATTTGAAGCCTAAATACCAAATATTCTTTTCATTGAACTTTTACGTTTTGAGATAAATGCAAATTCCTGGCGCACGCAAGAAATCTGCTTAGTTAATGCAGCCCCTGCGTGATGGACTTTTTTCAATTTAACTATTATATCCCTAACTATCTCATAACTCGATTAAAATTTGTTTTATTCTCTCAAGTGAGAAATATGCTTAGTGTGAAATTCATTTCTATTGAGCTTAAATGGATAGTGCAAAAATTTGTCGTTTATTTACTTTAAGCAATGAGGTTTGTTCCTCATATGTTTCTGTCCATGATCTAAATATTAAAGGCAGCTTAATAAAATACATTTCTTTTTGTTTCTTTCCAATTTCTATTTTTTCAATGTTTTTAAATTTACTTTGTCATCCATCATAGGAATGGTTAAATATTTTACGTAAATTATAAAAGTCAAGGATTTAATAAATATAAGTGATTGATTTCCTCTTCTTAATTTTTTATGTAGTCTAATACGTCACTAAAAGCAGTAATATATATGAATTAATATATTTTTAAGTGGTTTAAATTTATCCACTTAACTTGTGAATAATCAAATATAAGAGCTGCTTTAGTGAGAGCTTACAAATCATACTGTTTTATTAAATTATATTAGTGATTGAAAAGGCGATTTTGTGTTTAGTGCTTCTATTTGCCTTGAGAAACTAGAGTAGTAATTTGATAAGACATTTTATAATCCTCATGGTTCTTAACCTATTCAGGGCTAACAAAACATTGCCACCAAATATTTAAATTGAAGAAAAACTAATAGTTAATGATTTTGATGATGATATAACACAATTATGAATTAACATGCGCTATACAAAATTTTATTCATCGAGTATTTCATGTTGTTCACGCCATAATATTGGGTCTCCTTTAATTATTACAAAAGATTTATTTGAGGGAAATCAATATTGAGTTTGTACTTATGATACGATGAAATTTGTTCAAATGCCTATTGTTTTTACCAAATTTATAGTATAAATGAGGTTTGTTCAAATACCCGTATACATAACTACATGCTCATAGACACACACACACACACACACACATATATATATAATTATATATATATATATATATATATATATATATATATATATATAATTATTATTTATTAACGTCCACTTTACCAATGCTCTGAATTAACCAGCTACCCATAAATGACTTTTTTAATGACGATTTTGTAAACTCCACACATAGAAAATATGTTATTGTAGTATGGAGAAATTGCATTTTAGTAGCCAAATATCAATAATAACATATACTGGTTTAAGTAAAAAAAAAAAAAAGTTGAATTCAATTTTCTTCATTATAACCATACAAATAGTTATCGAATCGATAAAAGAGTATCCATTTCCAGAATAAATAGCAGGATGAGCAGATATCAAAGGAGAGGATGATGTGATTTTTTATGCTAAGCCCTGAATGGGAATCCCCTGCATAGGTGCAAATTGAGTACAATTATAAAAAAATTTAAGACTTTTATAAAAAATATTTATAGATCTTATACTATAAAAAAAGGTATACACAGTCCTTTGAACTTTAGTTAGGTATTGTATCACAATGAAAGAGAGTAGTTAGATTCAAATTAAGAGAGGCTATAGCTCATCAAAAAATAAAAAATAAATGTAAATAGGGAAAACAAAGATGTACTCTCTCTGCATTAAATTTAATGCAGGAGGACTATCTCTTTCTTTTCCCAAATTACTGGATCCTCCAATATCGATCACTCAACATTATATTGAAATGTAAATATGTTTTTAAAATATATAACTTATCATAGCTGTGAGAATTTCAGATACTTATCTCCAATATTATGATAGAGGATGGGGGAAAGGGGGTAAATCAATACCTAACTCAGCCATTGATATTTCTGTCATTTGGACTGCAAAACTTCAGTCAGATATATGAAGCAGGACTCCAATATAGCTTTCCAATAATAATTTTAAAAGAAATTGATTTTTTAACAACATTTTTCATAATAATATTTGAAGAACAATCTATCTAATGGTTTGTTTTTTACTACTATGGCTTATTGGAACGGATAGATATTGTTTATTTATATTGTTTTTGCTTGACATAATACATTTCAGGTCAATATAATTATTTGATATCTCTTTAGAGTGCTATTATTAATTAACAACTTAAATTAAATTAGATTAACGTCTTCTGCTGTATTAAATTAGATTCCAAGGTCATTTGAACATGTTTCATTTTCCCCTTTGCATTAATTCTTTTTCCCTCCGTTAATTTTTGGATATTTAAGATTGTGAAATTTATTTTTCTGCCCTTTTTTTTGGTGATTGTTAGATGATATAATCACCTTGTGATAAAGAATGTGCTCTCCCTCTTTTAGCAATCCCCCATTCAGTACGAGGAAGATCGGATGACTAAGTGTTGTGTTGATTTCTTCCGTGGCTTCATGTAACATGACTGAATCCTTTAATGCAGATAAAGCGGCGTAATTTATTTAGATTATTTCGAGTGGATAAATAATAATAATAAATATTCGTAAAGAATCGTAAACCTACGGCTGCCATATATCTTATAATTAGAACATAAGAGCCAGAAGATATACATACAAAATGATTACTCCAGAAATAAATGTTAAGTATTTTTTTTTAAACGTTGTTTCGTCTCGAACAATAAAATAAAACGTGCTTGTAGTATTGTAAAACGTGATATCAAGAGTAGGAACACAGGGAATGGTGGATTATGCCTTATTAACTATGGAGAAACATTCTCTCAGGTACTGACTGTACAGCTTGCTCATTGCCCTCTCCCAAACCATTCATCTTGATTCCCTCTTCACCTGGCACTGCTCTCACGTTTTATACCTTACAATCTATTTTCTTTTGAATTGATAAGATTTATCCATTTATTATTGTTATTATTTTTATATATTTTTTATAATTTAATTACAAGGCTCATCAATAAAACATCTTGGTGACGTCATTGAACTATGAAAAATATAAAAGAACATTGGATCCGGAATTATTATTGTTATTTATTACGTCCAATTTTCGCTACTATGGCTAATTGTGACGGGTTCGTCTACAGGTTAGCACCCTTTTCTAGCCAGGGTAGGACTAAGGATTTTATTTAATGAGTTCGCCACTAAATAAATTCCTATTACTCAGGCGGGAATTGAACTCACCACTATTTATCCATTTAAATGTTTAATTCATTAGAGTCACGCCATATTTATTTTATCTATATATTGAATTTAGTTAGTTTATTTCTTTGCTTATTTTTTCTTAACATAAATTTTGTTTTTTTAATTTTTCCAGCTGTTGGTTCCTCTTTTTAAATCTAATATCTGAAAAATTGATTGACCTGTGTATCTTCATTTTTATTTATTTATTAACGTCCACTTATGCTACTATGGTTAATTGGGACTAACCGGTTGCCACCCTTTTCTAACCAGTGTGGGACCAAGGTTTTTTTTAATGGGTTCGTCACTAAATGAATTCCTATTTGCCCATGCGAGAATCGAACTCGCCACACTAGGTTTACCATGTGAGACCAGCGCTTTAATTCACATGGCTAACCCGAAGCCCTCTGTATCTTCAGCACCTTCCATCGGTAAGCAGCCTCGCAGTATTTTAGCAGGTTTCCTTTAAGCAAAATCACCTATTGAGGTTTTACTAATGGCGCAATTTTTGAAACATTTCTTCAAATGTTCATAACTCCTACTGAAGAGCTGATGAAAATGAGATCCGTTCAAATATATATATATATATATATATATATATATATATATATATATATATATATATATAGAGAGAGAGAGAGAGAGAGAGAGAGACAGACAGACAGACAGAGACAGAGAGACTCAGGATCACAATTCTAATAGTCCAATTCTAAGGAAAAGCTTTACTTAAAATTATGAAGTTGCCTATATGTACGCTGAGTACAGTATTCAGGATAGAAATAATACTTTGGATTGCTTGGAGATATTAAGGGTGAGTTTCAGAACGGGAATTGGAACTTAAATAAAAGGATGGACAGTTATAAGTCAGGTTTGGTTGGGGTTATGGCGTTGCCTCATATTGCTGAGCTCCCACCCGGACGTTTCCCGTCTCTCCCACTGTCAGGGCTGGAAATAACGGTTCTTTTTAAACTTATTGATTGTAGTTATATCTTGTTGGCTTTTTTTAATTGTTATTTTCATACATTGTATTTATTACTCCGTATGGTTGTATTCTATTCTTAAGAAATACAATGTTACATTAATTTAATTACATTCTTGTCAGTTATTACATCGATTGGCTATAGTCATATTGTTAACCATAGGAGTAAAGCATTGTACTCTCAGGGTGGGCGATTGAGTCTCCGAAAGTTCTAAGCACTAAAATAAAGAGGGATTTTTTGTCACTAGAGTACCCACGAAACATCATCTATATTGTTACAATAGAATTAAGAGGCCACAACCAGAAAGACATCCGTCCCGTAGGGGCTGCGTAAACGAAGCAGATTTCCCATAATTAATACACAAACGGTTGATCTCGTCTCATCACATATTTTATATTTCTAAGTAAAAATCCGATGAGTAGAAGTGGGGGTTTACCGAAGCCTGAAATAAGAAATTACGAATAACTCCCGTAATATTTTAGCTGCGAAATTAATGAAGAACCACAATTGTAGTGGATCAACAGTTCTATAATTTTTTTCGATACGATTCATAATAACGGAAGTATGAATTTTCGAATTGCTCCTTTTTGATGTCCGATTTCAGTCAATAACAAATATGATCATTGGTGTTGACTAGATAATTTAGTGTGGTTAAATACCGAGTATGGTATAGATCAAGTAAACATTGTCGAGATAAGAACGTGCAATCTTAATTGAAGACGCCATAGCACCACGCATTTCCTTGTATTTCGAATAATAAAGATCAATTGAAAACAATATTTAGGTTTAAAGCTTATAATAAAGAGGTTCATATTGTGAATGTGGATTTCAGAAGAATGAAAACTAAAAAATTTAAATATTTACGTTAATATTCATGTTAGAGAAAATATGTTTAATCAACATTTATAATTATTTAAATTTACAATAAGATTGATTCTATACAATTTTTTGGTCGAACTTATAATATATAAGATAATTATAAGCTTATAATATATAAGCAGAGCTGAGTCTCTGTTCAAGATCATTTCAGTAGGATAAAGGTTATGATAAAAAAAACAGAAATCTACAAATAAAAAAATGTCCGTCACGCAGGGGCTGCGTAAACTAAGCAGATTTCCCACGTGAAGGTTTACAATTGAGAAATCTGCATACTGGTAACACAATACCACCGTGATTAAATACAAACGGTAATGAGAAATCATTCAGTTAATTAACTGAAACGGCTTCTGAATTGTAAGAATAATTTATATTTTAATAACTCAAATTTTAGTAGCCTAAGAACTAAAGAAGGGGGGGGGCGGATGAACAGAACGTATTTGCATAAATCTCGCAAAGTAACGAAGGTAAGGTAAGGTAAGGTTAGAAACGACAGGTAAGGTTAGAAGAAGCTTCCACCTGCGCCGAGCAATGACAGAAATGGCCGACCTAATCCGAACTATACCCGACCACAGACTTCATAAAAATGCAAATATTTCGGTAAATATTCAAGAAAGAGAATAAATGTATATAACAATATTTATATTATAATTAATTTGCAATAAGATTGGTTCTATACAATTTTTCGATCTGATGCGTAATAACAGAGCCATTAACGAACTTGATCTGTCTTTTTACATAAAACGGTTAAATATCGAGTTTCGTAACGATCAAACAAAAATTGCGACCACTAGAGCGTTAACAGACAAATATATATATATATATATATATATATATATATATATATATATATATATATATATAATTTTGAACGGACTTCATTTTCGTCATCACCTGGGTAGGATCGATGGACATTTGAAGAATATTTCGAAAATCGCGTCATGAGTACGACCTCAGTAGCTGATTTCCCTTAAGGGAACAGAACACGTAATTTTCAGCAAGGAAGTAATTACGTCTGGTGTTAAGAACCAATAAAACAACTGATCTCAGCTGCTATCATGATCAAACAAAAATTCCGACCGCTAGAGCGGTAACAGTCAAGTATATATAATTTTGAACGGATTTCATTTTCGTCATTTCCTAGGTAGGACCAATGAACATTTGAGGATTCTTTTTCGGAAATCGCGTCATGAATAAAACCTCAGTAGCTGTTTCCCCCTTAGGGAAATATGCTAAAATAAATTATAAATAATTTATTATAGAATGAAAATTATCATAATGATAATAATAATTTAAATTAAGTAGAAGCGTTACGCCTAAATTGAAAACAAAAAATAAGCTCATAAATCAGGGTTAAATGGGTTTTTTCCTATTTCTACTTTTTGGCCTTTCAGTTCTTTAAAAGAACATGCCTTGTGTTTTTTTTCCCCCCAGAATTTATGTATATGATTTAGTTCACTATTCAAGGCATATATTCCCTCTTTCCGTGGAATGTTAGCCCAGATCCTACTGACACCAACTGTCCTCCCGATTAATCTGTGTAGAAAATTCCCATGTATTTAGAATTGGGAAAGCAGATTGGGGGAGATTTTGGTAACACAAAAAAGAAAATGATATTATATTCCATTATAGACCACTATTATTGATCTCTACCGTCGAAGTTAATATTCCTAAAACTCCTGCTCAAGATGTACTTATTGTAAATGTAAACCACAGATGTGACTGTGAATAATAGAACATATTACATTAAATAATTTCTAATCCTAAGAACAATTTTTATGGCTTATAATCATAAGTTTTTATTTTCCTTCAAGTTTTCGTATTGACTTGGGAAAATAATTTTAAACTTAGGATTGTAAATGCCAAGGAGGGCGAGACGTTTGCTTTAAAAAAATATAGAGTGGCGATGAGATCTGAAGATTTTTTTTTTTAGTGAATTCAAATCATAGACGTTATGAGGTCAAATATTAAGACTGAACGATGCGTCCATGATATTTCCTTTGTAAATAATAATTTAAATTCATTTTTTTCTCAAAATATAAAATTTATTTTAGGCAAAGCTAAAGTTATATTTTTCAAATACATTACACCTGTATTTTATCTTTGTTTTTAACGATAAATAAAACTTCAGATAATAGTGCAGTTAGATCTATTTGCTAAGCGTACAAGTAAACATATAGAAAGGTTTAGTTACTACATCTTCCTATCTGATATCGATTTCTAATTGATTGTCAGTAGGTTTTGAGGTTTTATTTAATTGCTATTTAATATAATCACAATTGTTTAAGGTTGATAAGATAATGTGTAGAGTGGATTTCATGCATCACATTTTTTTTTAGTTTAAGAATGTTGTGGTTCCTTAAGACTTAATTACACTGTTTTGTATAAAAGTCCTCCCTTCAACAGAAATGCTGTATTTTTATGTTTTGAGGTATACTGAATATGAATTGGAAGTCAGACAATTTTTATTAGGCACCATTTTATGTCAAATATGTGTTTTGGGTAAAAAAATGAGTCGTTTTTCGACATTTTTCGTTTCTTGAGGATTTTTTTTTATCATTGAAATCTTCAACGAAAAATGAAAACATTTATCTTTTTTTGAAGCTGTTACAATTCTATTACAACATGAAAAAATTGCGAAAGCTCAAGTGTTAGACTTCAAGAATTTGTCTGGTGCACAGTCAGAAATATAGGGACCCAGATTATACCTGCCTATTATCTTGAAGGTTCTAATACAATACTTACAGGGCTCCAAGGTGGTTTTAAGTTTCGCTACTTTTTAGCAGATTTCCCATAAGGGAAATCAGCTATTGAGAATGTGCTCATGACTCGATTTTTGAAAAAAGTTTTTCAAATTTCCATCGTTTCTACCTCGTAGATGAGGAAAATGAGGTCCGTTCAAAATTTTATATATATAATGTTTTATGTCAAGTTCGTTAAAGGCTAATCCGACCAGTGGTGGGGGGGAGGGGGGTTTAGAGGGGAGGATTGTTGAAAATCCGTAATATCTCCGTTATTATGCGTCGGCGTTATTATTGTAAATGTAATGCTCTATAAATGTTTTTATGTACGTATTTTCACTATCACTTATCATTAACCGAGATATTGAGCTATCGAGTAATATAATAGCTAATGTAATAATTCCATTATTTGAAGTGGGCGTTTACTCTAGGATGAAAAACATTGCTCTTAACTCCATTAATAATCAAGAAAGTGCAAATTATGTATTGTAGAATAATTAATTATTATTGATATCTATTTTCTTGTCCTAAAATTGATGAATTCCAATATATTTACTCCGACTTCCGGTCACTAAATAGAATTTATTAGTATTTCAAGAGTTGTATAAGGGATATGAATAATGCCATTTTATACTTTACTCACACTGACAAGAGTATTATTACTTGGATATAAAAACTTACGTTCGTCAATATCTTAGTTAATATTGCTTTTAACGGAAGAATGTTGACAAATTGAGTTCAAAATGTATTTTCCAATCCTAATATGTCTTTATGTTTTGACTGGAAACCATTACGAGAATAACCATTTCAATTCTTTCGATTACCACTTCGCAGGTATTACAACTGAATGACTACATTTACTGTCCAGTTATAGGTCATTTCTGTTTGGTGATGAAAATAACCGGATGATTTGCATATAGGCTAATACATTCTTGACATTGACACTATATACCATTTCTGTATCTAACACCGCCAGAAAGATATATTTCTATGGAAGATTACTCTGATTAATGTGGAGTAGAAAGGGATTGACTGAGAAAGTAAAATAACTAGAGCGTTGTAGTGAGATTAAGTAGATAGATCCTTAACAGAAAAGGTTGCCCGTTCTGACTAGCTCGTGTATAAAACTCAAGTCTTGATGTTTGTTATTGATTGGAAGTGTGTCTTTGTTGTTCAATATTTGAAGTGTACCCTTGTCCTGTAGCATTTTGGGGAGAAATAATTGATTTAATCTTATAACATAAAATTTAATCTTCTAAAAGTCAACAACATAAAAAAAGTCATTCATTTGCATATTTCTTTAAAAATACCATCTATTTTAGAAAGTGATAGCCTGTCTTCGGGTTCACTCGTTGGCAATGACCTTGAATTGTAAAATATTCCCAACCGTTCGTAAAAGTGTTTTCTTCCGTGATTTTTAAGAATAAAATGAAGACGTATCTTTTTAATAAAAACTGAGTGAAATAATACACTCTTGTTCCCACAAAAAAGTACGCCTCCCATAGGCCCAGATTTCCCACTTGAGGCCATGAAACCATTATTAACCTCATCTCACCATATATTTTACATTCCTAAGCAAAAATCCGATGACAGAAGTGAGGATTTACTGAAGGCTGAAAAAAAAGAAAGTACAATAAAATGTATAAACCAACAATTGTAGTGCATTAGTAGTTTAAAAAGAATGATTCTATAGCATTTTTCGTCGCTTCGACTCACAACAACGGAGATATTATGGATTTTCGAAACACCCACCCCTCTAATCACCCCCCCCCTCCCCATTCCTGGTCCGGTTTCAGTCACCAAATAAACATTTTCGAGTTCAGAGCGTAAAATCTTAAATGATGAAGTCATCACACAACATATTTGCATGCAACTCCAATAACAAAAGTTCATCAAAAACAATAATTCATATTTTAGCTTCCAATAAAGTCCACTGAATGCTTTTGAACCGACCACATTTTCGACATCTACTAGATAGAATCGATGGACATTTGAGGAAATTTTAACAATAAAAACAACATATACTTATATATATATATATATATATATATATATATATATATATATATATATATACTAGCCAAGGTACCCGGCTTCGCTCGGGAAATCATTTGAGACGGAAAGATTCTATTTTGTTTTTGGCAATGCTTCTATGTGTACAACTGCTCTTCCCGTCTGGGCTCATTTTTTCCCGTAAGGGTCCGTTGGCCGACTTATGGAAACAAATTTTTAGATTTGAAGAATAAATGAAAATGAGTCTCTAATCATTCCCTCTCCAATGTTTGACACACCGTGAATAATTCAGATCATAATCATGAATAGCATTTATTATTATTAAATATCGTCTATAATGAACGTATTTTCTGTTTACAACCTAGCTAATAGCCCGGGAAATCATAGTTGACTGACTAATGATGGTATTTTTATATTTTCTATAGAAAATCGTTGAAAAGCCAATGGGGATCGGAATATCGCAATTTTTCATTTCAGGCCTATCTTATAACCCCCACTCCCGGTTGGACCTAAAAATTTTAATATATCTTAGAATCGTGGAAGAATTCATGCTAATTCACATACCGAGTTTTGTTAAGTTCTGTTCAATAGTTAGTAGCCAACAAAGTTGTTGGCTCCCGCTCTAGTTTTTAGTGTACATCTCGCTTATACTTTATACGAGGATAGTGTTTATAACAAAAGTTACTTTAAATAACAAAATAAACAACTTGTGTCATGTGCATATTTGCAGAAAAACCAATAGAAAACGAAATACTGCTATTTTTAATTTCAGGCCTCCCTTACAACCCCCACTCCTGCCCGTCCCTAGAAATGTTAGTATGGCTTATTATAATGAAGGCAATAGTGCTAATACACATACCGAGTGTGCCAAATAAAATTGTTGACTCCCGCTATAATTTTTAGCGTATAACGCCTTTATACTTCAGTGTACGACATTAGTGTAATACAAAAGTTACTTTAAATAACAAACTAAACAACTTTTGTTATGTGCATATTTGCCGAAACCCCAATCGGAAACGAAATATCTCTATTTTTAATTTCAGGCCTCCATTATAACCCCCACTCATGTTGGTCTTAGTGAATATTAGCATAGCCTAAAGTCTAAGTTGGGTTAGTAGTAATATACATACCAAGTTTCATAAAAATCGGTTCAGCCGTTTACGCGTGAAAAGGTAACAAACAAACAAACACACACCAAAGAAAAAAAATGGAGTTATTGTTTCTATGACATGTGAAACGAAAAGTTATTGTGAAATTTCGAGAAAAAAATCCATGTACAGACAGAGGTTACAATTTTATATATATATATATATATATATATATATATATATATATATATAGATATAGATATTCGGTTGGCAATAGACCTATAAGTTCCTTAGCGAACCTGATAAAGACTCGAGGGATTCGTGATCAGAGTTTCTACGTAGTGAGAGATCACCTCGACGTTCCACACCCGTTAACCAAGGTCCTAGAATGAGTCTGTCCAGTAGACTGACGGCCCCATTGTATCGAGAGAGGGTCTCTGGCCCGTTCTCGCTATCAGCTTTCCTGTGGGCAGGAGCTAAGGGAGTCATAATCGTTAGTCATCTGAGGTGCTGACAGGCGTATATACTCTTTAGACTAGATTAGCGACCTCGTGAACTAATGTTCAGCTTTGGCGGCGATCGAACCTACATTTATTTTTGCCTTCAGCATGCTGAAAGTAGCAGTGTACTCACGCCTTAACCCGTACAGCCACCAGCGACTCCATATATCCATGTTTCTGTATATATATATATATATATATATATATATATATATATATATATATAGCTTTGAACAGACCTCATTTCCGCCATCTAGAAGGTAGATTTGATGGATATTTGAAGAAATGTTTTGAAAATTGGTTCATGAGTACAACCTAAATAGCTGCTTTACCTCAGGGGAAATTCGCTAATATGATTCTCTATTGGTTCGGCACAAAAATAAGTTGAATGATAAGCAAGATCACATTCAATTTCTCGACTAGTTCCATTGTTATATGGACTCCCAATATCACTTTTTCTGAACACGGTTTTTTTTTCTTCCATACTCCGTGCATGAAAATTATTGCCATGCAGGAACCATATTGACTAGAAACAGAATGGGGAAGTCATGAGAGTATTGTAGTGGTTTAATGTAATGTTAACGACTATAACCACAGTGTAATGGTGCGAAAACCGTAATGCCCATAACCGTAAATGATAAATACTTTCATAAACACTTTCTTAAGGCAAGTTATTTCCTATATTTTTTGCATTAGCAGAAGAAGTAGGAAATAACTTTAAATAATTTGTTTGCTTCAGTAAAACCTGACTCCAACTCAGTCACTAAGCATATTACATATACACATTTTGATCATTTTGGAACCAAATTTATTATAAGAAATTCAGGAGTTAGAATTTTGGATCAGATTTACTACATGATATAGGACACCCGGACTAAAGAAAAACTTTGTAATGGAGAGAAGTGGCTATTATGCCTATTTATAAAACACTCCATGAATTAAAATCTGAATTTTTATTTTTTAGCATATTTCTCTTCAGGGAAATTTGCTATTCAGGTCGTACTCATGATGCTATTTTCGAAATTTTTCTTCAAATGCCCTTCGATCCTACCCAGGAGATGACAAAAATGACGTCCGTTCAAAACTGTATATATATATATATATATATATATATATATATATATATATATATATATATATATATATACATTTATCTGTACATTTGTCTGTTATCGCTCTAGCAGTCGCAATTATTGTTTAATCGTCACCAAACTCGATATTTAGTCGTTTTATGTAGTAAAAAGAAAGATCAAGCGCGTTAACGGCTGAAATCGGACCAGGGGGGGGGGGTTTAGAAGGGAGAAATTTCGAAAAACGAAATATCTCCGTCTATATGTCGGATCGAAAAAAAGTAGAGAATCAATCTTATAGAAAATTAAATGTACTATAAATATTGTTATATACATTTATTCTCTATCTTCGATATTAACCGAGATATTTGCTTTTTTCAGATTTCAGCCTTCAGCAAACCCCCACTTCTACAAATGTTACATAAACAATACTCGGTTAATTAATAAACCATTCAAAGCTTAAATACCAAATATTGTTTTCAAGAGACATTTATTATACGAGATACAAACGAATATGTTCTGGTGACCCCCCCCCCCTTCTTAAGTTTTTGGACTACTTAAGTTCTATGGATTGAGATAAAAATTATTCTGAATCATTATAAATTACAGTACGAGGTATAATAAATATTTTCCAATCAAATTAATACGTTATATTCAGATATATTTCAGTAATTGTTTTTCTTTCCGGTAAGAAGTTGGCAGAATTGTTTGTTGGCGTTTCAGATGCTTTTTTTTTTGCTTTATTCTTATTATCGTTTGTATTTATTCTCTTAATATTCACGGTGGTGTTATGTTATCGGTATGTAGAATTATCTTTTGTTTAACTTCACTCCGGAAATCTGCTTAATTTACGCAGCCCCGACTGACGGACTTTTTGGAATAGTTCTTCTCTCCACAAACAATAAAATATCGTCTCTGACCACGTACCGGAAGTGGAGATAAATATGTTGTATATATACACACACATATACATAGTTTATGCAACTAAAACTATTGTTTTTCTGCCTCTCCGAAACACGGGGATCGGTTTTATTGCAATTAAGTTCCCATTTCACATTCTGCAAGTCTCCTGGCTATCCTGATTGATGGGACTTCCGAGAACAGTGAATGTGAGTGATAAAAAAAAAGAATTCACAGGCAACCGTTCAATTAGAAACGTCAGAAATAACTATAGTGTACTTGGTGAATTTGTTTTCACTTGAATTATGAGGTTAAATGAGCGAACCAATATTATTTTGCGAACGAGCAAGTTATTTTTTTATCAAAATATAAATAGCATTGAAGTGCGATTATGGAACTGAGGAACAGGAGAGGCTTAAAGTATTAGTTAGATTTATGGCATATCGTTACTTTTATCAGAGAGTCTAGATTTAAAGAACAAATAAGTAATGGGAAGTTTTCGCGATTGTTGGTTATGACTGTTTAGGGAGACGGTCTGCTAATATTTATATTCTAAATCTTAGAATTCCTAAGTGATTATTCTTCACATTCTAATGGCATCATTTCATTTTGAAAAAACCTGAGTACTTAGTCAGCATAATGGACTTTCAAAGTTTCTTGAATTCTTCGCAAATCTTTGTTCTATTAAGAGCAAGAGTTGTTCTATTACTCTTTCTAACTTGTAAACAGAGATAAAAAAAATGGTAGCTCATTACAAAATCGATGGTAAAATGAACCGAAATTGTATAGATCAATGCGTTTAAGCAACAATTCGCCTCTAATATTGAATTTCTATGTTTGTGCCGAATAGTATCCGATATTTTTGGTTTTGTATAAGTGGATTTATAATATTTGTTGCTGTTATTATTTTTTGCTACTAAGGCTAATTAAGACTTGTTATCTATTAGCTACCACCGTTTTTCAGCCACTAAATTCTTTGACCAACTATTACTGCCATCTATAAATGGCTTGCATCCGCCGTGTGCTGTATGATTTATTGGTATATAGCACCACTTAGATTAATTTTATTCTTTGGATGTCTATTCAGTGGGAGGTTAAAAAGCCCCGAAGATGGCTGCCTTAGTAATTCCTTTAGTAAATATAACCTATCTACACTGTCGGAAGGCAAATAAAATAGTTGGTGCACAAGGACATCATGCCCGTTTGGTTTTTATCTGATTAATGAAGATACGACCTGTGGTCAAGAGTTCTTGACGAAACCTAGGAGAATTTGTCTTGATTTGATTAGTCAGTGAGAAATTGCAAGTGTCTTGTGACAGAAAATGTTCCTGTATTTTCTTGACTTTCTGAGCGCCGTTGATTCCTTACATTACTTCCTAACATACACTATTAAACAAAGTATTATTTTTTCCATCACCTTTCTTTATCCCAATATTTCCCGTGCCTCTTTCTTGTTTGTATCTTATAGCTTTCTTTACCGTACTTCTTCATATAGTTCTTCTATGTTCCATTCCTAACACTGATTTTTGAGGACTTCCATGACGCATCTTTATGATATCTTCCGCCAGCATCTCCTTTTATTCACTAACTGTTAACGGGTTACGAAAACGTTTGAAAATTGCAGCGTGTTAATGTTAAAGGTTAGCATGTTCATTCGGCAATTACATGTAGGTTTTCTGACCGGACCCATGAAGAGTTTTAATGTTCAGAAGTTTGTTTAAAGTTTTGTAGAAAAACTTTCTTTTCGCCAGACTTTATGTGAGATGTGTGCCATAGTTAGTTTTAAATTTTAGTTGAAACCTCACGAATTAATTTCATTTAAAGCTTTGCGTTTTGTAAAGGTGCAATTGCAGTGAACTAAAATATGCATCTTTTAAATGTTATTTTCCTTTATTTATCTTTTCTTTTCATTCTCATATCTTTTATTATTTGCGTGATTTATTCCTTTTTATTTTATTAATTAGTCCAAATTGTGAGTCTTCTTAAGGTTATGATAATTACTACTATATTTTCATTTGTACACCTAATTCATAATTCCAGTAAGTTCGTATATACGATAACTGGCTCCAACAGTTTGGATTTGGTCAAAAGAATGTTAGATTTCGGGCATTGCTTGGTCTAGGAATGGTTGACCTCATTTCGTAACTTTCGAAACGTACACCTAGAACCGGATTCGTAAATATATGCTATATCAGTAATAATAATTAGTTTAGTTTTTCAGTTTATTTTAAATATTAAGTAATATTTGGAAGGTCTTTTGAATATGAAGTTTTTGTGCATAAAAAGGAATGCCAAGGCCTCAAGGAACCAGTTGTGTATCATGGTCAGGATATCATTCATATCTGAAGTTCACAAGTAGCATATTTCCCTTAATGAAACTAGCTATTAAAGATATCCTCATGATTTCTTGAAATCCCCACCGTTCCCACATAGCAGATAAAACAAAAGAGATCATTTCATATTCGTCTGCGTATAATGTGTCTGATAACGCTTGGTGGCCAACATTTTTGACAATTACCAAACTCAATGTTTAAACTTGTCTAGAACAATATTTCGTTTATGCCCGAAATCTGATCAGAAAGTGTGTGGAATTTAGAGAGAGTTATATATAAAATAGTAAGTGGCTCTTTTAATATGATATTCCTTGACGAAAATTGAATTGCTACTTTTATGGAATTCATTAATTTTTGTGGCTTTACATTTTTACTTTCTGGCACGAAGTGTTGTAACCGCACGAATTTTCGTTTTTCATATCGCAATGGAATTATTCGTTTTGAACCACCTCAAACCACTTTGACCAGCTTCGACTTGTGTCTGTTTGTATGGATGCATCTCCCATAACTCAAAACCGGTTAGCCATAGAATGTTGAAATTTCTATTTGGAATTTTTGTAATCTCTAGTTGAACATCTTCTATATTTGGATACAGAAAACTTGTATAGGATATTTTCTTCTTATCATGGAAAGATCTAGAAATTATGTTTTATATCATTTCTCGATCCTATGCATTTCAACGGAGATATCGTCCGTCACTTTCTAATGAAATAATTTTAAATGTAGTGAAACGAAGGGTTTTGTTTTTTAAATAGTGGTACAAGGATGCCATTTAGTGCCCACATGCCAGTTTTTTCAACTTCAAAAGTGATACTCTGATGACCTCATCTCACCATCTGTTCTCTATTTCTCCCACTGTAAGAAGCCTATGTATTACAGGAATTAAAGGGGTAGCTGGAACCCAAAAAAATGTTATTCGAAATTAAAAAAATTCAATTAACTCCGTTAGTGTTCTAGAAAACATATATAAAACAATATTGGTAGCAGCTTAAAATTCCAAGAACTTTTATTATTTTAAATATTCTTCCCCACACTTACTAGCCGACATATTCCGAATTTTCAGAATTCTCCCTCTGGTCATTTGAATAAATCTTTCGAAAATAGCGCCCAGAGTATTCACTAGATGGTTTCCTTTAAGAGAAATCTGATGAAAGGGGGAGAGCTTATTACTACTCTAGTGTAATTCTTTCTTTTGTTCAGTTTGGGAGGGACTAAAAGTTTCAAGTTGTTTGCCACGACTTTGTTATAACAATAATGTAGACAATAAATTTATGTTAACTTAATGGTTCAGGGAAAGTTTTCTCTCTGGTCAATTCTAGCTCTGAAATGAGATATTATGTTTTGTAATATTGGCATGACTGAAATAACTAAAACATCTTGAAAACATTGATTTTACTTATAAAAACGTTAATGGCTGTATAGAAAATATAATTTTACGCACACACACACACACACACACACACACACAAGTACTTTCCATTTTGTCGTTAAACCCAGAAATATATTGACAAACATGTTTTTTTATGCCAAACCTAAACCCCATTGTCGGTGATAAAATAGTGGATGTTAACATTATTCATTCCCTTAACTCGTATGAAAACATTTTTGACTTCGATGTAGACATTTTTATAGAATACGAATGAATAAGCCGGAAGTCAAAACTTCAAATTATATAAAAACTAATAATGCTTTAGGACCTTAATCGTTATTCCGAACAGAGTATGTTCTCTAAATGTTCTCGATAGAATGAATATTAACGAAGATATTGGCGAAAATGTGTTTTAACATCGGAGTACATAAGAATTTCCCGAATTATTTAGTTTAGTTCTACGAGTAATCCTTTCATCTCCATTTGAATTGGGTCTAACAATGAATATAGACCTTGAACGAAACAAATTTATTCTTAATGACTTTTTGTAAAATGTGATCGAGAAATAGCGGGAGTTAAGTGGACAAATTGTCATCTAGCTTTGCTGTTTATCACCTACATTTCTTTATCTCATACTCTTTACTTAAATAGCTTTTCAATGTGGTTAGAGTGCAACTAAATAATATAGGGAGAATTCGTTCGAATAAACTAACTGGTAAATGTTTCATGCAAGTAAATGTTTCAATCAAAAAGCCCTACAAAAATGTAATATTATATGAAAGTATATATTAATTACTCTTTTTACCGGGTCCGGATCTTACTGTTCATTTTTATTATCAAATGTAATAATAATGCTTTCAGACAGCTTAGTGTTTTTACTAAGTAAACTTAATTTACCGCATAGCTTGTTAATTATTGTTCTTTTCCTGTGATATTTTTTAATTATTACTGTTTTAATTGAGAAATTCTAATTGTGGTATTCCATGGATTATAAACTGGGTGGTTTTGTTGTATTTAATAAAAACCAAATGCAATGTTTGATTTAAGCATCTTTATTTATTAATTTAAAGTTCTCTTCGGATCCTCCTTGGGCCTATTCATCAAGCTCCACTGAAACGTTTCTCCGAAACGTTGGCAAAATAAATTATATATATATATATATATATATATATATATATATATATATATATATAAACATATTTTTTAATTTTACCGTACACTTTTAAATTATATTTTTTTGATATTGTAGTCGTTAATTTTGTTGTCTTCTTCTTTTTAGATTATTTTTGTTGCTTCAAGTTTTTCCATTGGTTCTTTATAATTATCCATCTATTCCTTTATTCATTGAGCTAATCCTCTCTTGTGTAGGTCTTTAAATAAATAGTTTAAAGAGCTATTAACTCACATGATTTATTATAGGAATAAATGAACTTTCATGAGATATTCTCGGAATCCTTACTCTCTACTAGTAGTTCCGTTTATTCAAATTACTTCATCAAGGACTAATTACTTCTATTTTCACTTTATTTTTAAGGTTTTCTTGAACGTTGCAATACTAGATATAGTGTTTTAGTGTATTTCAGCTGAAGAAAAACTAGCTTTAGAAATTGTTCTTAGGTTACGTTTTTCCATAAATTCTTCAAATATCCATCGGTCCTAAGAAATTCAGGTGATTTCAAACATGCTTTTTAGCAGATTTCCCTTAAGGGAAATCAGCTATTGAGGTTGTACTCATGACGGAATTTTCGACTTTTTTCTTCAAATGTCCATCGATCCTACCTAGTAGATGACGAAAATGAGGTCCGTTCAAAACTGTATATATATATCTATATATATATATATATATATATATATATCTATCTATATATTTGTCTGTTACCGCTCTAGCGGTCGCAATTTTTGTTTGATCCTTACCAAACTTCATATTTAAGCGTTTTATGTAAAAAGAAAGATCAAGTTCGTTAACGGCTGAAATCGGACCAGTGGGAGGGGGGGTTTAGAGGGGAGGATTTTCGAAAATTCGAAATATCTCCGTTACTATACGTCGGATCAAAAGATTGTATAGAACCAATCTTATTGCAAATTAAATTTACTATAAATATTGTTCTATATATTAATTCTCTATCTTGAATATTAACCGAGATATTTGCATTTGTATTCTGCGTGTCACCAATAGGCTATGTTCGGATTTTCCGACGAGAGCTCTGGCGGCCGTTTCCATAACTATCGTCCCTCGTGAATCGGTTTAGAGGTTATGTTAACTGTTAGAAACTACTGGGTTATTACGCCCTAAATAATGTTTTTTAGGTTTAGAGGTTTCTTACTACTACAGTTGTTATTAAGCAGATTTCTCCATTGTAAAACTTCACGTGGGAAATCTGCTTAGTTTACGCAGCCCCTGCGTGACGGACTTTTTTTTAATGCTTTAGTAGCCGAAATATAAGCTTGCTTTCCGCTCTGTCATTAAAGGCTTCAGAAAAGATTTGAAGCATGATAAATTAAAGAACGGAAGCTATTCAAAGGCTCCTTCAAGCATAGTTTGTGTGACGGCGGGTAGAGGGTCAGAGTGATCCTTTCCTAGCCCAGTCCATCTCACCATAGGCTGGTGTGTAGAAATTAAAAAGAAAATATATATACTAAAAAAAAATGCCGGGTTGTTGATAAACATTGAATTATATTGTACATATTTCGACAAATAATAGTATTGTTATATATATATGCTTATAAATAAATGAAATAAATTAAACTCTACTGAATTATAAAGGTAAATTAAGAATTAACTCCTAACTCCAAATATTAAAAAAAAAGGATTATTTGAATAATTGAATGAGGTTATTTCATTAAAAGAAGAAAAAAAAAAAGAAATTAAATAACATTCCTAAACGGTCTTGGACCTTGAATAATTTTCCTTTTTTTGGATTATCTAAAATTACCATATATTATGTACATATATAATCTACAATAGAAAGATGATGGTCGCCTTGAGCAAAGTCGATTCAATGAGGAAGAAGAAACTCACAGTCTTGGTGAATGCGGGGGAGGAATCAGGTACCTGATACTTGAATTAAATGACATTCCACCATTTTTCTTCCGCAACGGCCGTCCTGAAACTGCTGGGCTCCAAGAAGAATGTTTTGTTCCAAATGTGGAAAAGTCTTGAGCGTGTTGAAGACGTTCTTGGAACGGGAGGACGCTGGAGAGTGCTGGCTGGAGACTGCAGTTGCTTGGCCGGTAGAACAACAGACTCTTGACGCACGTCGCTTGTCATCAGCTGGCTGCCGATACGTGCCGAGCGATCCCGACTACCGCCGATTCCCGCCATTCACTACTTAATAAACTAAATACCTAAATTATTTATACTTATAATTTACTATTATTATTTAATTAATAAATATATATTTTTAGCAGATTTCCCTTGAGGGAAATCAGCTATTGAGGTCGTACTCATGACGCGAGTTTTGAAAAATTTCCTCAAATGTCCATCGATCCTACCCAGGAGATGACGAAAATGAGGTCCGTTCAAAATTATATATATATATATCTATCTATCTATATATATATATATATATATATATATATATATATATATATATATATATATATATATGTCTGTTAATGCTCTAGCGGTCGCAATTTTTGTTTGATCGTTACCTAACTTCATATTTAAGCGTTTTACGTAAAAAGAAAGATCAAGTTCGTTAATGGCTGAAATTGGACCAGTGGGAGGGGGGGTTTAGAGGGGGGATTTTTGAAAATTCAAAATATCTCCGTTATTATGCGTCGGATCGAAAAACTGTGTAAAATCAATCTTATTGTAAATTAAATTTACTATAAATATTGTTCTATACATTTATTCTTTATCTTGAATATTAACCGAGATATTTGCATTTGTATTGTGTGTGTGGTCGACGGAACCCCGCCTTGTTCCGGACTCTCCGCGAGAGCTCTGGTGGCCGTTTCCAGAACTATTCGTCCCTCGTGAATAGGTTTAGAGATCCCTTCCTACTACAGCTGTTATTAGGCGGATTTCTCTATTGTATAACTTCACGTGGGAAATCTGCTTAGTTTACGCAGCCCCTGCGTGACGGACTTTTACATTCACTTAATGTAAAAGTCCGTCACGCAGGGGCTGCGTAAACTAAGCAGATTTCCCACGTGAAGTTATACAATAGAGAAATCCGCCTAATAACAGCTGTAGTAGGAAGGGATCTCTAAACCTATTCACGAGGGACGAATAGTTCTGGAAACGGCCACCAGAGCTCTCGCGGAGAGTCCGGAACAAGGCGGGGTTCCGTCGACCACACACACAATACAAATGCAAATATCTCGGTTAATATTCAAGATAAAGAATAAATGTATAGAACAATATTTATAGTAAATTTAATTTAATTTAATTAAATTTACTATAAATGTTGTTCTATACATTTATTCTGCATCTTGAATATTAACCGAGATATTTGCGTTTGTATTCTGTGTGTGGTCGGCAGGAGTCGGCTGTTCGGTACTTTCCGGCGGCCGTTTTCGTAATTGTTCGTCCCTCGTGAATAAGTTTAGAGATCCCTTACTACTTCACTTGTTATTGGGCATATTTCACTATTGTAAAACTTCATGTGGGAAATCTGCTTAGTTTACGCAGCCCCTGCGTAACGGACTTTTTTAAACGTTGCGTACTTTTTCGGACTTTTTTTTTCATCAGTGGACTATTTCACTTTTTACCACCGGCAACCATGATAATATGGTTTTGTCCTTCGGAACTTACTGGAGTAATCAGTATGACCCTAAGGCTGGAAAGTTTGGAGACCTCTGGTCTAGAATGTAAAATCCCAATTGATAGCGCCTCGCCAAACATATTTGAGTATAACTCACATGGCGAAAGTACAGTGAAATAATATTTCATATTTAAGCTTAAGAATCGAATGTTTCATGATATATCAGCTTATTGGTATTATGAAATTAGTAGAAATGAAGATTGAATACTGAAACCTAAATACTGAGACATTTTTCGAAAATCGCATCTTGAGAACAACCTCAATAGCTGAAAGAAGAGAAATTTGCTAAAATTAACGGCTGTAAAGGTATATTGTACATTATTGATGTCATCTCACAACTCAACCCATACACTCATTTTCTGTTCTTAGAAAAAAAGTAAAATAAAAATCATATTATTTGGAATTAAAACAAAAAAAAATCCTTAAAGTACTTAGTATCTGGTATAATATGAGCGAGGAAGTTTCTAAGTGGAACACGTGGTTCCAAATCTCAAACACTAAAAACAGTATAGTGTAATAAAAAAAATAATACCCTAGTTCTACTTATTTATTACTCTGGGACCAGATTTTTCGAGGTTGCTCTCTTCTCTTTACTACTCTAAAGCGATGTAGAATTCTGCATACAACTAGCCTAAACTGGAAAGGTTTTTACCAACAGTAATAAAAAACATACTCTGTGACTTACTAATCAGAAATTTTAAACCACATAAAATATTATTGAATTTCGATACTTTACTCTTATATTTTATTTTTATTTTGCTATTAACTGGATGCCGTTTTTAACAGATCGGTAAAAAATGTTATGACAGGAAAATATTAACACAGGAATATTATAATTGATCGTACGATATTTATGAACAGGATGTTTTCTCAACCTTCATAGCAATTATAATGATCGCAGGAAGAAGAAATGACTTCTGACTCCGAGTCTTGTATAGCATCGTAGATAATTGTCGAAACAGATGAACTTGTTATTGTCTCCTATTACATTTACAATTTTTTTTTAATAATGTAGCTCGACTAAATTGTGTAAAAAGAGTTGGTGCTGATTTCTAGTATGAGGCAAATTGAAGGTTGAAACCCTCGCTTCACTTTAAAGGACTAAATATAATCTACAGGTTGGTATAGCCTAAGGACAGTCACATAAGTCATGAATACAGTGTTGTTATTGTCAATTTTCGCTAATTCTTGTTGTTTTTTAACGGTCTTATTTTTTTTATATTAACTGTGAACGAATTTTGTTAAATCGTTACTGAAGGCTAGATCTACGTTACATTCATTGTCTAAAATGAGATAGTCACATAGTATCCTCTTTTCAGGTCATCCGCTCTTGCCGTGTCCTTGTTGTGTTACCACATTCACTCATATCCCTATAATCAATGCTGTCATTCAATTCATTCATACTTAGTTCACGCATGCACACTTTCAGATCTGGAAACTACTAACCCTCCACTCGTCCATTCCTGGCCAGTGCGGAGAAACGTCTTTCACACAGCCCTTATTATATATTTCACAATATTCTGTAGAACGAAACAGGTCATTCGTTCGTCCGCCATCGCCGATGTAGTATTTTTGCCCAGTAGTTCATATTGTATTTGGGAATATTTGCAGTTATGTTTCTTATCATCTTACAACAGTAATTTATGTATATGTACTTCGACGCTGGGAATGAAGGACTTGTAGATAGGCTGATTGAATTTGAGTCTTTCATTTATTTATGGACAGCTCCATCTATGAAATGATTTTTTTTTAAAGCTTACTTCTGTAGTAAGCACTATTTTAATTTGTTCTAATATGTTTAAAATTAGCTGTTCTCCATGGTTTATGCTGAGATCTTAATCATAATCATTGAGTCATTCTCCTTCACAATAATTTTAGCAGATTTCCCTTAAGGGAAATCAGCTATTGAGGACGTACTCATGAAGCAATTCTCGAAAAATGTCTTCAAAATGTCCATGGATCCTACCCAGGAGATGACGAAAATGAGGTCCGTTCAAAATTATACATATATATATATATATATATATATATATATATATTTGTCAACACTAGCGGTCGCAATTTTTGTTTGACCGTTACGAAACCCGATATTTAACCGTTTTATGTAAAAAGACAGATCAAGTTCGTTAATGGCTGAAATCGGACTAGAGGGAGGGGGGGTTAGAGGGGGATTTTTGAAAATTCAAAATATCTCCGTTATTATCCATCGGATCGAAAAATTGTATAGGGCCAATCTTATTGCAAATTAAATATACTATAAATATTGTTATATACATTTATTCTCTATCTTGAATATTAACCGAGATATTTGCATTTTTATGGTCTGTGGTCGGGTATAGTTCGGATTAGGTCGGTCATGTCCGTCATTGCTTGGCTCAAGTGGAAGCTTCTTCAAACCTTACCTGTCGTTTCTAACCTTACATTAGCTTCATTACTTTGTGAGATTTATGCAAATTCGTTCTGCTCACCCGCCCTCCCCCCCTTCTTTAGTTCTTGGACTACTAAAATTTTAGTTATTAAAATATAAATTATTCTTACAATTCAGAAGCCGTTTCAGTTCGGAATTTATTTTAATTAACTGGAAGATTTCTCATTACCGTTTGTATTTAATCACGGTGGTGTTGTGTTACCAGTATGCAGATTTCTCTATTGTAAAACTTCACGAGGGAAATCTGCTTAGTTTAGGTAGCCCCTGCGTTACGGACTTTTTGAGTACTTACGGACGCTTGTGCCTCCATGTTCAGAGGATCGTGTTAAAATCATCTTCCCAAAAGCGTCTTCACTTATGTTATGGAGAAAGTTCTCAAGACATCTATTACTTCTTGCATCTTTAAGGGCGAGTTCCTTCGCACTTCAATAACATAAATGAATGGATTAATCAACGTCAACCCATACAAGAAGATTTCTGGGAAATTTTCTGCTGACTTGAGGAAGTCTGTTTCACACCAACATCGATTTACCTCTATACTGACAATACTTGGGAGAAACCGACTTGGGTCCGGGAGGCCTCAGTAACATGCTCTGACATTTTATAATTAATAAAGCCATTTGTTGACTTCATTTTCAATTTTTATGGTACTTTTTTGGGGGGGGCACGTTTAATCCTTCGTGGCACTAGTACATTCAGATACCTCCTAAATAAATGTTGTCAAGAAAAAACAAAATCCATCAATCCTGATAATAAGCAGTCAAGAGTTTACAGTAGGCTATATTTATCACCATTCTTACAGTGATTCCTAGAATAACTTTTAAAAAATTGTTGAAAAAAAAGTAGTTTATGGCCGACAATGTTTTGTTTTCATTGTTTGATTTATTATCAAATTATTTTTAATAGAAAGTTATCGTATTTGGCATTCTCATGCCTATATTCCATAAAGGATCCCTTCACTGATATCAGTGCTCCATCACATGTTAGTAGGTAAATAAGAAGGTGTATTATAAGCATTCAAGGTAGTTGCTTAATAAGAGAATTGCACAATTCTTCCGCATACTATTCAGTGTAAATGCTTTTCTGAAGTCTCTTACATCCATTAATCCAGTGCTATCAATAGTAAATGCAAATCACCTAGTAACTCTGTTGTAAAGAGGAGTTATTTTATTACCAAAATTTATTATAAATTCCATGAGTATGTGTTTGTCTTTAAATCTCCAGAGGCCTTAATTTTTAGCAGATTTCCCTTAAGGGAAATCAGCTATTGAGGTCGTACTCATGACGCGAGTTTTGAAAAATTTCCTTAAATGTACATCGATTCTACCCAGGAGATGAATATAAGGTCCGTTCAAAATTATATATATATATATATATATATATATATATATATATATATATATATATATATATATATATATTTGTCTGTTAACGCTCTAGCGGTCGCAATTTTTGTTTGATCGTTACAAACTTCATATTTAATCGTTTTATGTAAAAAGAAAGATCAAGTTCGTTAATGGCTGAAATTGGACCAGTGAGAGGGGGGATTATTGAAAATTCGAAGTATCTCCGTTATTATGCGTCGGATCGAAAAATAGTATAGAATCAATCTTATTGCAAATTAAATTTACTATAAATATTATTCTATACATTTATTTTGTATCTTGAATATTAACCGAGATATTTGCATTTGTATTGTGTGTGTGGTCGGCTATGTTCGAGACTTTCCACAGAGAGCTATTGCGGCCGTTTCCGTAACTATTCATCCCTCGTGAATAGGTTTAGAGATTCTTTACTACTATTGCAGATTTCCCTAGTGTAAAACTTCACGTGGGAAATCTGCTTAGTTTACTCAGCCCCTGCGTGACGTACTTTTTTTTTGGTTTATCGTGTACTTACTTTTGTTAAAATGTCTCTTGAAAGAGATACTAACATCTCTTGTTTTATTGTAAAGGCCAAGTTATTTAATTGTAGTATTTGATTGAGAACTCTAAACTTTGTTGATAAACTTATTTTAGACATTAGTTGTATCTTGTTTGAAAAATAAGAAGAAGTTCCTGGTATTATTATATATTTACGACCATTTTATTTAACTACGGTTAATCTGTATTGGTTTTTCACAGGCTACCACCCTTTTTTATCCAGGGTGTTACTATGGATATTACTTAGTGAGTTCGATCACTAAATAAATTCCTATTGCCCAGGGGGGAATCGAACCCACGAGTCTAATTAGAAACCCTACTATATCTATTTTGCCTTATGTCTCGCTTTTATGCCGCGTGTTGTTACATGGCCTTCATATGAGAGAGGATAGGAATAGAAGGAAGATGAAGTATAACATAAGTTTTTTTAATAATTCAGAATTATAATCACTTACTACTATAATCTCTATTGATTAGTTATTGAGTAACTGTTGAATAATCACTAGAAGATAGAAGTAATCCATTATATATATCTTAAGTATTTTCAGAATCCTAATAAAATATTGGAAGGACAAATTGAGCATTTTCGTAGTATAGTGGTCTTGTAAATGTCCATTATAGAGTCTTCGCTCTAATTAATTTGTTTCTGAATGCCTATTGGTAATTTTTACATTAAAAATATGCTTAGTTGACACAGTCTCTACTTGGCGGAATATTTATTCTCTTTTAGAATGAGTAATGTACACTTCAATCAATTTATGATGACCTCGATAAATAATTGATTACTTCTGCTAAAATCCGTGCAACTTGTACTTTTGCAAATTAGACTTTCTAAATCAATTTATTTTCAAGAAGCATTTTAATTCAATCACATTGTCATTTGCCTCCAAAGTACGAACGAAAATACTATACGTCTTGATTTTCATGTATATATTTCAATGTTTTCCCTTCTCATAAGGTAATAGAAAACTGAAATTAAGCTGAATTAGCTGAAGCTAACGGCAATGTTCTGGCAAAAGTTCTTTTATGATGAGTTAAAACCCGGATATTTAAAGCTGGGTAAAATATTTGTGCTTATCCGTGCGAAATTCAACACGTACGCACGTATTTCAATGATGACTATTATCTTATCTAAGGGTTATAATTTGTACTCACCTTGAAGTCTCAGAAAACTCTGTTAGTCATATTGAGGCCTTACCCCTCAATATGACTAACTCTTACCGAGCGTTTCTGATTTATTCAACAAATCTTTTAATTGTTTAAGGTCTCTTATTGTGAAAATTTTATTTTAACATTTTAAATTAGGGAATTGAAAATAAATGATACTGAGCAAAGTCGCCTAGTTGCGGAGTTCATGAAATAAATATAATAATCATAGTAATAGGAGAAGTCCTTACATCCAATTTACAGCATTGCTGTTTGACAATGTCCTTTTGCGACCGGGTTTTAGCTGTCAATTATGATTTGCTTTTAGAATTCTGAATTTTTTTTTTTTTTTTTTTTTTTTTTTTTTTTTTAAGTAATTTGTCTCAAGTTGAGTTCAAACAGTTTTCAAATTGTTGTTTTATTCTAATAATTAGGGCGTTACCTAGATAACTAGAAAAAAATCCGTTATTTGAAGTGTTCAGCTGCATTATTTTTTTCCTTAAAATTGTTCTACCTTATTTTATCGTTAACAAATATGCGTAGGCTTTATAGGGAAATTGCCATTTTAAAATCTGAGAACTTTCCACTTGTTCACAAAGATTGGGAAGAGTGATGGAGAAACTATAGGAACGGTTACTAGTACGAGGATTGTAGACTCTAGGTGGTTTTATATATATATATATATACTGTGTGAAAATACATCCCTAAATACAAATAGGGGTATTTTTATCCCATTAAAAAACAGCTAAATACTGTAACATATTCACTTCAGCATATCGAAATGAAGCAAGTTATTGGTTCTAGCAGATTTGTACTCATGACACGATGTTCGAAACATTTTTTCAAATGCCTATCGAGTGCGACGAAAATGAGGCACGTTCACAAATATACATATATTGTTACTGCTCTAACGGTCACAATCTCCGTCATATCTACCCCAAATTCGATATTTAAACGTTTTATATAAGACTAAAGGTTAAGTTAGTTAACGGCTGAAATAAAACCTGTGGTGGGGGGGGGTTAAAGGGATTTTCGGAAATTCGACATATCTCGGTTATTATGCGTCAGATCGGAAAATTGCATAGAAACAATGCTATTGCAAATTTAATTGTCTATAAGTATTTTCTTAGTCATGAATATTAACCGATATTTTGTATTTTATGGTTTTGAGCATTCTGTGGGCCCCCACTCCTACTCAAAGCATTAACAGTAGGCTGCTTTATCATGAACTACTTTAATCTAAGCTTAAATAACAAATATTATTTTCTTTAAAGTTTTACTGCGTGAGGTACATGCTACTACGTTGTGTGATGACGTCATAATATAAGAATTAGCGTTCTTAACCCGAAAACGTTCATTTGATCTATGCCGTACTTGATATTTAACGGTTTCATTTTAGTCTATAATTCCTAGTCATTGATCGTTGAAATCGGACCAAGTATTGGCGGGTTTAGATGGGAGAGGATTCAATAATTCAAAATTTTTCAGTTATTATGTGATGGATCGAAAAAATGTGAAGGCCCTTAATTGACTGATGCTCTACAATTATTATTCCATACATAACATACATTACTAGTTATTCCTACTTTATTGTATTTTATCTACAGTAAACGCCTACATCTAGTCATTGGAGTTTTACTTAGAAACAGAAAATATATGGTGTGAAATGATCAAGATTCTGCCATGCTACCGCGTGAGAAAGCAGGTTAGTTAACGCAGCTCCTGCGTGACGCACCTTTTTGGTGCTTCTACTCGTCAGTCGAGATTTCGGACATTTTCATCCAATCTCATCATCAGGCCTGATATCAACAGTAAACTATCGTCTGGAAGGACTCTTTAAATCTGTGTAGAAATGTATGAAATATGTATAAACATGTGTGTTTGTGGTGTGAGGAATCAGGTTAAGAGTATGAACTACGATACATTACTATTTCTTGTATGTGAGTACGGTATGCAACGAACTAGGTCGCGCCACTGACCTAGGAAATAACCTTAACCTTGAATAGCCTCTTGCAGAACTTATTTTATGGGTCTTTTATGGTTTTTGCTTTGCTATACAACACTTACCTATATATGCTTATCTATAGCATTCTTTTTTAAAAGTGAATTTATATGTATTTGTGATGTCTCAATGTAATCCACACTACTTCGAATTTAGCCAAGAACAAAAAATATTCTTTAGTATTGACAGAAAAGGTTAAATATCGAGTATGGTATAGATCAAATAAACATTTAAAAACTAGTTAAAACGTAAAATCTAAATTGATCACTTCATCATACGACGTATCTCGCATAAGAAAGGGTTCTTGAAAACAATATTTAATATATAACCTTAGAATAAAGTGTTCTATGATATAACAGGTAGTTGTTGATATGAAATGATAAGGAGCGGGGGTTTACTTAATACTGAAATCTAAAAAAATCCAAATATCTCTGCTAATATACACGACAGAAAAATATCTACATATAAATGTTTATTGATAGGCATTAGAGTTTTTTTTTGGGTAAGAAGGTTAACATTTTGTTGTGGTTAATTCATTAAATAATATCCTAAGTCCCAACCTGGCTAGAAAAGGGTGGTCACTTGTAGAAAACCCGACCCAATTAGCCTGAGTTGCAAAAAGTGGGCGTTTAATAAATAATAATAATAATGTTTATACATAGTATTATTTGAAATATGATTGGTTATGTAGAATTTTTCGATTCGAATTATAATAACGGAGATTAAATTTAATAAATAAATTAGTTTAGTACAAACTTATTAATGTGTTAATGTAGTAGTGTATTACCATTGGGTTTTTATAAATGAATGTTATTATTTATTTAAAAGGAATGGGTACCCCTGAAAAGGTGGTAGGTCAACCAAGAACCGCGTGGGGTAGTAATTGTTTATAAAGTTTGGGGGGGAAGGTTTTTTTTTTTTTAGTATTCCTTTCCATTAAGTTATGAAGAATATATACATCCTTTCTTTTCCTAATGCCGAAATAAGGTTTCCTTTAGGCCTTATAAATAATCAAATGCTTTGACTTGTTCAATTACTTGTTGATTTTCCTTTCCTGCCTTGCAGATTTCCTTTGAGAGGAATTAACTACAGATTTCCTCTAAGAGAAATAATCTAATGAGACTGTGGGCTTTAAAATATAGCTATTAATTTTATTTTAAATAAACATATATTTTTTGTCATTTTATGTGCCATGACTTTCGTCCTGGCAAGGAAGGATATCTTAGTTAAACACATTCGGTATGAGGTTTCTTTACACGATTAGACTATACTAAACAACATACCGAATTAATGCGACTCACCAGGAAGAGAAGGTGTTGTTTTATGTCACTTCTATCTGGTTTCCCTAAAGGAAATTAGGTTTTTATGACTTATTGACGTCATCTGTGTGTCATCTTCAGGTAGGCACAGTCATATTAAATATTTTTTTGAATGATGCATTAAGGAAATATGTCTTGGATTTTGTGTGAAGTAGCAGTCGGTATTGTCATCCTTTTCCTAACGGCCGTTTTTTAGCGTTACATTTAAATATTACATTCGTCGATTTTTAGCTCCAAATAATGAATGCCTAGAATAGTGGTTGTCTGTATTTATTCTGTGAAGCTTATTGTTTAGAAGGCAGGAGATTGACTAATTTACTCTGAAGTAAGTAATTTAGTCAATTACCTTGCAAACTATTCTCTGTTTTAATCTTCCCTTTTGAAATCTTTTACGCAAATACAATAGTTACTTCAATATACGTAGAGAAATAGCTTTTATCTTTGGCTTTCTCAGCCGTCATTGGGTAACTATGACGTTGGTTCTACTTTATCCGTTTGGGCAAAGAGGATTTACTTAGCAACGGAGTTACTGGCTATGGCCCTTAGTCTTAGGCTCTTAGGAGCATGAAATTGGCGTTAATTTATAAATAGGTCTAAATAAAACAAACATTTTGTTACTCGAAATTGAAGAAACTTTAATGCAAACAATATTGAGTATACTCGACCTAAGTAACATATAAAAAAATCCTTATTAACAAGGATTCTTTTGTGAAGTTGTGAAGAGATTTGTAATTAATTAAGCTAATTTCGAACAGAAGAAGAAAGAAACTTTTACTTTGGTCTATTACAACAAAGATATTATACACAAATTGTTGCATTTGTTACAAAATTAAGATATTTTGGTACAGTCTCGGACGTAGTCGTTCTTCAATAGTTGCACCTAAATTATAATGAGTGGACTTGACATCGGAAGGCAGGCATGATATTTCCTTACAAGTTGTTGAACTGAAATAGGAGCAACCTCCAACAGAAGATAATCACTTAGACGGACGGGACTATCTAAATTGTAAGATTTTGGAATAGTAACACATTCATAGGATCATTCAACTATTCTTGTGTTAGAAAATTATCAGTGCACAGCGAACAAGATGCAATAATCAAAACATCCCGATGCACTATCAAGGAAGGGGAGCACACAATACTGTTACCCACAGGTTAGACAGCATATATTTTATCATTTAGTATCTCATAACCTTTTCCCCCTTTAAAGAAATTATACGCTTTATAATAAATTAAACGAAAACTTTTTTTTCACAAATAACTTTTTGTTCAGAGCTCATTAATTAAAGGGCTATGAGCCACTCGGTTGCGCTTCGGTAGTCCCAAAACTTTACTAACGATTGAAGACTTGTCCTTGTACTTTGACGTTCTGGCCCCACGCTAGGCATGCTGCTGATCATCGGACTTTGCTGTGTTGGTGTTGACAGGGCATTCTGTCATGGAGCAGTTCTGGGGACAGATGTTTTGTTCCTCTTTGGTGAAGGATTGGGCAATCCGAGGCAAACAGATGATTCATTGCTAGGAGAAGAATTTTTGTCTTCTGGTATATCATCTTCATCTTCAGGACTGTTAAGAGTCTTGTAACGTGCCCATGTTTTATCAGTTGGGAATGTAAACGCGTCCTCAGGGTGAAACATTTAATAATTTTCCATTTACCCAAATTCCCCACACTTTTTGAGAATTCTTTACCCACCCGTCTTCTCGTTGAACGACTTTGTCTGACTCCCTACCTTGCATGCTAATTTGCTATTTTTATTTCAAGGGTTGTAGTATTTAAAGGATTAGAATGGAGGTGATCCAATCTGGTTCTGAACCTGCGACCCAGTAATGCTTGTGCTGGTGACACATGTGTAGTAGCACAAGGAACATTTATTTAATGTAACAAAAAAGTCCGTCAAGCAGGGGCTGCGTAAACTAAGCATATTTCCCTCGTGAAGTTTAGTAATAGATAAATCTACATACTGGTAACACAACACCACCGTGAGTAAATAGAAACGGAAATAACAAATGTTTCATCCAATTTCAATAACCTGCCGGCAGGAAGCGTTAGCAATGTAAATAAACATTTTCAGATTTCAGCCGTTAAATAACTTGATCTTTCTTTTTACATAAAACGACTAAATATCGAGTTTGGTAACAATTAAACAATAATTGCGACCGCTGGAGCGGTAACAGGCAAATGTATGTATGTATATATATATATATATATATATATATATATATATATATATTTGTCTGTTACCGCTCTATATATATATACAGTTTTGAACGGACCTCATTTTCATCATCCCCTAGGTAGGATCGATGGACATTTGAAGAAAAATTTCGAAAATTGCGTCATGAGTACGACCTCAATAGCTGATTTCACTTTAGGAAACATACATACTATGTACGTGCTAATGCCTTGCTTTTCAATAAACTGTATGTAGCAGGCAATTTGTAAAGCACCATGGGCCTAAGTTTCGATGGCACAGTCACTCGATTCCTCCAATTGACTACGCTTTCTTCTTCTTGTAGCTCATTGCAGTGGCGAAAAAACAGAATGTCTTCTGGGACGGTATGAGGTCAACCGACTCTCAGGTAAATCGATATCTTCTTCAGGACAATATCTTTCTTAGTTATAAGATTTCCTCATACTGTAGAGTTAGGTCTCCTTTTTTCTTCTAACACGTAGATGTACACACATAGATACACTGTTCTTCATTAGTTTGATACTGTGAAATTAAGAAATTCTTGTTCAACGGAACAACAACCAGACAGCGTCGGTTTTCTGAAAATTCAAATAAATTGAATCGAATCCCAAGTCATTCGCAGAAACCTGATATTAAATTTGAATCGCAGACCACCTCGTAAGGAACTTAATAGAATTGAGCTACTTTTTAGTTAATCTGTATCCACCACTATAATAAAACTCAAAAAAGGATTAATTAAAATATTAAAATTGTAATAATCTCTAAATAACCCTTTCAAATTATTGCTGCATGACGTGGAGAATCAATAATCAATATTAAATTACAGCTAAGGCAAGATAACGATTCCAAGGTCAGCCTTCCTGAAATTGTTTTCGTACAACAGTGCTCCTATGTCTTTCAAACAAAATTGGGGGATATTTTAAATCAGGGGCCTATTCAACGATATTGACTGGACTATTACCTTATATTATGGAATAAACTAAAGATCAAAAATATACACGTTACGTGGAGCCATCTTTATCATCACTTAGTTAATGTTGGCTCCCCTGAACTCATTTTGTTTCAAGTTCTATGAGATTATAATGTTGGCACTAGTTTATCATTAACATCAAATGTAAACGTATTTTTTTACCTTGTTTTATTTCGACCAACGGCAATTCAGCGTAAAGAAATGACTTGGTGCCATTCTAAAGCTTCTTTTATAATGGAGAAGCGGACCACGTACCTGTCATTTACAAACATGGTGTTGGAAGCAAATTGAATGTTTGGTTCATCATCATGGAATGCATTGACGAACCTTTTTGTGTGTGTGTTTGTGTGGAGAGTATTTCTTTAAGAACCATTAAATCCTACAAGTTTCGCGTCACTCAGATATTTCTTCAGGTGCATCAATAAAAGGATTTGTTAGTCGCTCAGGCCTTGAACCTGGGGATCCAATATTCCACTATAATAAAGCCATGTCTTTACGCATACTGAAATACTTGTTCTGTTTGTTAATAAAGCTTTGAAGTTTGAAGGTTAAAGTTGTTAAGCGAAAATAGTTGGCGAGGAGAGCTGGACGGTCTGTACTTTTTTGGGGCTAGAACTCATTCCTGTCTAATTAAATTTCCTTGTATCTTTGTAACAATGAACTTCACTGTAAAAATGAAATCAGATACTATCCTATGTGTCGTTATTTGGGGCAAACATTTATGGCTTCTCAGATTTAAAGATAATACAGGAAAAGGCTGCCAAAATATTCCTACATCAACTACTAAAGTAGAAACTTAAAGACGTAACTTAATTTACATGCTATTAAGATAACATTAAAAAATAACAAATTATTAAATAAAGATCTGCTACATGTCCATATGAAGTGCCTACACATCACAGTAATGACACAATGATGAAGTCAAGCCGCGTCATAACATAAAGATTTAATTTCCTTCAGGGATATCAGAAAGAAGTGACATCAAACAGCACCTCTTCTCAGTTTCCCGTATGAGTGCATTCCGGGATATGTTCTACATAAATATGTAAATATGAAGACTTGAATATGTAGTCATGTGGCTAATGAGGAATTGCTCAACATTTTCGATCGTAAATGTAATTCACAGTTTTCAAAAGGGGTTGATACAGAGAAAAGATTGGTTTTCTAGTTATTGAGATTCTAAAAATGAAAGACAATTGACTTAAAGAAAATGACAGACTAACAAAATCTTTTCGGGTCCATGATAGTTTTTTTCTCTAAATATCCGCTGAAATTCGAGGAGAAGAGTCTTATTTGCAATAAGGTTTTAATAGCTTTAGAAAGGACCACTCCTATTTATTGCAATGAAGTAATAAACAGACTAAGAGCCAATATTTGAATTTAATAACTAACTATCCCGGCAACATTGTAGAGAAAAATATTAAAAGAGCATAGAAGAAAACTTATAATCAAAAGAAGAAAATATCTTTAAAACAGAGGTTTTTGATTTCCAAGACAAGATATATTTATTTATTTTTTTTAAAATAAGAAAAAAGTAGATTCCAGTACAGGTAACTGTATTTTATTTCTTTATCAAGCGACTTAAATGGTCAAATACATTCCCTGAAAATAACAAAAAGATAGCAATTTATAAATGATTTCTTATCAGCAATAAAATAATATAGCATTAGAACAGAACAAACCAAAAAATTAAAAACTACTATCGTTAAAACTAATTATTTTCTACTTAAATACAATTCAATAATTTTCTATAATTGTCAGGTTGTAATCATTTCATCTTATTCTCAGCTACATCGTTTGAAAATGTCATTAATTTTATTTATATAACTCTGCTATTAGTGATAGACGTTGTCATTTCACAAATATCCTCATTACCCTTTAAATATTGTTTAGTTCTAACCTATGCAATTGTTAAATTCTCTTCAAGTAAAATGTTTGTTGTTCTCCAGGTTTTTAACATTCTGAAAACGTTTGTCTATTTTTATTTTGTACTAAGATTGGATTCAGTAAGTCATTTAAGTAGTTTATAATATCATTGTCATTGATAGGCCATACAATTTTAAATCTATCACCGATTCATAAAACATTGCACAAATTATTTTGGAATATCCTTAGGAAATAAATTTACAATTCAATTTATATTAAATTTAAAAATTTGCTCCCCCCATTCAAAAAAACATTTTTTCAGGTTCCAACTATACATAAAATGTGCATTATATTTAATTATGCCCTATTATAAATCCAGAAAAGTATTTAAGACAATTTAAATCTTGTCCAAATTATTTTTCATAATTTATGCTTATTCCATAATATTTCTTCTAGATAATTCTTAATTCTTCTTCATTTTAGAACTTAGTTCTATTATAGTTTAAACTTCAACAACTTCATTGCAGTTGTAGAGAATTTGTTCCAAAACACTAAAAAGATTCATTGTTTGTTTTTGTATATTAACTAAAGCACTTATGACTCTTCTTTCGCGTCTTCAAAAAGTTGATTCGGTGGAAAGTGAATATTGTTTTAAAGGAGGGAATGCAGTGAGTGAAAGGAACAGATAAAGAGAGAGAGGGTGTGTGAGTGTGAGATAATGTTTTTTTTTTTTTTTGTGACACCTGAATCACACAGTAGAAGACGAATATATGCTAACATAGTTTTTTGCCAATTATTTAGCCTTTATTTTCATGAGTGTTTTCCCAACCACTGTTCATCAAAGAATGTCACTCACTTTGAACAATTGTAATTAATTTTAATTACTTCTTGATTCTTTTCACGGCTCTCGGCAATGTAAACATGCCTTTATATTAGTCCAAAAATAACCTCCTTCCTTTTATTGAAGGTAAACTGGATATTTTTGGGGAGCGGTTGCTTTTACGTTCTTTATTCTTCTTGACTTCTATATTCCTATTTTTTTTTTTACCCACTCAGATTTTTAATTATTTGTTTTGTCCTCTACAAGATTTTTTTTTCCTATGAAAAGTTATATTTGGAACCTATAAAATGAGAGTTAATAATTATCTTTTGGGTCGCAATAAATTTGCCTTTTGACTAAATTCAATTGTGACTTCAGTTTTAATATATCCACACATGAAAAAAAAAAAAAACAAAAAAAACATTGCGCCGTCTTTAGAATTGGGTGTTACAATACTCTTTTTTTTCATCATTTTGAATTATTTATTCATGAGAATTGAATAAATTCGCATTTCTGAGAACAACATTTTATTTAGGTGTGGCACAATTTGGGTAATTTAATTTCTTTCTTGTAGTTATATTAACATTCACTCTTCACCACTATGGCTGATTGGAACAGGTTATCTAAAGATTATCACAAATTGAATAACAAATAAAAGTGAATAGTTGGTAAAACACCGGTTATATATGTTTTATTATATGTTTATAATAAAACATATGTTTATACTACTACTAATAACTACTGTAATTACTACAGACGTAGTAAAGGCTATGGGTGCCGGACATTTTCTACTATCGACTATTTTTAACACTTAATGGAATTGGCGTATACTTTCCACTATGATTACGAGGGGAGGGGGTCAACGTAATTATTATAAAATGATCAAATATATGTATACCCCTCGCTTCCTTCCCTTTTATTGTTTTCGTGGGCCTATGCCTTTATTTTTTCACTTTTTTCATGACATGGCCTTCTTAATGGCAAAAATTTTGATTCCTAACACATAATTTGTTTATAAATTAATTACTAGATCTTGATTCATTTTTTTGTTACTGGACTATAATATAGTCACATTATGTTTTGCATTATTTCTTAACTTAAAGTGGCTACAATATCAAATTAAAACAAATTGATACAATTTTTGATTACAATTTGGACAGATTCCTTTCGAGAGTGGGTGGAGAATACTTCTTTTCCGTTTCTTCTCGTAGGATATATTTTTATCTCGCTTATGAAATCAGCTAAAGATTAGTCTTGAAGTTCAGTTGAGTGAATTGTGTTATTCAGTACGAAAAGAAAAATATAGTCCACTATTAGGCTTATTTATTGACGGTACCAAGTATGACCTCTTTGAATAGATATTAGACCATTTTGAACACTTGAACCATTTTGAACACTGGAAGCGCACTTGAAGCGAATGGATCTTCGTTCAAGGTCAAGCAAATGGATCTTCGTTCAAGGTCTTTTGTGGTTGCTGGCTAATAAGGAAATTATGGAAACAGCTTTGTATCCTCTAACGCGGGGAAGGGATTCATTTTGAGTGCTCCAAAAGGGTAGGGGGAAGTTTAGCATAAAGCGGACGTTAATGAAAATAATCCGAAAGTTTTAAGATTAAATAGTAAATATATCGGGTTAAAAGATACATAGTGTGTCAAACTTGCACGTGGGAAATCTGCTTAGCTTATGCAGCGCGTCCCGGACTTTTCTAACATATTTTCATGTTTCTAAATTAAATATTCTTATTACTTGTTGGTAATGAATCTAACAAATGGTATCACATACTTCCCTACATTTCTGAGTATTTTGTAAGCTACAAAATTATGAAAATAATAATATAGCAGGTGAAATGAAATTACTAACTATATTAGCCATTTGTTAGTTTGGTAAAATAGCTAAAATGAGATCACTAATTTTTTTTAAATAATATAAATTTTTATTTTTATTAAATGATTAAATAACGTCCACTTTTTGCAACTAAGGCTAATTGGGACGGGTTATCTACAGGTTACCATCCTTTTCTAGCCAGGGTGGGACTAAGGATTTTATTTAGTGAATTTAATATAATATTTTGATATTAATATTGGCTGCCTGGGTATTCCGTTCATAAAATAATTAAGTATTACTTGTGATGGTGTTGTGACAATCTATCAAAATAATCTCAAATAATCTGCCCTGGATAATGAGAAGATCTGAAAATCTGATTTCATACCAGGTACTGGAGCATTAGGGGTTTGCTAACATTGTGCGTTAGTGTCAGCGCAAGCGAACAGATAGTCCGGCTCCTTGAAGCTGGTAGCGAGTCACACGCCCTCGGATGTGGGGCCTGTCAGTCTACTAAAGACAATCCATTTTATTTCCTTATTGGCTAACGGGGATTTAACTTTGAGTTCATCGGATGAGCGTAAAACGTGATCAGGAATCCCCAGATGACGCGTAAAGCTCATTAATAACAATTGAAAAAAAAAAAAAACTAATATAACACACAAGAAATTCTTATCTTAGCTATATGCCGCTACATGAGTTAATGTGGGTAAACCCTTGACAAGAATATTGACAGCAGCTCAATACCTTAGGCACTTAAAACACTGTTTGCTCAAAGTGTACAGGAATCGTTTATCCTATATCATTTGAGAGGTTAAAAATTCCATTTCAATGGCGCTCTTGAATTTCTCAAGAACATAACGCTATAACTATTGTGATCCCCATATTGGCTTTAATAGCAAGGAATAAATCCGTGTGATGAGGATTTATTCCTTGCTATTAATGCATATCACTCCTTTTAGCAGATTTCACTTAAGGTAAATCAGCTATTGTGGTTGTACTCATGGCGCGATTTACGGAGAATTTCTCGTCCATCGATCCTACCTAGTAGCAGACGAAAATGAGGTCTGTTCAAAAATATATTATGTCGGTTACCGCTCTAGCAGTCGCCATTTTCGTTGAATCGTTGCCTACCTCGATGTTTAGTCGTTTTATGTAAAAAGAAAGATCAAGTTCATTAACGGCTGAAATTGGACAAGGGGAGAGGGGTTTAGATGGGGAGAATTTTGAAAATTCAAAATATCTCCGTTAGTATAAGTCGGATCGAAAAAGTGTGTAGAATACATCTTATTGAAAACTAAATGTACTATAAATATTGTCGTATACATTTATTCTCTATCTTGAATATTAACCGAGATATTTGCATTTTTCAGTTTTCAGCATTCAGTAAACCCCCACTTCTGTTCGTGTTACATAAACAATACTCATTTATCTAATAAACCCCCCCCCCTCGTCTTAAATTCTTGGACTACTAAAATTTGATTGATTGAGATAAACATTATCCTGATTCATTATAAATTACAGTACTAGATATAATATATAGTTTTGAATAAAATTAATATGTTATATTCTGATATGTTTCAGTTATTGTTTTTCTTTCCGATGGGCCGTTGGCAGACCTGCTTGTTTACATTTGAGATGCTTCCCGTTGTGAGGGGAAAGATTTCTTATCACTGTTTGTATTCATTCAGGGTGGTGTTGTGTTAGCAGTATGTAGGTTAATCTATTATTTAACTTCACGAGGCAAATCTGCGTAGTTAACGCAGCCCTGCGTGACGGACTTTATATTTGTTGTTAGTTTTTTTATTGAGTTTAATTTGGGAATTGAATTTGTATTAAGCAATATTAAAGGTGCTTCATAGAAGCCGGTATCTTAATACATCGATCCGGAATTTACTTCATGCTGGGACTGAGTAAATTTTTCACGTGTAGTGACCAACAGTTGACTACACCTTACTTTTTATTCTCCATTGCTATAATAATAATAATGAAATGTAAACAAAACGTGAAATATACGTGGAAGCGTATTGCTATAATTGCTTAAAATGGGATTCGCATGAATATAGGCATGGGGAATTTCTGATCGTGAAAACACTTAAATACGAATTACTTTAATACCCCAGTTAGAAAAAAACTGTATACAATGAATTTTAAAGTAACTTACTTTTTAATAAGATTGGTTTTCCTGGCCAACACATTACAAAGGTGATTCTTGAGAATTGAATTACATTCTATCTCTTTTATCTTTTTTAAATTCGTTAATCTTTAGTATTAGAAGAAACACTAAGGTTGTGATCAAATAGTAATTGCGCTCGCTAGAGCTTTACCAAAAAAAATATTTGAATTTAAGAAGTCCTTAAAGATTTTTAGTGGAGAATCAGAGTTGAGAATTTGAACTCATTAGAATTCTGACGGGAAATAAGGTGCGTAACAGTCGGATGAATGTTGTGTAGAAATGAAGGTGATAATTATTAGACATATCCTAGAACACAGAGAATTCTCAGTTAGCTCGGAAGAAAAAAATCCGTCACCCAGAGGCTGAGTAAATGAATGAAGCGGTAAAATATTCAGTACGGAATAGATCAAATAAACCTTTTCGAGACCAGATCGTAAAATCTTAATTGATTACGTCATCGCACAACGAATTTGCAAGCAACTCCCATAATTAAAAGCTCTTGAAAACAATATTTCGTATTTAAGCTTAGAACAAAGTGGTCCACTATATGCCAGCATATCATTGTTATGTCATAAGTAGGAGTGGGGATTCAGTTTAGAATGAAGACTAAACAATCCAAATATATTGGTTCATTTCCATGATAGAGAAAATATGTATATAACATTATTTATAGGCGATTAAATTTACAATAGGATTGGTCAAGTACAAATTTTCGATCCGTCATACTAACGCAGATATTTTAAAATTTCAAAATTCCCCTTCACGCTGGTCCGATTTCTGCCATTAACGAACTTGATCTTCCTTTTACGTAAAAAGATTAAATATCGGGTTTGGTAACGATCAAACAAACCACCACTAGTGCGTTAACAGATATATAATCTGAGGAAATATTTTGAAAAACTCGTTATGAGTACCGCCGCACTAGCTGATTTCCCTTAAGGGAAACCTTCTAAAATTGCATTGACCCACAAAAACTCACCAGGAGTCCACTTAATACGAACGTATTACAAAAGCCATATTTGTGTATTTTTAGCAGACTTCCGTTAAGGGAAATCTGCTATTGAGGTTGACTCATGACTCGATTTTCGAAAAATTTCTCGTCCATCGATCCTATCTAGTAGATGACGGAAATGAGATTCGTTCAAAATTGTGTGTGTGTTGTGTGTGTGTGTGTGTGTGTGTGTGTGTGTGTGTCCTTGTGTGTATGTGTATTACCATCCTAGCGGTCGCAATTTGGGTTTAATCGTTATCAAACTCGATATTTAATTGACTTATGTAAAATGAAAGATCAAGTTCGTTACTGGCTGAAATCTGACCAGTGGGGGGGGAGGGGGGTTAGACAATGTAGACGTTGGAAACCTCCTCAGGGTGATCAGAATATTACTTAGTGACTGATCAGTTTCAGTTACATCCGCCCTGGATTGAGCTGTTGCCATCTTTAGACTGTAATGTCCAATACAATACTCCAGGGAATGCGTCGCCCATGAATACTTGACCCTCTTATCAAAGCCGTGTTGCAGAACCCGCCACTTCATGGACAGCTGAGTCAATATTTTCACTATCAATATTATGGGTGATGAACATTTATATTATTTTATTTGTTATTTTGTAATTTCATTTTAGTTTCTTGTTCGAAATAAAGGGAGTGCTTTAATATTTAAAAAAAAAATCCGTTTTCAGTTTTTTGGTGTAATTTTCAGTTTTGAGCCCATTTTGACTAGTTTTGGCGTGACGTACGAGTGAATGTAGGTGACAGATCTCTCATAACACAGAATGATTAGTCTTGGAGTGTTCAAATGAGGATTTTGGTATCGTCTACGTCTTCAGGTCCACTGTTGAACGAACTCGACTTAGAAGGAAGGGGAATTTAGAAACATGCGTTAATAAAAACAAATCAAATTTTTGCCTATTTGAGATTCAAAAATTTTGTATACATCAGTCAATAAATTATGTTCTACAGGTTTTTTTTGATCAGATGGATTAGGACGGAGATATCGCACACCACTTTCAAAATAAATAATCTGAAATGAAGTTAATTTTTATCAATTTGTTTATTTAATAATAAGAAATCAAGGAAGTCATGTGCTGTCCACTTTAGATTTTTTAAGTATACAAAAAATGTTGAATTTTTTATAATAAACACTTCGTTTATCTTTTAATGAAATCCAATTTTTAACTAAATAGATTTGTAAGACCATGCATACTCGTATAGAATACATGGTCGACGTCTATATGGTCGTAAAAATGTATTTAGTTAAGAATTGGATTTCATTAAAAGAAAAAAAAAGTATTTATTATACACAACATTTTTTGTATAATTAAAAAATCTAAAGTGGACAGCACATGACTTCCTTGATTTCTTATTAAATTAAATAAACAAATTTATACAAATTAACTTCATTTAAGATTATTTATTTTCAAAGTCGTGTGCATTGTCTCCGTTCTAATGCATCTGATCAAAAACACGTGTAGAGTTAAAACTATTGTATACAAAATGTTTGAATTTCAAATAGGGAAAAATTTGCGCTAATTTAAAAAAGGAAGATTGTTTTGGTAAAGGGGGATAAGGAGTGGTTAAAAAAATATGTTCAAGTCGACCGATGCCTATGCTAAATATATAACAGACTATACTCGAGATAGCAGACCATTAAGTAGTGCTTGGATCAAGTTGCTATAGGCTTCATAATATAGCTCGTACATTACAGCTGTATACAGCTGGTATACGCTACTTAGCAGATGTAGCAGGCCCTACTGGTAATAAATAAAATCCGTCACGCAGGGGTTGCGTAAACTATGCAGATTTCCCTCGTGATGTTTAACAATAGATAAATCTACATACTAGTAACACAATAGCACCGTCAACATCAAGTGAATAAATACAAACGATAATAAGAAACCTCCAGACGGGAACGTAAACAAGCAGGCGTGCCAACTTCTCAAAGGAAAGAAAAACAATTACTGATATGTATCAGAATATAACATATTAATTTTATTGAAAACTATTTACTATATCTAGTACTGTAATTTATGTTTTATAATAATTTTAGTAGGCCAAAAACTTAAGAAGGGGGGGTCACCTTAACATATTTGCATTTACCTCGTACAATAAAGGTCTCTTGTAAACAATTTATGGTATTTAAGCCTCGAATAATGTGTTTTATTACATAACAGAGTATTGTTTATGTAACATGAGTAAAAGTGGGGGTTTGCTCAAGGCTGAAAACTGAAAAATGCAATTAACTCGGTTAAAATTCAAGATAGAGAATAATTGTATCTAGCAATATTTATAGTAAATGTAATTTACAGTAAGATTGGTTCTCTACACTGTTTTGATCCGACGTATAGTAACGGAGGTATTTCGAAGTTTCGAAAATTCCCCCTCCCATAGGTTTGATTTCAGCCATTAACAAACTTGATCTGTTTTTCTACATAAAATGTTTTAATATCGAGTTTGGTATTGATCAAACAAAAATCAAATATTGCGACCACTAGAGCGTTAACAGACAAATATATATAGGATCGATGGGCATTTGAAAAAGTTTTTCGAAAATCGTGCCATGAGTACGACCACAATAGTTGATTTCCCTTGAGGGAAATCTGCTAAAAATACGTAGTAGCGTAAAGTCGACGTTAAATAAGAACTATAACATGAATACCTACCTACTCCTGATATTTTTTACGAAAAAATCCGTGAAATCAACAGTTTATAACTAGCCATTCTATTTTACTGGAAGAATGCACGCTCTGCAAAGGGAGTTTTATTTCTTTCGACCTGATATTACTTGTTATAAACCTTTTTGATTCGTTTCATTGTAAATGAGTTACTAAAGGGTATTTATGAATGAAGACCTTATTCATTTGTCGCCTCTGTTATAAAATCGATGTCGCAGGGAACATTACCTCTTCCTAGTATCGATACCTGGAAGTAGAGCTATAAGTTGGGCGATCAAACTTTTAAGTACACGGAAACGCCCCAGATAGAAATAATTTAGACTTTTGATAGTTTGCGTCAATTCATTTATTTACAGATAAAACAATAATCTGACGGAAAATTTCATTTCTGGATTTTCTGGAGGGTGACTTATTCCAGTGATTATGTATGTAGTTCCTATAATCAATGAATGTTCTTAATTTCTGGACATTATTTTTGCCCGAGCTAACAACGGACAAAAATAACGTCCGTTCAAATTTCTTAATTATTGGTGTATTCATGCGTTGAGCCATGGGCGATTGGCAAGCTGGTCCTGTTCAATTATAACTCCTGATAATTGATAAACATTTTAAAAACTTAAATAAAATCATTAATGTAAATTTATAAATGGTTCTAAAAAAAATAAATAAAATGACGTAACTGAGTACTTGTTCCATTTAGAGTATATGCGTACATAAATAAAATATATTTCAAAAGCGCTGGTGGTTTGAGAATCATACAGGAATAGGAAATGCCCATTTCTCCACAATAACATTTATTAAGTACCATACCGTAAAACTCCCCAACTTTGTGACACTCAAGATTTTGGGCATGACTCTAGCGGCTCTGGGGATTAATCTTAAGATCCGAAATGAATCCGAGAGGTTGCGGCACCTGCTTGTAAGTAAGTATTAATCCCCAGAGCCACTAGAGTGCTCTGTATGCCCAAAATCTTGAGTGTCACAAAGTTGAGAGCCTGTCACAAAGTTAGGGAGTTTTTAGGTAGCTATTTGAGAGCAAGAGCTCTTTCTTTAATGCCCTGGCATCACTCAAATATTTCACATTATAATCCACAACAATTAAAATATGAGAAATAACTACATGCTTTTAAAAACAACTATGAGTATACATAGTTTACTTGCAGAGTAAGAACGCCAAATTCTTTATAATTGAAATTGTTAAGGATAAGATGTTTTTATTCTTGGAGTATAGAATCACTTCCTACATCTAAACTTTGAAGAAATATAATGTTTTGCAATAAGTATTCAAATATTAACATTCTATAAATATATGCTTAATATCATTATGAAATAGAATACCCTAATAGTAATTATAAATTTAGGCATAGTGTGACAGAGAAATTTAACTTTAATTATATCTTTTATTTTCTTATATTTTAATTCTTGTCTAATATAATCTTTTGAAATATCAATTGAGTCATGACAGAGCACTGAAGATGGAGCTCAGGCACTGAAATCTTCTTGTTTTCAATGAATGTTTTGTAGTGAGGTTTCTAATTTATATTCATTGATAGTAAATTGGTTCTTACATTTCCCATAAGGATGACATTATTGCTTTATGAAGTTTTGAAACATCTATTGCAGTAGACTTCTATTTATTTGCTTGGTTCAATGCAACGGGTTATTAGAAGGCTTTTACATTTTCGAGAATACTTGATTTTTGTAAGAACTTTAATTCTCTGGAAACTGGGTCTTCATGGCCAGCAATAATTTCGTTGAGTGAAGCTCCTAGTTTACATTACTCTTTTATTCGTTTGAATTTCGGCCAGCGACATAAAAGATGACCCACCGCAAGCTTATTGGGTGACATGTAATGCATATTGGAGGATGTAGGTTCCTTAATAAATATCCATGCGTACACAATGTATGTCCTATTCGAAGTCGTACCAAGATAACGTATTTTCTTTTCTTTTTTCCCTGAACGAGGTTGACAATTGATTGATTCCTTTTTTTAATATATATTGCTCGTTTTCCTTCCTATTATTGTTGGCAATGACTCAGAATTTTCAGTTTCTTGGGAGAAAGCTTTATCTTGCTCACTGATTTCATTATGCAAAACAATTTTCTTGTATACACCTTGTTTATTTGGAGGAAAATCTATTTGAATATTGTATATCCTATAATTACTGAAAATCAAAAGTTCCAGTTTTTATTTTTTGACGGGTCAGAGAATATTCTTGTTAGCTAGAATTTAGTAAAACATTTTTTGCACTATTATTAGACTATTAGAATAGGTAAATAAGCTATAGATTATTTCCATATTCAAAAATTTTCCCTTTGGTTTTAGCCTATTATCAAAATAAAAAATACTTTGTTTTTTTTAATTTTATGTTATATATTACATTATCAACTCGTCTGCTGAACTGCTGAAAGAATCTGGTGTTTTCATGTTTCTCATTCTGACTTCTATTTATTTATTTAAGTGTTAGATTAATAAGCAGGTATAAAAATGTTATTGAATGGTACTGTTAGAAAAATGACTGGGTTAATTGGTTTTGAGATATTTTCCAATGACACATTTAACCTTGTGACAAGCCACTCGAAGGTAATGATGTTTTCTTTTTGTTTAGTAAGTAGATTTGAACAATGTAAACGTATAACAATATTATATTGGTCAATGTGAGTGTGTAGTAAATTTTTACTGTATCAAGATGTAAACAATAAAACATTGTATAACACCTACACGTGTGATTTTGAGTCTCGCCACAATGTTACGTCCTTGTCTAATATTTTTCAGCAGGGGCAGAGAGAATTGGTTTTTATCCTCTTTGATGATATATCATGGCATGGAATCAACCAACCCAACCAGCCGGATATATCAGTCTGAGACTAATTATTCTTGTAATTAATACAATAAAATATCATATTACCATTTTTATTTCCTAAAGAGAAGTGCTTGACGGTGGAAGTTAGATATCTGACGTGATACGTCTTAGTCGAGAACAGCCATTTTTTAGGGCTCTGATGATGGAGCTCTTGCTCTGAAAATACTCTGTCCATGTTAAATATGCTGTTTGTGGAAGGAGGGCCTGTTCTTTTTTTCTACGAAATATTATGTTAAATAAATTCAATCAAATCACTGCTTTATATCATTAAGGCATAATTATAATACTGCCCCTAGACAGCTCGTAGCATTGTATGCTATTATTTGTATTTTACTATGTTAAGCACTGTAGGGGTTGTCTGCTAATTATAATCCTTTCAAACATCATTTAAGAAATTAAGAAAATTTCCGTATTTGTAATTGAGAATTATACAAAGTCAATAAAAATCGATAAATAAAATTTATTCTCTTACGTTAATTAATAACAATATACTCGTATAACTAAACAATATATCATATGCAATTTAAATACTGCTTTGTTGTCTAGTGAAATGTGTTATGAGTCTATCATGGGCTGGTTAATCTAAGGAGAATTCAACAGAATTATGGGAATGAAGTGGCAGAACTCTAATATCGCCACCTACACATTTAATTCTTTCTTTCTCTCTCAGTTATCTAAACGTGTTTAGATCTGAGGTGATTTAACATCTCTTAACCCCTACTCCTAGGGTTCTGGTTCAAATTCATTGCCCTTAATCATTAGTTTCTCATGAAAAGTTTAACGATGAAATAAAAATGACTGACTCTAGAGTGTGTGTGTGTGTGTTTATACAACTACCGTCAGCAAGCAAAGTTGGCGTAGGTTCGATCACCGCCAAGGGAAAAACATTAGATTACGAATTCGCTACCAAAGAGCACTAGTGTAGCAGTAGTTATTGATTAGCGAGGATCTAAACAGTATATACTTCTGACAGCCCCTCGGGATAACTTGCCATTACGACTCTTGTTAAATCCCCTCCAAAGGCAGCCACACAGTGTGAACTGACCCTTCGGGAGACAACTCATTCCAGGTTCTCCTCGGATAACGGAGGTTGTACGTGAAGTTGCTCACTGACTACCTAAAAACCCGGATCGCAAATCCCTCGTGTCTCTCTCCGGGGTAGCTAAGGATCTTAAAGGTCGAATGCCAACCGAAAAAAAAATTATATGTATAATAAACATCGAATAACGAAGAGGTTATCATCCTGCATACATTGTTTATTTCGTAACCGGTTAGAGTGATAATATGGGTTACCATTTAAAGCTGGAATTCCATTAAAAAAAATATTCAAATAGCTTCCTACATCCTTCAAGGACAAAAACAAAATAATAATAAGAAATAAACTTTCATGGACTAATGAATAAACATGTAACTAAAACCGTTATACATTTTTTAAAAATATTTACAAATTGACTTGGCCTGGTGTGATATTTAAATTAGAATTTGTTTTTTAAAAACGCTACCAGTGTACCATAGCCTTCATCGACTCGCGGTGTGTGTCCGCGTGTATTACTGGTCAAGTGGCCGATATATTTATTTGAACGAAATAAAACTCGATATTTTAAGGTTCCTTGTAAGAACTAATGGCCGCCTTTCATAAAGGTAGAAATATGACTAGGAGTATGCAAAAATACAAAATTTCGTTGTTGAAGTAGTGTGCTACAATCAATGTTTTGTCCATATTTTTTAATGTAGTTGTTGTATTTTTCCCTTCCCAAGCTTTTAAAACTTTTGATTTTCACTTAAAGCTGTAATATCACAAAAGAGCTCATACAAAGCTTCATTCGACGTTTTGGTTAAATAGGAGGGCTCTTACTAAGTGAAGATTCGTGAATAGAATGTGCCGGTCACGTCATCTATGTGTTATTCTTAGACTTGCGAAACTGGATTGCATGTACGCCTGTGATGAATCTCTTGACTTAAAGTTCGGACTTATATGAAATATAAATACTTTAAGACATGTTTTTCATTACAGTATGGAATATGAAAGGTGTTGAAGTTAGAATTATCAGCATCCAAGAGAGATAGATTAACATTTTTTAATTCACACTCTATTAGACGCTCTGATAAAATATTATTTTCTTATTAAGTGCATTCCAATTAATTCCCAGAAATTACCTTTTATTGAAACAGGTGAATTTGTATTAATTTTGGGTCTCAATTATAACAAACTTTTATTTAATTTCTTTCAACATGATCTGATAATGGGAATTTAAATATTTTTATATATAGATTACAGAATATTTGTGTGTCACAGCCACACATGTTATCTGCAAAGATCAATACTTTCAACTCGACGCAGATTAGCTAGTGATAGAAGGCTGTCCTCGTGTAGACAAACTACTCTAACACCTTAAACATATTAACATTAACAACATCGTCATCCTTTTCCTGTTCTCCCACAAATGAGAAATCTGTTTGTAGACCCTAGACAATAAACCTTCGCCCTTTATCAATGTGTGTCATATCTTTCAATCTATTTCTATTATGAATATGCCACTCCAGTTTTACTGGTAAAACTCAGCCTTCCTCTAAATCTTTGTGCTTCAACATTTGCCTCGTATATTTTATTTGGCTTTTGTTTTCCATCGAAGTAATTATGACAATCACTTTAATTTGTTAATGCAAAAAGTCAACATATTGTAGATGTCTCATTCAAAGAGTGAGTTCATCAAGCCATTGCTATGTGAGATACATTGATAAATATACAATGTGTCGTCATAAAAGAACTTTCTACGCTCGTATGGTCTCAATTTTACTAGAATTTTTTTTAATTTAATTTTTCATAACAAAAACTAGGTATAGTTTGTTCATATAAAAACATGAGAAAGTATCTCCCATAAGACATGTGCAACCTTTGAAGTCATCAGCACTTAATTAAAGTTTAAAATGCAACCTATATTTTCGTTAACGGCTCCTTCTCATTCAATAGAACCGTAAAATAGAATTAACAATGATCAATAAGTTACATAAGTTGACAATTGCCTGTCTGGGGTTTATCTGTCTAATATCGGTAGTATAAAAGTTATTATGTTTGTAATTGATCAGCTGCTAATTTTACATAGGCCATATATAAAGTTTATTATTTCTCGATTATATTTTGATATTTGAGTATTGTACGGTTATAGTACTTTCGTAGTATTATAGTGAGATAATATTTCAGAATTCATACCTGGAAATATTAGTTTATTTCACGATGGTTATTGTCTTATTTATTAACCTCCATTTTCATCCAACACAGATTAAAATTGATCACACATTCTCTCTCTCTCTCTCTCTCTCTCTCTCTCTCTCTCTATATATATATATATATATATATATATATATATAACGTTATAATAATTTTTAAAATTAAATTTAAATAGTGGTATAATTTACTCAATACCGAACATAATAATTATTAGGAAAAAATTTAAAATATAACTTTATTTTTATCTATCCATTTTATTTATTTTTTGAATACTTAGTATGGTTATTGTCGATTATACAATGTAATATAATTTATATAATATATTTATTTATAATTTATATAAGACATTCCAGTTTAACGAACGTGTATATTTTCAAGGTACATGCAGAAAATAAACTCGCTATGCTCATTTGTAATGTGTAAATGAACAATATATTTATTGGGGTGTATGTCTCTGGTAACCCCTTGTTGTACAAATATCCTACAATTCCTGTTCTATATATTTTCCCCTGAGCCTAAAATTATCATTGATGGGATTATTTGTATTTTTCAGTTTTCAACCCCCCCCCCACCCCAAATCATTAAAAATCCTTACAAATTAAGAGTAAGCCAACATATCACGGATTGTCTTGTTCAGGGTTTACAGAACCTATACTTATTGTGTCTTTACTAAGTAAAATACATAGGCAGTGTGACATCAGTAATGAGCACTTTTTCTTGTCGAGGACTTTTTATATTAGCTATTGAGGTCGTACCTATGACGCGATTTTCAAAAAAATGTAGAGGACGACAATGAGGTCCGTTCAAAATTATATATTTCTCTGTTACTGCTCTAATCTAAACTATAATAAATAATACGGGTCGTAAAATGCTAAAAATGGAAATCTTGTTAGCTATTAATGTTCTTTAATGGTTGTTCTGTACATTTTTTCTTAACTACGAAAATTAAGCGAGATATTCCTAGCTTCTTGTTTTCAGGTTTCAACGCCCTTTTCTACTCATTAGTTTTTTAAATACATGGTGAGATGAGATGACAAGTGTATTATGCCAGTACGTAGGAAATCTGCATAGTTTGCGCAGCCCCTGCGTGACGGACATTTTATCCTAGGAGGGGGGAAGGCAGGATCCTTTGCCAACTAGAGTGTAATAAAATGTCCTGAGCTCCCCTAGGGACTAACTCCATAACGTATTAAACTCCTTATACGGAGAGGCGGTAATATTCAGGGAATGGCTCTCCAGAACGTAACCTGTTCCTTGCCGGCCTCTAAATAATCGCTAATAGGACTTTGTGTAATGGGGGTTCAATGAAGAGGAGAATGCAAAATCGTAATTACCTCCGTTGTTATGCGATCAATCGGAAAATGTTAGTCGACTAATCTCAGTGACCAAGGAGCCCTTGCTGAAGTATACACATAGAATTGAAGCTATCGCAAGATACTCCTGTAACATCATTTGTGTGTACAATCCCAAGGACGCTACTTCTCCTATTTGAACGTGCTCAGATATTAAAAACGATATTTACACTACACTCATGATATAGAAATTAAAATGAATTAGGAATGCCCATTGTATAATAAACCTGGGGGAAATGCTATGCTCTACGCGACCGCTTTTTGAAAGGACTGACTCATTTTTTATGAGCCCAGGGTTCAGTTTTTTCATCAATTGGTATCAAGAGTGATGAGATAGTCAGTCAAAAATTGAAATTACCAAGAAATTTGAGTTTTGATCGGGGGATGAAGAAATCTTAGACCCCTAGTTTAATTTTAAGTACTTATAGATTAATTAATTAAAAAATAAATGATTATGTTTTAAAATCGAAGCTCTTATGTTACAAGTAAGGTTATTTTAAATTTTACTTTTTTTATTTTTATTTATTTTTTTTTAATTCCTTCTATACTTATATTTTCATTTTTTACATTACCCTGGTGTTCTCATCCAAAGTATCGTTTCCTACATAAAAACTGTATGCCAATGGACTGTTTCAGGAATCACCGTATTCCATAGTTCAGTCCTTTTCTCTTTTTTCGTTATTGTTTTTGCGTTTGCTTTTTTGAGCACACCTGGTTAATGAGTGAATCGCCGTCGTTGCGGAACTCATTTAAATAAAAAAAAATTGATGGCCGTTTTTTAATAGTTCAAAATGATCGGTGCGAAAAAATGTCTGTAAAGATAATAACGTTCTTTACTTAACGAAGCATACAATATAAATTTGTAATAAAATTTACGACATAAGTTTTCATTGACCCCTTGTCGAATCAAGCTGATACAAAATTAGAGGCGCGAGTTTGGATCTGACGATTAGACGATTGCACTGTTCAGCTCTACTAAAAACTTCAGCTAGTTCATGTGCTATACATTTTTTTTTTTTACTTCTGCTTTCTTGCTTACTAATGATACTTTTTTGTAAGTTAATATGTCTAAACAAAATGTTATCTGGATTTTCTGTTTGCAATAATATTATTCATTTTGTTCATAAATGAAAATGTTCTTTCAAAAATTTGAAATGAATATGATAATACAGACACTGAGTTTTTTTGGTGTAGTAATTTTTAAGTTGTCGTTATCTAATATTTGGCCATTTAATAAGAAAAAGTAATTGGAATGGAAAATGATAAATTTGAGTGGAATTCATTTTAAGAAGTGTTCTCAATTAAGTGTTTTATCTTTTAAATTAGTTTTAAAATACTCCTAATATTAATTATTTTTTTATGGGAATTTCAATGGGGTGCCACTATGAGGTTCGGCCACGAATATCCTAAATAGTTAGTTTTCCTTATGATAAATGAAATTTTAAACCTTTTATTTTCCAAGATTTCCTTTTATACTCCAGAGATATCTTTTATTTTCCCTTCAAAGAGTATTTCCGCTTATAAGGGTGGTCTTTTTCAGACTTCAAAAAACTGATTTTTTTCAATGGCAAAATGGAGGTTTTCAAGTATAGGTAGGTTCTGGGCCCTTGAAAGTTAAATACTTCTATTTACTATGTTTCCATCAGTTATTCTGTATTGTGAAGTCTCTTATAGGCCGGTTTTTTATCATTGTTTAGGAGCCTGAATTTCAGAATTAATTTGGTTAAACTAATAGCAATGAGGGATAAAGAAATATTTTTCATGAGAGCCCCATCACATAAAAATATAAAAGTCAATGTGAAAGTAGGTGAAGAAGCCAATAATGCTCGCAATTCTACTAAGAGTACCACCATTGACACTATGCCTCCAAAAGACGTCCTAAAATATGATGGAAGAGTACTGAAATAAAAGTATGTAACATAACATATACATGTACATTAGTAAGTTTGTAATGTAGTTATCATCAATTTGGTATTTAGTAAAAATTACACCAGACATCAGGAAACGGGAAGCAACATCCAGAATTAGCTACCGCAAAGAAATCATATCTTCTCACAAATCTTTCATATCTTTTGAAAAATCTTTTTTATCCAACCTGCCGATATTGTAACTCAACTTGAACAGCAGAATATGTGCTATTGGAGACCTGTCTACAACAATACCAGAAGAATGTACAATGTCTGATCTTCTCTACACGAAATTCTATAGATTGTTTGTTTATTATTATTTACGTCCACTTTATGCTACTAGGCTAATCGGGACGGGTTATCTACAGGTTACCACCCTTTTCTAGCCAGGGTGGGCTCAAGGAGTTTATTTAGTGAGTCCGCCACTAAATAAATTTCTACTGCCCAGGGCGGGAATCGAACCCGCCACTCTAGGTCTACCACGCATTCTAAAGATTGAAGGAAACCCTGTTCAAAACCTATTTATTTCCTAAATACTAGGAGTTTTTAAAGTTATATAAACTTTTTGTCAGCTAATGACGTTACAAGCGGAAGCAGAATAATCATAAATAAATAATAAAAGTAATCCATTCATTATTTGTAGTTTTTGTTGATAAAACCATTATAGCATTTACATCTTAGGATTAAAATCATCATGATCTTCGCTTTTCGGTTCTACTGTGCATGAAAAATAAATTGGGCAACGAATATAATTGTGTTAAATTATTTATTCTGCTTTCATTATTTTGATTTGATTAATGATGTGACTGAGCAATGAATTTTAAATTCTAAAATTCGCCATTTAGACTTTTATGTCCTGTATAAGTCCATTATCCTCGACACACCTTCATATGTTGCGTTTTTTGGCTTTGAGATGAGGGTTTTCAGCAGTTTGATTCATGTCATGAGAATTTATAATTCAGGTATGTTTCTATAATTATAAGTAGGGAAAAATTGTGGAATATTTTACGTTTGCATTTAATCCCATTCATATACCAACTGAAAGTCGTAGGTTGTTCAAACACACACAAATATATGTGTATATATATAGTTCTAGTCAGTACATAGGGGCTTGTATTTAGTTTTGTATGTATGTACCCCCTCTAAAATATGCCCCCCTAGTAGAAAGGGAATGTCTTTGAAACAAGTAAATCCGTCGAATAGAAGAGCCTACGCTTTGACTGTTGGAATATAATGTAAGAGATATAAAATACAATAATCACCACGTGTGTAAACATACAATTAAAATTCGGGTTTGCTTGATAATTCTAATATTTGATTATATTGAGTTGTATATCTCCTTGATCATTTTATTTCGTCTTTTTTTTTATTAGAGGGTTATTTATAAAAACAATTGTCACGTATAACCACTTGAATAGCCTTTGATCTTGGCCTAGTTAGGTGCATAGATAAAACGGTGCATATGTGAAGTTAATGAAGGTTGGCTTACTGAAAAAAAATGTTTAAATTGAAGGATTAGTATCTAACTGGTTAGAGTACTACACTAGATGGCAAGTAATAAACTCAATCGTTATAGCCAATTCCTATAAGTTATCTTTATAAAAATAAAAATATTGAAATTTACTGGAGATCTATTCTTTCTATTCCATTCTTAAAGTTAAAGTCTTTACTTGTTGTAAGAGTAAAATATAGTTAAAGTACAATTGTCGCAATTGTAAAAGTCGTGAAAGGAATTGGTATAACAGGGTATTTTCCAAGATATCCAAGAGTAAGGAACACATTAAACCTTACACATGGGTTTGTGGGTATCGGGTAATATATTAGAATGATGTGATGGATGATATGCATCCATTCCTGATTGAAATATGTAAAATTTACTGTGCTCGCGAACGATCCAAAGTGATTTCTTTGAACACAACATTTTTCATTTGAAGATTTCTTCTTCTAATGAGAAATTTTAAGCTTAAATCATGAACGCAAACACATGATCGTACTGTCTTTTCTGAAGGCGCATTTTGCACCTCTTTAAATCTACTCGGTTGCGTCTGGTGACAGGTGACTGTTTCACGGCATTTTCCCGTTGTCTCATAAATTAGTAGACCAGAGTAACCATTTGTCAAATTTTATTTGTTGGTGTAGTAACGTTTACAATTCATAATTCTGTTAGGACCAATTCCGAAATAAATTGCTATAATTAATCGGGATAGATTTGTTAAAAACTATTTAATTTTAGTTTTTTAGTATAATTTTTATTTTTCCAAGTAATTTAATTCGAGTATTTACATAATACGCTGTTGAATTACACCAGCTGCTTGTATCATTGAATGCCGTGTAAATGGATCAATCAAAGTTTATTTTAATTTGATGCCTTGTGCCACTCCTAGATTTTTAAATACTCAATTTTATTGGTCTCAATATCTTCTGTTATCTTACTCCATATTAGTGTTTCATAATGGAACTGACACATTCATTGGTGACTTGTATATTGAGTTATTGCTTTATAGCACTTGCGCTTTAAATATTTGTTCACGTAACTTTTAAAGACTATTAATCGTAATTTCAGATTTATTTTGGAAAATATCAAGAGATTTCAAATTGATGAGCTGAGATTGATCGACTTGAAATTATAAGATGAGCATCTCCATCAAAAGGAATGCTTCAACATCGTGCTCAAAAAATATTTGTTATGTCTTCCGCTTGGCTTGAGGCTCTTTATGGGAGTGAAAGTTGGGCTCTGTACAAATCAGAATATTGTCAACTAGAGGCGATGCAAATGCGTATTCACATGCATCCAGGAAGAGGCAGAAGAGATAAACGTGGAATTTCTAAATTAAGCATGTAAGTAAATGTGGGAATATAAACAAGACCATGGAGACATGGAGGTTGAAGCTTACTGGACATACTTAAAAGACATAACGATTCATCTCAAATGTATTTGAAGTTAAGACTATTGCAAAAGGGGAAGCTACTTTTCGAAAGCATCAAACATCTCATGGGTTTTGGTCGGCATAGTAATTTGAGGAAAGTAGTTTTCTACAGAACTCGCGGGTCGTAGCACTTATTTGTACATTTGTCATTGTTAAGCTGTCTTATTAAATTAATATATTTGTAACTACTGGTCAAATCTTGATGATCATGATTTATTTGGCACACAAATCCTCATTTGTCTTTTAAATATGCTTTCGTGTACTTTAAGATTTTTTCGTGGGTTTGTCTTATGGCTCACTCAATTTAATGTTGTATACTTGTCATTCAACAGATTTTTAGGCTGTCTTTTAATGCTCCGTTTGATCTTTTATGTCATCTCTGAGTTAAGTGATATACTTAATAAATTTGTCGCGTCAAGTAAAAGAAACTAGTTACTCCTTTTTCTGTAATTTTTACAGGAATTTTGAGAATAAAGGGAGTTCAAATTTATAACAGTGATTTTCCATAAAATAAAAATTTTCTATAGTACTAAAGTAATAAAGGAATACCTTGTAAATCATTATCTCACTACGAAAAAAAAAGTCCGTCACACAGAGGCTGCGATAACTAAGCAGATTTCCCACGTGCCCGCATTTGCATTTATCTCGAAACGTAAAAATTCAATGAGAACAATATTTGGTATTTAGGCTTCAGATAATGTGCTTCATAATATAACAGCTTATTGTTAAAATGAGATGAGTATGAATGGGGGTTTAGTCAAGGCCGAAAACTAAAAAATGCAAATATTTCGGTTATTATTCAAGATGAGGAATAAATGTATATAACAATATTAATAGTATATTTAATTGGCATCAAGATTGATTCAGTACAAATTTTCGATCCGACGCATAATAACGGAGATATTTCGAATTTTTGAAATTCCCCCTCCCTCCCACTGGTCCAATTTTAGCCGTTAACGAACTTGATCTTCATTTTTACATAAAACATTTAAATATCGAGCTTGGTATCTATAAGACAAATATAAATTTAACATTTTGAACGGACCTCATTTTTGTCATTTCCTAGGTAGGATCGATGGACATTTGAAGAAATGTTTTCAAAATCCCATCATTTGTACAACCTTATTAGCTGGTTTCCCCTAAGGGAAATCTGCTAATTGTGTTAGTAGGTATTTGCTTTGGATAGGAGTGTTGCAAGACATCCTACTTTAGAGGGAAGCTTGTAAGAGAGAGCTATTGACTTACCTTTTTCTGTTTTGTATATGAGCCTGTGCTGTTTGATGTGCGCGTGGACTATGGCAATGGAGACGGCGAGGAGCACATACTTGAGCGACATCTCCGCGCAGACTGGTGCTCCTGAGCCCCGCGATAGGGGTCAGCCACCTCCACCTCTCTCCCTACCCTTGCCCGCCCTTAACCTACCCCCCGCCTCTCTAAACAGCTGGCAAGTACTAGAGGCACTGCGGCTTCGTCGTCCAGCCTGATACATACTTACAGGGGGCTAACTGTACCAATCAAAGTTCACAAGACATTCTGGGAAGATTTAAATACCAATCTGTCATCAACTTAGTTCTGCTGAAAGAAGAAATTACATATTTCTATAATGACAAGACTAACGCAAAAAATACCAATACTGGCAATAAAAAAATGACTTCTGATGACTTACAAAAAACTACGTTCAAACTGACGTACTCCAAAAATGGCAACAGGACTGGTTATTAACCGACTACAACCTAAGACAAATTAAAACTACAGTTAAGTCATGGTGGAGTGCCAAACATGGCGCATTTACATGAACAGACGGAGTAGTCCTTACGAGACTACGTATAGGTCATTTTCTTCTAACCCATGGCTGTTCGAAAAGAAATGCATGCCTAAATGTAATGTGTGTAATGCTCCGCTTATTATATAAAACACGTTGTCACAGACTGCAAAAAACGTGACTATCTAAAGATCCCAAATGACCAAACGGTTTACATACTGAAGGCAGCCCACAACACACTCCCATAATAATGGGGCTCAGGTTAGCTATTTGAGTTAAAGCGTTGACTTTAATCTTACATGGTAAACGTAGAGTGGCGAGTTCGATTCTCGTCTGGGCAAAGGAAATTATTTAATGGCGAAATTCATTAAATAACATCCCACAAGTCCCACCCTGGCTGGAAGAGGGTGGTAACTTGTAGATAACCCGTCCCAATTAGCCTTAGTTGCAAAAAGTGGGCGTTAATAAATAATTATAATAATTCCCATAATACTCCAATATTTAAAAGACATTAACATATACTCACAAATTTAAAAGTATTAAATTTCAAAATTGATAATTCTTTGTCAAATAAATGTTTTAGTTCTAGCTAAAATGTTTTACTCTATATATGTGTGTGTTTATATTTGCATGCGTTTGTGTAATCGTGTATGTGTTTCTGTGTGTTGGTTTGTGTGTTTGTACGTGTGACAGAGAAAGTGTGAGCATATGATTGTGCATGTTCAAGATTAGAAAATTTATTGTTCGCATTTTATTTATGTACATGCTAATTTTTATTTAATTGTTTTTATTTTTGTTTTTAACCACTGAACATATATAACTGTTTTCGAAATTCATTAGTCATCGTAGTTTTTAATTATCTGGTTTCTTTATAAGTTATTTTTGAATTTAAAATTTCATTTTCATTTTGTTTATTTTTTTTGTTTGTTGATTTGTGTTTTTGTCTCTTTTGTTGCGTTTTGTTTTTTGAGTTCTTAGTTTCACTTGTTTTAATCGTTGTGTTTATATTTTTCTGTTACTGTTCTCCATATTTTTATTTATATCTACTCTTTTTTTTGATGAGCAATATCGCCTAGCAGCGAACGCTCCGCAATAAATAAATAAAATATAATGGCAGAATAAATGTTATTCATGCCAAAATTATTTGCCGTCTTACAGTACATATGCCTCTGCACACGATGCAGTTCTGAACGAAAATCATTAAATTAAATACATCAGATTAAAATTATTTTAGACCATTCCTTGCGATTTCCACCCTGGCCTATCCAATTATGGAAGCCCAACTTCTGCAAGCCCACGTCCAGACTACTGTTGCCTCTCCATCTTTGCCTGTTTTTCGGCTTCCTCCTTGAGGACCGTCCTCCTTCTTGGCCAGCCTGAGGGCGGTTTCATTCACTCAACCCCAAACATTGGCTCAGTTCTCTTTTGATAATGTCAGTTTCGCCCTAGAATTCCATGACATTGACGTTGCTTCTGATACGTAATCTGTTCTCCAATGAATATTTTTCATTAGGCCGTTCAATCCCGGCCCTGCAGCGACATTCCATTAGTTTTTGAGAATCCTACTTTTCAATTATACTATACGAGAAAGCAAGGGCCTATCACAATTTTGTACATCATCACATTCGGTTTCTGAAAGAGGTTCTTGAACAGAAGAGCTTTCTGCAGGGCGTTAACGCATCTGGCCCTACAACCACTACAAGTTTAATTAAAATTAATTATTAATTTGGTTTGAGTTTTGAGAAAAATTAAAATAATTAAATGCAATCATTTGGCGATTAATAGATGATATCGAACATTGAAAAATTTGTAAGTTGTAAGTACAGATTTAAATTATAGGCTGGATATGTATTTGGCGGGATTTTTTAAAAATTGTTTTCGTTCAGTTGTCTTAGTAATTAAGTTTTCAATGTTTGGAATACTCTTTATTTTTACGTGAAAGTGGACAGAACAGAAAAGAAAACGTATGTATAAAGGATGAAAGAGAAATCCTGGAAAAAAATGGAAAAAGAAAAAAGGAATTGTTGAAGCTGTCCTAAGTAAAACGTTTCTAGGACACAAGCCCGCTTGGTAGGGAGGCGTGTTTTTGGTGCTCTTACTGTCTCATAAAAGAAGAAGAATAACATTAAAAAAAATAAGTGCGGGTGCTCACCAATGGTGAATTGCTGACTACAAAGCTAAATCATCAATCACATGACATTAAAAAAAACACTCCGTTTCAAGCTGGAGGCTTTAATGTTAACTGGTGAAACCCGTAATGAATTAAAACTTTGGTAATTGACTTACCATACATCACAAATAAAGGAGTATCTTGAAAATAAATTAAACATAGTAGGTTTGTAGAATTACATCAGTATGTGCTTTTGTTTTTCTTAGATAAAATTGTACATGAAAAACCAACCCTAACCACATCCCCACCGTTAGTCTAACCGCTAATTTGACCTTTGGAGGTTCTTTGATATGTCTAGTACATCTAAATTTTTGGACACATGTTAGTAATCCCACCTTATTTGATAACACAATATACTGAATTTCATATATATTTTGGGATATCTAGGATGTCATCTCATTATATTTTTCATGTTTTCCTTATAAAACTTTAATTTTCCGTCATTTCTATCTTCTATATATATGACAACTGCCTTGTTTTCATTGCTGTCTGCATGAATCATTTTATAAGTGAGTTAGGCTTAACCCTGTACAGAATGGAACCGTCATTGTAACTGACTGGTGATCTACATGGAGAGCGCAAAGCATTTTAGTTTTATTACTTCAGTAATACTTAAGAGCTAGTTTCTTAGTGAATAATTGTTGGTTTGTTATCATAGCTGTCTTTTTGTAATATATAGCTACAATCAAGAAGCCGCCATAACGTCCTTGCACTTGCTAGAATCATCGATAACACTTTTGCCTTGTGTGACATGTTTATTAAGAGTTTTACTGAGTCAATTCTGCATTGCAACCGTCGAAGAAACTGTTTCACTAAGCAAACCTTTGCTGGACCTTGTTTCAGGCGCATCTTTGTTTACAAAAGCCTGGTTGAGAATATGTTGACAATTTATTTTTGCAACTGGCCAAGGTTTTAATTGACGGGCAGTCACGTTTCTACCTTCTTTTGTACCTTTTTATTCTTTATACTTACAGGTGTGGGAGGGATATCTAGTAAAATATTTGCTGTACTTCCTTCATACCATAATGTTGTTTTATATAATTATTATGTTTACTGAGATAACAGTACTCTGATGATGAGTTAAAATGCTTTATTTGAAACCAATTAGGCAAATAGATAACATAAACGCTTAAAGGACAGTCCTACTTCTACTATACAACAAACCCGTTCATGCTGATGAGAAAAGAAAGAAAACTGTTCAATAGTTGACACCTGGTAGGACTGTTAGCCAAAAATTTAAAATTAACAACATTTACTCTTTGACGCTGTGTCCGTTAGGAATGTAATCATGTTTAAATCGTGTTATTACTTCTGATTGCTGTGTGAGAATCGCAGAACAACCGGGGATCGGTTGGATCGTGACTCTTCCAACTTGGAAATCCTGGAAATATCGGAATTAGATATTGTACCCTAGTACTCTTAATGCATACATGATTTTTTGAAAATACCGCACGGCCGGGTGCAAATTTTGTTTAAATATGTCATATTAACGTTTTTAATAATTACATTATACTGCATTTTTATGAATTGGCACAAAAGGAAAGTAACCAGAAGCGATGTTTTGATACGACCTCAGCTGTGGTCGGTAGGGCAGTGGGAATGTTTACCCACTTGGGGCTAATCATGCTAACCTGGCAAAGCTAAAATATATTCCATTTTCCTATCAACGTTTTCAAAAGTAACAAAAAACCTAATGATTTAAGTTATAAAATTGCAACAAATAATAAATATATAAATCAATAATTTATTTTCTATTAAAAGCTAATTTTCTTTTTTTTAATACATGGGAGGAAAAGTTGTATATAGAATAACAATTTTTATATAAGGTAACCTTTTTTATAGTGTTGTTTTTTTAAACATTTTTTTTCTAAATTTTTGAATGAAAAACCTCTATGGAACATTGAAACAAATGAAACCATCATCTGCCATTTGTTATACCACTATTTGAAATATAAAACTTTGTGAGAGATGAGAAATAACAAGACTATTTTAATTAAAACTTATATTATTTGTTGATAGCATATTTTATAAAAATGTATTTACATCTACCGAATATTAATTTTTATTTTCGTGTTTAAAAAAGAAATTTATATCATTCACAAATCTTTGTAACTATAATTCTTGAAAAAAATAACTATTTACGATTAAATAACATAATAAATTGAAAATTGAAGCCAATGTCACGTATAAACCAATACTATTGCCTGGAACGATATTTTATAACTAGATGTTGATTTAAAATTTACCTTAAACAAAAATATTGATAAATCAATAATCAACTTCAAAATTAAAAAAAAAAACTTGTAGTTTGACTTGAAACCGAAATATACCATTCGAAAGAAGACTGGCAATAGAAGAGCATAATAACTGTCGTGAGGTAAAGCAAGCAATGCCCACGACGTACGGCCCGAAACAAGAAGTAAGGAAATGCAAGTGCGTCCAACCTCAGCTGAGCATTGGGCAAAGTTCGGCCAACGACACCTGAGGTCCGTCATCAGGACCTCAGGATGATAGGTTTATATAGAGTGCTAGGACGATAATGGCATGTATGGTTTGCATGGTGGAATATGACGGAATCCCTTACAAGTGCTTCTTACAGTTCAGAAATCGACGAACGTTTTGAAAAAGTCCTAGTCCTAGTCTTGAGGCGTCTGCACTTTTTAAGTATACCACATTTACTATAAAAAACTATACTTAGACAAACATAGAAAAAGTTGGGTGTTGGGAGAAATGTGTTCAAGTTAGGAACTGACATGTCATATGTTCTAAACCAATATTTTTCTTGCGAATCTTTCATCTTGGCTTGCTGATCAGTTTCTGTAAATGGGTCAAGAGGCAGCTATGTTTGACTTGTATCATTCCTATAGATGCCAAGGTTCCGATTGTTGTTGATCGATTAGAACTGTTTGAACTACCGTATAGTTGGTTTGAATTGACATTGAAATCCTCATCATAAACAAGGGAAACACGCAATTTATTAGGATTTTACCGCCTCGTTTATGTGTATTCATTTTTGGAAGATTAAACGATTCAATTCAACGATAGATGGGTAGGTAAAGTTAAGGTAAACTTGGGAAACCCTAATTCAGGAGCTGCGTGAACTAAACAGATTTATGACACGATGATGTTCTCATCTCACCATCTATTCTGTATTTCTACCGAAATATCACTTATGGTACTGCTTGCAATGAATACATCGTTGGATGTGCTTGTACAGGGTAATGCGCCACTACGAAGAATTCTTATTTTTCCGATAGCATCATAAAGAGCAAGCTTATACTGTCTCTGTGATAATGGTCCTCCTTGTTATAGTGCTTCCGGGGTCTGACTTCCCAAAAATATGCTGTATGCTGCAAGAGGAAGATGATAGCAAAGATGGCTTCTTAACCAAGAGGAAGAAGTGTGGGTGTTGGGAATTCGTCATTTGAGACATCGAGAAGAATGGTAATTAATTATTGGCCAGGGAGTCATAAAGAAAAATAAAGTGCGAAAATATACACTTTTTTAGGGAAGCTACAAATAAACTCTTGAAATAAGAGAACATAATTGATCAATGATGAGCTGATTTGGTGTACAGCTGCCAAAACACGTTGGACTATAAAAAAGAACTGATTTCTTCTTAGTACAACGAGGTAAGTAAAAGTAGAAGTCGCATCAAAGCTATACGGAAAAGGAGATTTCATGTCCAAAAACACAACGATCCACCAGATACCAATTGTCTGAATAAACGTTAAATGCTATTTATTAACATCCAATTTTGCTACTATGGCTAATTGAGACGTGTCACCACCCTAATCTAGCCAATGTTTGGATTTTATTTACTGAGTTCGCCACTGAAGGCATTTTATTGAGAAACAAACCCAACGAACCTACCAAGTTTATCAAAACGTTGTGAGGTCGTTATTAAGACTCACTGGCCAACCTGAGCTCCTAAGATTAGATAATAACTTGTCTGACTTTTCAGTCAATGAATATAAATTCCTTTGACTTCACGACATACCTATTTGAAAACTATTCAACAGTTTTCAAGCGAACCTTTGAAGTTTTTTTTTTCGGTCGGAAATTGTTCGTAGTGAGTAATAACTCGACGGACAACGCCATTGACCAAGTGACCAGGAATGAGTTGTCACCAGTAGACTGATGGACTTCATTACATCCTTGGCAGGGTATGCCTGTCTCCAGGGACAAGCTTGGAAATTTGTGAGATTTAGGAGTGTCTAAGTTCTTCGTTATACCAAAGAGTTGTCAAGCTGATTTACTCACTAGACGCCTGCCATTCTACTAACTTGGAAACACTGCGCGATGTCATCAATTAAGGTTTTACGCTCTTGTTTCGAAAATATTTGCTTGATCTATAACATACTCCATCGGGGTGTGATGGAGAGGATTAAGGATTTAATTACAGAAGGCCTCCAAAAAAATATGCGTGCCCTAACAAAATCAATTCTATTGTACCAATATAAAATTGATCAAACAGACTTCGATTTCAGAGTAAAATAATCTAGTAATAAAAATGTAAGATGTAGTAGATGTTTCTAATGTCTTTTGGTAAAAAATAATAATAGTTATTGACCATTCTTGATGTCTTGGACTTTTTTGGCACAGCTGTCTTGGCCTGACGTTGACCTCGTTGAAATTATATGGCGAGAGGTATACCACTGTCCCTTTAAAGCCGGTAAAACTCAAATATATTATCTGTCCTACCCGTGGCAGTCACACTGACGTTTCGGAGAATGCGTACGAACAGCATAGGACGATGGAGAGACATAAAACACAGGCACTGCATTAAATATAAAACTTTGAACTGCACAGCACTCTCGTTTGAATATTCGGAAACAAAACACACTGAGAACAGCTCATCCGTACTTATCAATTATCGATACTGCCGAGTTTATTGGTAGATGACAAGTGTTTCAGTAAACGATAAAGATCTTATTTATTACTGGCTGAAATCGAACCTTGGATTAAGGCGGTGGAATTCGAAAATTCAAAATATCTCCGTTATTATAAGTTGGGTGGGTAAAAGGTACAGAGCCAATCGTGGAAAACTATTTATTGATGGTTTATTCAAGTATTAAGTGATTGGTTGGTTGAAGTATTATTCGTACTTTCTTGTCTTCAGTCTTACTTCCTTTTTCTCATCTTTTTTTTAACATATAAATACAGAATATGTGGTAAGATGATGATTGGGTAATATGGTCACGTGTATGCCGCACCAGAACGAGGGAAATCTGCTTAGTTTATGCAGCCCCTGCGTGACCGGTGTTTTAAATATCCGCTGCAACCCGGAATGGGGGTGTGAAGATCATTAGACTCATCATGGCGTTAATTCGCCAATGAGAGTATATTACATTGTAGAATAAACCCCTGTGTGACGGACTATCTTATTGCAGGATATATCGAATTTCAGGTTCTTAATAAAAAAGTCCGTCACGCAGGGGCTGCGTAAACTAAGCAGATTTCCCACGTGATGTTTAGTAATAGATAAATATACATACTGCTAACACAACAACATCGTGAATAAATACATATGGAAATAAGAAATGTTTCATCCAATTTCAATAACCTGCCGACAGGAAGCGTTAGGTTAGAAATGTAAACAAACGGGGGCCGACCCATCTGCCTCACACCGGAAAGAAAAACAATTACTGAAATATATCAAAATATAACACATTATTTTATTGAGAAATATTTACTATATCTAGTACTGTAATTAATAATGAGTCTGAATAATTGTTATCTCAATCAATAAAATTTTAGTAGTCCAAAACTTTAAGATGGGGGGGGGGGGGAGTCAGCAGGGCATATTTGCATGTATCTCGTATAATAAAGGTCTCTTGAATACAATTTTTGGTTTTTAAACTTCCAATAATGTGATTTATTATGTAGCAGAGTATTGTTTACGTAACATGAGTAGAAGTGGCGGTTTGCTGAAAACTGAAAAATGCAAATATCTCGGTTAATATTCAAAATAGAGAATAAACGTATATAACAATATTTATAGTAAATTTAATTTGCAATAAGATTGGTTATATACAATTTTTCGATCCGGCCTATGGTAACGGAGATATTTCGAAATTTCAAAAATCCTCCCCTCTAAACCCCCCCCTCCCCCTGTTCAGATTTCAGCGGTTAACGAACTTGAACTTTCTTTTTATATAAAAGGACTAAATATCGAGTTTTGTAACGATTAAACAAAAATTGCGACCGCTAGAGCGGTAACAGACAAATATATATATATATATATATATATATATATATATATATATATATATATATATATATATACAGTTTTGAACGGACCTCATTTTCGTCATCTCCTGGGTAGGATCGATGGACATTTGAAGAAGAATTTCAAAAATCGAGTCATGAGTACAACCTCAATAGCTGATTTCTCTTAAGGGAAATTTTGTTATTGTAATAAATTATATTATAATTACATTGTCGTTATAATTTCATGTCTGTTATCTATCGTTAAAAATTATGAACACTACTTTAAAATGTACTACTTTTTAAGCGGCCCGCGAACGTATTTGCACATTAAAGTTTTGGCTCCAACATGTCCCATACCTGCTCTAGAGAGTTCTGTGAAGTATAAGGGCCTTTTATTATGACTCGGACCTACACACCTCCTACCTTTCTGCACCCTTAAGTAGGGACCTTGCGATACTGGATTCGATCCGATATCTGGTATCGATACCATACTGGTATAAAAGTATCGATACTCCGATAATATCGCATTAAAAGTATCGATACCAAAGGTATCGGTATCGAAACGCCTCTGATTATTAAATCAGGTTTTTTAGAAAAAAAAGAAGTGATTTATGACTGTTATAAAACGTCAGTTTTATCTCTTTAAAAACGTTTTCTTGTTTCTTAAAATAAAAAAAATATTAATTTTTTTGGTTTCATTATGGAAATTGATGAAGAATGTCGGTAATCCTCAATTGGCGGTTATCCTTTATCCTCTGCCTTTGAAATATCGTACTATGATTTAATTTGATTTATTACTCATTATCATGTATTTTATTTACTTTAATTTCGAAATTTTTATTAATTTACTTTTAATGTAATTAGTTGATATTAAATTATCAAACGTTCGATACCGATACTCATCTTTTTGTGGCGATACCGCTGAAATATCGGTAGCAAAGTATCGATACCAATACTCCTAGTATCGAAACAAAAGTATCGATACCTACCCATATCGGTAGTATCGCAACGTCCCTACCCTTAAGAGAGTAGCGAATTTTCCTCTCTATTTAGGTTAGTGAATATAGCTTCCACAATTTTTGAAGAAGTCTTCAGACCATTAAAGTACTAAATATGTTCCAAACAATAATTTATGCCATCGTCAAAAATATAAATATTTTATATGGTCAGTTGATATGTATAGGAGAGCCAAAAAGCAATATTCAAAATAATTCCAGTAACATGTGTCATACGGAATAAAAGAATGCATTTTGAATATACGACTTTTGTTCTGAGCAATTTGTAGAGACGACTTCCTTACAAGTTAAGTTGAAGACACCCAACAAAGCTTTAAAACATTTGTTTAATATTTTCCTAACTGATGCTCTCTATTGTTGTGCTGTAAATTTACATCTCTCCTCTGAAGTATGAAAGTTAAATAAAACTCTTTACATTATTGTGGTGATTAGCATACGAAGCAACTGCGTGACAGAGTCTTATTATCCCGTTAGATTTAAATTTGAAAATAAAGTGCATTTGTCTCAAGCCGAAGCTTCCTAGAAATATATATATTTGTAAAAAATATCCTTCCCCTTGCAATAGTACTTCAAAATCCGTTTAAAATGGTTTCGTAACAACTCCTATAACAGTCATTGACTCCGATCGAGGACTTATTCTTGGAAAATTAGGATTAATGTAAATCTTTAGGAATTTAAAATAAGACTAAACAGATTTTCAACTATATTTACCATATTCAAGTGCTTTAGCTATTCATACATTATTTTCATGTTGATGATGTTATCTAGGTTGCGTAATACATGTGATTAACATTCTTACATAAGTTTTAAAATACGAATAGAGCGCACATAGTGGTGATATTACATAACGGTAGTTCGTTAGTGGTGAATTGTCTCAGAATGTCCATAGGCTATTAGGATCCCTTGACATTGAGATGTCTCTCCAACCTCAGTCCAAAGAGCTATGTGTCTTTTTTCCATCAATTAGGTACTGTGTATTCGTCATATCCTCTCCCATACACAATCGTTGAGTCATTTTTGGAACAACATCCTCTGGATGGCTCTCAACGGTGTATACCTACATTTACTAGCTTTTTATTAATTTGGGTTTATTTTATATAGTTGTAAAATACTAGTTTTTGGAAATTCTCTTATCGCAAACAAGCTACCGATATTGCCTCTACGGCTTATTAAGTATTTCTTTAAAACTCCAGCGATCTATCCTAGTAGGTTATGAAATTGAAATCAGAAGAAATAGATTTGTATTAAATTGAATATGCACTTTGAAGACCTTTTTTCATAACCATGTTAATACGCACACCTTCAGTCTCCCAGGTGTACATTTATTTTCTTCTGCAGCTTGTGAATTGAGTCGCTTCTTCCTTTTAGCTTATATCTGGTGAAAATCAAGAATTCGTCTGTACTGCTCATTAATGTGCTAAGAAAGAAACGTGAACTTTATAAATTATAGTTATAATTATTTCAAGAAATTAAACCAATGTAAATAATATAATTAAAAATTGTACTACTATATATAAAATGTTGAATTTTCATCTAGTATCAGACATTGCTCGCGAAGAACTCCGTAAATCTTTGCCGGACTATATTTCACCCATCACTAATAATGGATAAAGCCCTGTTGAAAACAATATTTGGGATTTAAGTTTGAAATGAGGCGTTTCATAATAACATTGGTAACATATGTTAACTAAATGTGGGGGTTTCCTGAAGGCTGAAAACCAAAAAATGCATATCACGGTTAATATTAGAGATGGAGAAAAGGTTTATATACCAATATTTATAGTACATTGCGTTTGCGATGAGATTGGTTCTATGCAATTCTTCGATCCGATATTTCAAATTTTCAATATCTTCCCATCTAAACCCGTTATCATTTTTCTTTTATCGGGTTAAAGGGAGCTATTGGGGTATCTCGCATGACAAGATGACTCAAAAATTCCTTCAAATCTTTGTTCAATGATTACCAAAAACAACATCTGAATTTTTTATATATGTGTCTAAAATTCAAATATTGTTTTTAGCACTCATTTGCTATGATTCCCAAAAATTTAATGGGAGTTTTGTGTAATTGCATCTAGTGATGAAAAATTCAAAAGAAAAACCTCTGAAAGGCGAATGCCAACGTTAATATTCTAGGTAGAGAAACATCGCATAATACAACAATGGGCCGCCACCAAAATTGATTGTATTTCCTTTTTTAACTCTCCAAGTCCTCCGATTTCGTCCAATAAAGAAAGTGTGTATAAAACTTTACCGTGCCTCGTTGTCGTAGAGTCCCTTTGGTTCAATGAGCATAAGAAGAAATCGCGCCATGAGTACAACCATTGTAACAGATTTCCCCAAAGTGAGGTAACCAATAAATAAGACACGAAATAAAATAGAGGAAAGTGTTGTTCAAGATTATTTTAGGAGATTGAAATAAAATATGAAGTCCATTGTAGATTTTGAAAAAAAAATTGATTTCGTCCCTTGTAGTGTTTGAGAGTAAAACAATTGTAGTGCTTGAGTGGAATACATAAATTTATTTGCAAGACAGTATGTTAATTTGGTATACATAAAAAAAAAAACGTTACTTGTTGTTGTTAACGAGATTTCGAAATGAACGAATACTAACGGGAATCTAAAACTATGAGAGGCCCCTGTCACCTTATCTGGACAACATGTCGTTGGAGAGGCAATAAGGAAAAGCCCATTATCATTGATGCAGCTTAAACCAAACAGATTTTCCATATGGAGAATGACACACTGCTGAGGTCAACATAATGTTCTGTTGACCTCAAGACCAAAGCAGTACTACTTTCGATTTGATAGAACAGTGCCTAACATGGCCACATAGCTATTCAAGTGCGAGTGTGTAGCCTCCTCTATTCAGTTTGATTCTTCAAAAATAGATGGAAAAAATGGTATACGAACTTTTTTATTGTATGCTCGGAGATGTATGATGTGAATAATACATATGGCCAGAAGATAGCATAACTTTTTGTTGTCGGAGCTCGATGGTATCGGAGCAGAGGGATGCCCTTGTCATCGGTAGTCAACAATTTAAGGCACTCGTAGAAACAATGACCTCCACAGGTACAGTTGTATCTTTAAATCGCTTTCTCTACCATCACTTCCTCGCCTTGGATATTCACTCACCATCCAATACTATTGATTCCATATCTCTTGCCTATTTATTGGACTTAATTGGCAATGAGGTGTCCCCAGGCAAGGCGGCATCAGGGTCCCTTCAAGGCTTCTCTACTACCATCATATCTCAGTGCGATATTTTAGCAGATTTCACTTAAGAGGACTCAGCTATTGGAATTGTTTCATAACGTGGTTTCCGAAACTTTCCTCAAATTTCCACCAATATAATATATATATTAGCTACGTTAGCTGGCTTCGCTCGGGAAATCAATTGGATGAAGAACGATGATGGTTTTTTTATATGCAAAGCTTTACTAAGTATTATATTTTTACATTCCTCCGTCTCAGGGTTGTTTATAAGAGAATCTGTAGTAAATAAAAGTCCGTCACGCAGGGGCTGCGTAAACTAAGCAGATTTCCCACGTGAAGTTATACAATAGATAAATCTCCATAGGAGAGCCAAACGGTTACGGCAAAGGGCCGAACTAGCTTTTCGCGGGAAATTCAAAAATCCGGTATCGGCCCAAATTTCATAAAAATGCAAATATCTCGGTTAATATTCAAGATAGGGAATAAATGTATATAACAATATTTATAGTAAATTTAATTTGCAATAAGATTAATTTTGTACAATTTTTTGATCCGACGTATAGTAACGGAGATATTTCGATTTTTCGAAAATCCTCCCCTCTAAACCCCCCCTCTCACTGGTCCGATTTCAGCCGTTAACGAACTTGATCTTTCTTTTTACATAAAACGACTAAATATCGAGTTTGGTAACGATCAAACAAAAATTGCGACCGCTAGAGCGGTAACAGACAAATATATATATATATATATATATATATATATATATATATATATATATATATATATATATATATATATATAGAGAGAGAGAGAGAGAGAGAGAGAGAGAGATATATATACAGTTTTGAACGGACCTCATTTTCGTCATCTCCTGGGTAGGATCGATGGACATTTGAAGAAAAATTTCGAAAATCGCATCATGAGTACAACCTCAATAGCTGATTTCCCTTAAGGGAAATCTGCTAAAACGAACTTCATCATCATTAAATAGCGGTTCTGTTGTAGCTTTGCTTGGGAAATATTCAGACTGAATAGGAAGAGTGAATTTTAATCATCGTAAAGCTATCATGAGACCTTTCCAATTATTAAGTTTTACAGTTTCCTGGAAACATGGAAAATCAATTGTACTATTGCCGAGTATTTCAGACTAAACATTAAGCGGTTAGTGGTATGCAATCCCAATTCGTCGGTCAAAACATTATGAGTAAAATCATTTCCTACTCAATCCCTCTTCATTATTTAAAAAATCCGTCACGCAGGAGCTGCGTAAACTAAGCAGATTTCCCTCGTGGAGTTTAGAAATAGACAAATCTACATACTGGTAACACAACACCACCGTGAATATTAAGTGGATAAATACAAACGTAAATAAGAAATGTTTCAGTCAATTTCAATAACCAGCCGACGGGAAGCGTTTGGAATGTAAACAAACAGATCTGCCAGCCTCACACCGGAAAGAAAAACAATAACTGAAACATATCAGAATATAACTTATAAATTTTATTGAAAACCATGTACGATATCTAGTACTGTAATTTGTAATGAATCAGAATAATTTTTATCTCAATCAATCAAATTTTAGTAGTCCAAGAATTTAAGACGGGGGGAGGGTCACGAGAACATTTTTGCATCTATCTCGTATAATGAAGGTCTCTGGACAACAATATTTGGTATTTAAGCTTCGGATAATGTGTGTTATTATATAACAGAGTAGTATTTATGTAACACGAGTAGAAGTGGGGGTTTACTGAAGGCTCAAAACTGAAAAATCAAAATATTTTGGTTAATATTCAAGATAGAGAAAAAAAGGATATAACAATATTTATAGTACATTTCATGGCAATAAAATATTAGTTCTATACAATTTTTTGATCCGAAGTATTGTAACGGAGATATTTCGAATATTCAAAAATCTCCCCCTCTTACCACCCCTCGCCCACTAGTCCGATTTCAACCATTAACGAACTTCATCTGTATTCTTATCAAAAAGTTTTAAATATCGAGTTTGGTAACGATCAAACAAAAATTGCGATCGCCAGAGCGTTAACAGGCAAATATATATAATTTCGAACGGACCTCATTTTCGTCATCTCATGGATAGAATCGATGGACATTGGAAGACCTTTTTTAGCAGATTTCCCTTAAGGGAAATCAGCTATTGAGGTCGTACTCATGACGGGAGTTTCGAAAAATTTCTTCAAATGTCCATCGATCCGTTCAAAATTATATATATATATATATATATATATATATATATATATATATATATATATATATATATTTGTCTGTTAACGCTCTAGCGGTCGCAATTTTCGTTTGATCGTTACCAAACTCGATATTTAAACGTTTTATGCAAAAATAAAGATCAAGTTCGTTAATGGCTGAAATCGGACCAGTGGGAGGAGGGGTTTAGAGGGGAGGATTTTCGAAAATTCAAAATATCTCCGTTACTATACGTCGGGTCGAAACATTATATAGAATCAATCTTGTTGCAAAATACATTTCCTATAAATAATGTTATATACATTTATTCTGTAATGTGAATATTAACCGAGATATATTTGCATTTTTCTGTTTTCAGCTTCTGAGATGAGTTCGGCTAACTTCGGGTCTAGTCGTGAGTTTCCGTCAAGAGCTAGTTCGGGCCCTTCCCGTAACTGTTTGACTCTCTATTCTGAAATTTCTCTATTATAAAACTTCACGTGGGAAATCTGCTTAGTTTACGCAGCCCCTGCGTGACGGACTTTGTTTTTTTTAGTACGACCTCAGTAGGTGATTTAAGGGAAATCTGCTATAATAATGTGGAAATGTAAATAAGAATCATGGATAGTATTCGTCATTACTATGCATCATCAATCCCTTTCCCGTCGTGATGAGGGACAAGAGCGGACTGTAATGGTCTCTCCACAACTTCCGTTCCCGGGTGTTGGTTAAATTAAGCATTGTTTTATTTAAATTATTAGCAGATTTCCCTTAAGGGAAATCAGCTATTGAGGTTGTACTCATGACGCGATTTTCGAAATTTTTCTTCAAATGTCCATCGATCCTACCCAGGAGATGACGAAAATGAAGTCCGTTCAAAACTGTATATATATATATATATATATATATATATATATATATATATATAGATATATATATATATATTTGTCTGTTACCGCTCTAGCGGTCGCAATTGTCGTTTTATCGTTACCAAACTTGATATATATAATCGTTTTATACAAAAAGAAAGATTAAGTTCGTTAACGGCTGAAATCATATCAGGGGGAGAGGGAGGGGTTTAAAGGGGGAGAATTTAGAAAATTCGTAATATCTCCGTTATTATTCGTCGGATCGAAAAATTGTATAATATCTGTATTGTAATCTTATTGCAAATGTAATGTTCTATAAATGTTGTTATGTACCTTTTTTCACTATCTTGATTATTTACTGAGATATTTGCATGTTTTAGTTTTCGGTCTTTTGTAAAGCCCCAGTTCTATCTCATATTTTCAATATTCTATTATGTTATGAAGCACTTTATTTGAAGCTTAAATACCAAATATTGTTCTCATTGAACTTTTACGTTTTGAGATAAATGCAACTTGTTATGAGTTAGGGGCTCAGGTTAGCCATGCAAGTTAAAGCATTAGCCTTAATCTCACATGGTAAACTTAGAGTGGTGAGTTCGATTCTTGCCTGGGCAAGGGAAATTATTTAGTGACGAAATTCATTAAATAACATCCTAAGTTACACCATGGCTAGAAAAGGGTGGTAACCTGTATATAACCCGTCCCAATTAGCCTAAGTTGCAAATAGTGGACGTTAATAAATAATAATAATATGAGTTATTCGAAAACTTAAACCATATGTTATAATAATTCACTTATCAGTAGAGTATATTCAGTATATATAACTCATAATCGACCACCTGCGTGATGGCCTTTTTCTTATTCCAATTTTAGTATTAATTGAATACAATGGAATAGAAAATATATTTAGTAAATTAGCAGGGCCCCAATAAAATAGGCTGAGAGTTTTATAATAAAGAAATATATATATATATATATATATATATATATATATATATATATATATAGATATATATATAGGGACACATATAAATATACCATTCTTAGTAAAATATGCTATTTATTAACTTCCACTTTGTGCTACTATGGTTAATTGGTACGATTTATCTACTGGTAACTACCGTTTTCTAACTAGGTTGGCAATTCGGATTTTATTTAATGAATTTGCCACGAAATAAATTCCTATTGCCCACATGGGAATCGAGTCAGCGATTCTAGGTTTAACAAGTTTTTTTAGCAGATTTCCCTTAAGGGAAATCAGCTATTGAGGTTGTACTCATGATGGAGTTTTCGTCATTTTTCTTCAAATGTCCATCGATCCTACCTAGTAGATGACGAAAATGAGGTCCGTTCAAAACTGTATATATATCTATCTATCTATCTATCTATATATATATATTTGTCTGTTACCGCTCTAGCGGTCTCAATTTTTGTTTGATCCTTACCAAACTTCATATTTAAGCGTTTTATGTAAAAAGAAAGATCAAGTTCGTTAACGGCTGAAACCGGACCAGTGGGAGGGGGGGTTTAGAGGGGAGGATTTTCGAAAATTCGAAATATCTCCGTTACTATACGTCGGATCAAAAAATTGTATAGAACCAATCTTATTGTAAATTAAATTTACTATAAATATTGTTCTATACATTAATTCTCTATCTTGAATATTAACCGAGATATTTGCATTTGTATTCTGCGTGTGATTACCAGTAGGCTATGTTCGGAGTTTCCGCCGAGAGCTCTGGCGGCCGTTTCTATAACTATCGTCCCTCGTGAATAGGTTTAGAGGTTAGGTTAACTGTTTTTGGGGCTAGAAACTGCTGGGTTATTACGCCCTAAATAATGTTTTAGGTTTAGAGGTTTCTTACTACTAAAGTTGTTATTAGGCAGATTTCTCTATTGTAAAACTTCACGTGGGAAATCTGCTTAGTTTACGCAGCCGCAGCCCCTGCGTGACGGACTTTTTTAATACTATGCCTTAGCTCAAATGGCTAATCTGAGTCCAATTCCTGGTAAATATACAATATCGATAAGGCATACACAGTAATAGTAATATTAATATTGATGTTAATAAATAATAGTTTGAAATTTTATCATTAATATGTGATAGAGGTGTGAATAAAATGATGGCCTCATCCACTAAAATGTGGTCATTTGTTTATATTCAAAAAACTTTGCTCCATTTAAAAAATATAAAATTCCAGAATCAGTTTTGAGTTGTTCTACTTGAGTCGTGGAGGACACTGTTTCTGGACTGAAGATGTCTCTTTCAATTTAACGATAGTACTTTCACAATAAACATGGAACAGCCTAGCCATTTACTTCACACCTATTCAAAATAAATCCCACCAGTAGAGCATCAAAGAAATTGATAAGGCTAATTATATTTAATACTAATAAAAAATATTTTATCCCTTTAAGTTTAAACTATAATAAAAGGGTACAAAATAAGTAATAAATATAAAACTAAAAGTAATGAATTTATAAAATCTATTAGAACAGAGTTTAAAGTCCATATTAGTCCCCCCCCTTGATGGCGCACGATGATGACGGCGGCCATCTTGTTTTTCTAACACCGAGGGTGGGGGTTTGTTTTTCTTACTTTATATTTTTCAACACTAAAATTTCCAAAATACGCCATCGGCGGTTAAAACCAGGAGGGGAGGGGAAGGGGTAATTTTAACTTAAATTTTGTTAACCCGCCTAATTTGTTGCATCCTTCGACTGCGGAGACAAACAAGATGTCGGACAGTGACGTAACAAGTTGGTGGCTAGGGGGGGGGGGACTAAAATGCACTTTAGCCCAAAACACAATTTAGATTAAATAACATAATAAAATTAAGGTTAATATTCATGATGGCGAAAATATGTATCACAACATTTAGTGTGCAATATGATTAGTTATGTACAATTTTTCGATTCGACTTATAGTAATGCTGATATGTATTTCAAATTTTCTGAACCCCCCTCTTACTGGTCCGATTTCTGTTTGGTAACGATCAAACAAAAAATTAGACCTCTTCAATTTTGAACGGACCTTGTTTTCGTCATCTCCTGGGCAGGATCGATGTACATTATAGAAACGTTTTCAAAAATCGCGTCATGAGTAAATCCTCAATGGTGCCGTCACATCGAAAGCGCATGCCAGCTGTACTCGATCATCAGCCAGTGACGACAGTCTCCACCGACAGGTATGACAACAAATAATATTTATCAATCCAACTCATTATAACCCCCCCCCCCAAACCCTCAGCACCACTTTCTACTCATCGGTTTTTTTTACATATAAATAGGGGATATGTGGTGAAAATTTTTTTCCCGGTTTCATTATCTAAATATCCGGGAATCTTGCGCTTTATCTGCCCAATGCTCAACTCGTCAATCTGCTTTGTGCTCTTTGAAGGAGGCGGTTTGTGCAGTTTAGCATATTTCTCTTAAGGAAAATCAGCTTTTGAGGTCGTACTCATGACGCAATTTTTGAAAACAATTTTCAGAGTATATTCGTCCCACTAATTGGTATTCAAATGTACCACAGGAACCTTCTCTCCTGCTTTGTGTGAATCAGTCCTCCTTGACGAAATATGCTGGAATTGTCTATTATCGGGGGATTGGTGAGAATATTCAAATTCCTATTTGAATCTGCTCCTTTCATCTTTAAACCTGTCCCTCATCTTTCTTATCACCCTTTTTCTTGATGCAAAGTTAAGACAATTTTACTATAATATTTTTCTTTCATTTAAAAAAGTTCACTTGTCCATTTATTTTGTAACCTGAACTCTTCAGAGCGTAACTTTATTATTTCAATATTTATCATTTGTCATTATTTTACATTTATACCACAGAGTATTTATTTTCTTGTAATGATTTCTCTAGGTTTTACGTAGGTATTTTTGATGTCATTTATCATTTTTATTTTACCCCCTAGGGTATATATTATTATTTATATAAAAACTAAATAAGACTCTCTATTATCTATTTCACATGATGCAACTCTGACAAGGGCCAAATTATATGCTGTAAGTACATAAATTGAATAATGGCTTTAAGAGATGACCTCAAAGCATTTCTTTCAATCCCTCTCCATGATTGATTTAGTGCCAACCTGCATTGTTACACTATAAGAGCAAACCATAGTAACGGAATGCAATGGAATTTACAATTTTCAAATATCAAATGATTTAAAAATCTTTGATATTAACGGAGAGTCCATACCGAAAAGCCCCTCACGCAGGGGCTGCATAAACTTAGCAGATTTTCCACATGTTGGTATGAAGCACTATTGATCTCATTTTCTTCCGATGATTAGAAGTGGATGTTTACTACTAAAGGCTATTAACAAGAATGTATGAATATCTCGCTTAATGATTAAGTCAAGAAACAATGAATAGAAGAACAATTGTAGAGCATCAATAGTTTCACAAGATTTGTTATATAACTCATATTAATGGAAATATTATGAATGCATTCCTCATCATCTACCCCCCCCCCCCATTCCTTCTCCGGTTTCAGACATTAACTACCTTTAGGGTTGAATAAAGTAGTATATCATTATTAGCAGGGAACAAACGAGCCAGGAGGTTTGTAATTAAAAAAAGTCTTCCACATGCAAGGGTTATAATATCTGTGTCAGGACCTGTAGAATCAGGCTGAAGGGAAGAGTCTTTAATCTTAATCATGGAATTAGTAAATTAGTGTTTATGGCTCTTGTGTGAGTCCAGAGAAGTCTTCCGGTGAGCAAACAGTGAAGAAAAAGATACTGAAGGAAAGAAAAAACGGATTACAAAGATTACGTGGACTGTATAAATGCAGGAGAATTAAAGCAGGTCATTTTTGACAGATGGCCGGAGATTAGGGGATGCTAATATTACCACTAAACATGGTGTCAGGGCCCATTTGCCATAGGTTAGTGAAGGAGGTTGATCAGTTACTTGGAGATTACCAAACGACTTTATATAGAAAGATGACCTGTTCTCTTCTAGGGAAAATTTTGAAAATGATTGTAAGTATGATGTTCACTTTCATCATTTCTTCATTCCTTCAATGATTATGTCAGTTGGGCCAGACTAAAATAATTGGAGGTATTACAGTCAGATCGAATACCTAGGAAGCTTATCTATCAGATTGCGAGGAATGAATCAAAACTGGAGTTAGTTTTTCTGTTGGTTTTGAGGTTCTGCCATGAATAAAGGAAAAGAGACTCATATACATCACATGGTGTTGTGTTGATCATTGCTAGAAACATTGCAGCATCTGAAAGAGTTTGCATGAACATTTCAAGATGTATGGTTAAATAATTATAGGAAAGATGAACTATACAGGAACATCTTGGCAGCTGGGGATTGGTTGTCCTGTCAAATTGGACGATATACATTTTCTAGTTACCTACCACCTGGGGGGTACAGCAATCCAGAGCAATATTGGGGAAGCCGGTATAAATGACAATATGCTTCTATGATATGAATGATGAATGTTATATGGTATCCCAAATGGTGTCTTATAAATATGTTTTAAGGAAATCATAATGGCAAATGAAATGTTCCTAATGAGTTTATTGAAATTTCTTTAGTCATACTGATTCAAAGTAATGAAAATTACATTTTATAAAATGTTTTGTTGTAAATGACATTCAGAAACAACTTCTCTAGCTTGAGTAGCCTTATGCTTAACACCCTGTGAAATATAATTTGATTGACCTTATAATGCTTCTGTATGTAAATTAAACTTGATTTAGGAAACAAGTAGCCTATACGTTCACATCTAGGAATAACATTTCAAATGCTAACTAATTAGTTCTCCATAAATTTAATAATTATTTATGAAAATGGTACTGCCAATTGTAATGTAGAGGCAAATGTTGAGTATGGATATTTACTTCCATATTCTAACCTCTAGTGATTTAAATAATGCGTAAAGATTTTTAAGATATTAAAAAAAAGTAACATTTTATTATATATTATTAGGAATTTATATATAAAAATACAAGGTATAATATTTTTTTGAAATTTAATGTTTGAAATGATGTGAATAATTTTTGTTAGTAAATTTTGTGAAGATTTAAAACCTATGATTCCTTTTACTTTAGTGTTAAAGCATTTTATTGTATCACTCATGGTTACTCTTTTCTTAACATTTTTACAAGTAGAGTAAAAGTAACATGAATCTTCTGGGGTAAGTGTAACTAAAGGGTTATTGTTCTGACCAGAGTGTGAACAAAATTTTTGAATTCACCTCTTTTTGTTTTCTTTTACTACTATGAATCTCAAGATAAAATTATATCAGAAACTATGTGGTTTTAGCTGTTGAAATGAAACTAAAAGTTTTCATTTTGTTGATCAATCTACCAAATAATCTAGAAATAATTTCCTTCGGATGAATAAATAAAAATAAAATAAGAAAAATCACGGTGTTATACTCCCATGGTCTGAATCAAGAATTGAAAATGAGGTTCTTTTGCTTAAAACTGTTTTCAGCCACAAGGATGGCCTTACATTTTTTTTCTCTTTTCCATTTGGAGTCTACCATTTTTTGCTTACATTTTTTTTAAAAAAAGAGAAAGAAAAACAATTATTTACTTGTAATACTGGAAAACATGAAATTAAAAATAAAATAAAAAGTAATTACTTAATTTAGTCAAAATCCTTTCCTCCTAACATTTCATTTGCCATTTTCCTCAAGTATGTAACCTAAATAGACAAGGAAGAAAATTAATAAAAAGGGGACGCAGTCCAATAAGGGGGAAATAGTTGTCTGCCACTACTGATGTCCAAATTAATAATACAAACCAGGACATTGAATTGCTTCATTTTTAATTTTAACTTTCATTTTGTATTCTAATTCATGAATACTCTTTAATGCTTATATGCCATGTGCCTGGAACATTGTGGCTCTGGTATTGAATGAACCCGCAATACAAACATCCCATGCTCTGGTCTGTAGTGTATATTAAAATAAATCAAATTTAAATTTGAGAGTTATTTTATGTGTGTAATGTTTTTAATTTTTGTTTTCAATTAATTTGGTTCCAAAAGGAACATAGAAAAGAATGAACACAGTGACATATGAGTTAAGATTCAAAACAATTGGGTGGCAGCCAGTGTTAAAAGTTGAGTTGGGTTTAAATGAAAAATAATAAATTTGTGATTGAACTATTGAGGAGATTTTTTATTCTTTTGTCATTAACCCTCCGTTAGTCATAGTTAGGTGCATCTTTGAGGTGTTTTTCCAATAGCTTCCGATTGAGTGGACCCAACGACTTCCACCTCCAGCAATGCTTCTAGCTTCCTTTCCTCCTCAAAACAGTATAGGTTTGACAATCGAAGTTTATACACAGTGCGTTCCTTGTGCTAAAATCACCCCACAGGTGCACCACGACCAAAATTGTTAGTATTTCAATTTCTTTTATTTTTATATTTAATCTATTTATCTTAGAAATATTTATCATTTGACGTTTGTAGTGCCTTGATTGTTTATGAGTAGTTAAAAATACCCATAAAACAAGGAATTCACCTCTGAAGTGACCGCGACTAATAATGCATTTTTAAAACATTTTTTCAGAAAAAATGGACCTGGAAATACGCACTTTTTACTTGATTAATCAAAATGACGTTGCTAGTCTCCGCCACGCATTACTGTATCCTTTCGAAGAAGACGATAACATACAGAACGACACAGATTCGGAATTGAAGGTGGCTTGGAAGAATGGGGGACTGACTGAGAGACTGAACAAAGTGATGTAGAATCGGAAAGTGATGGGAAGGATGAGCAGTCACACGAAAAATATGTTGGATTGAGAAGAGTGAACAGAAAGATCGTTGACCGATTTGAGTGGAGGAAACCCCCTTTTCCTTTCCGTAAAACCGGAAACAAAATTTATTGACACACCTTCCAGGAGTGATAGAGGCGACAAAGAAGGCTACTAATGAACTTGGCTGCTGGTTCTGTCTCTTTGGTGAGATGATTATTAGTGGTATTGTGCACTGCACACACGAATTTATAAAAATCGTTGAACCAGAATTTTCTAAGCAGGGGGATGCTAAAGGGACAGACTTCACAGTAATAAAAGCCTATATAGGCCTTCTTTACTTAGCTGGCACATACAGAGGAGTGAGAATGAATTTAGAAGACATTATGTAAAACATGTTGGGCAAGAAACTCACCTGAGTAGAACTAGATGACACTAAAAGATTCGACGTGAAAAGTTTTAATTTCCTTTTCTATCTTAAATGTTTTCTTGTATTTGTTATTCCTGGAGAAATCAAATGATTAAGTAGTTCTAAACTATCCTTATTGTACTTTATACTTTATATTTTTTCTAGTAGCTAAGTAAGTAGTACCTAATGAATTCATTGTTCATAAATTGCTTCGTTACCTGAAATTAATTAATATTTCTGATAGTTGTAAGACATATTCATTAGTGTTTCTTTGCTAACTTTTAAAATAAAATAGTTTTACTATTTGTTCAGATAATTGTTTATATTTGTTTAACTCTATTTTTGTCCTAAGTAGGAGTTTTACCAACATATTTCTCCATCGTCACCTCATAGGTGACCCGCGCCTAGAGTCGTTTGGAAAAGACCCACGCCTAACGGAGGGTTAAAGATGACGTTGTTTTTTTTTTTTTTTTTTTTTTAGTTTACACACACAAACACACACACACACACACACACACACACACACACACACACATATATATATATATATATATATATATATATATATATGTGTGTGTGTGTGTGCATGTTTACGTACACACACATATCTCTAGCAGTCAAAATTTTTGTTTGACTATTACTAAACTTGATATTTAATTGTATTATTCAAAACTAAAGGTTAACTTCATTAAAGGCCAAACCATTAACCGTTCAACTTAGGGAAAGTTGAAAATTTGTTATAATTCAGTCAAACCCATTCCTTCTCATAAAATTTTCCATTTGAATAACTGAGTCACTAAACATGTTATACCCAACTGTTATTTTCACTTCTGTTTACATAGGTTTCTTAATATATATAGGAGAAAGAGAAATAGATGGTTAATTGAGATCATCAACCATTACCAACTCATGGGAAATCTGCTTAGTTTAAACAGCCCCTCTGGTGCATTTTTATCAGCTCTACCTTAGTCATGTTTACATAATGCTCTTAAAAAGGCAGAAATAAATGACAACGTATAGACAATAAATAGGTGACAACTATGTGCATATTACACCATACTGTGTTAGTCTTGCATATCAGAAATCAACTTAGTTTGACCTGGAGGTGAGCTTTAATACCTTTTAAATTTGTGTAGTAAAAAGTAGTTTCTCATAATTTTAATGAAGCTGGAGATTTATTCTCACCATCTCAATTTATGCCTAAGTAAAAAGGAATTGAAATGTAAGCTGGACATGAGGTGTTCAGTGACTCAGATGTTCATAGTAGAAAAGTGTATGAATAGAAGTGGGAGTTTATTGAAGGCTGAAAACCAGAAGGTATGAATAAATTACTTAATATTTGAGCTAAGAAAATGTATAGATCAACAATTGAAGGGCAAAGGGAAGAAAGAACAATAAAAGTCACTAAAATTTGTTTTTCATCTTTTCACTTTGTTATATAACACGAGTAAGACTCTAAAAGATAACACATTGACTGCAACATAATAACGACCACACTCAATGCAAAATACAGCGAAATAAATTATATACAGGGAAAGAATGATCAAAGTTCATTTCCAATATCAAAGAATGGTCACAGTCCATTTGCAATATGAAAGAACAATCAGTCTTTTTGTAGTACCAAAGGTCAGCCATAGTCCATGTGTTTAGGATATCCTTATACAGACATCTGCAGTAATTGTGATGAATTTAGAGCTCATTTAAAAAGAATTGAAATAGAAATATCCAAAGAAGAAAATAATGAAAACTTGAATTCTTAAGCAAAAAAAAAAATTACAATCTGAGAATGCACTACATAAACAAAGAGCTGAAAAATTCTCTGAATTAAAAAAGGCGAACAGCAAATTGAATGCAAAAAAATCTTCTGCTGATAACTGAATTGCCATAGACTTTCAACAAAGTTTACCGAATATTACCACAAATGATGTAAATTGAAAGCAACAGTTTTCATTTAATATTCATGAATTAAGTAGAAGTAAGTCTGTTTTTATTTTTATGATGAATCAGTAGTTAAAAAAGTTACAGAAGATGTAATTGTAATGGTATATAAATATTTAACAAAAATAATGAATAACAATATTCACAATTTGTAAATTTATCATGATTTCTTGTGATCAGAAAAAAATCTACAATGTTTTTAGGTTTTTGTACATCATAATACATTAACTCCACATTCTTGATAATGTACCAGCTGTATTTGCCATTAGGGACCATAGCTACCTCAAACGTGACAAAAATATGGCAAGCAAAAAGCACTATGTGAAATGACTGAAGAGAAGAATTTAGAGGAGCTCGCTCAAAACCAAACCCATTCATTGTTCTAGACTGCAAGCAAGACATGCTTTGCTCTCAGAAGAAAATAATGGAAAAATATTTTACCTAAAAGTGTCCATTTCTGACTCGGCCAGTGAAAGAAGTAAAAATATCTAATGATGATGAGAATGTAATATTTCTTAGAGAATTCTAAACAATTCCTTGTGAAAAATCGCAGGTTTAAAGAAAAGTTTAGGCTAAGCTGTTCAGTTGTCTAAAAATGACCAAGGACATGCTTATTCAAGGTGTTTAACTTTTAAGAAAGAAAACTATAGATCAACAATTTCTTTAGCGATTCTGTAGGCCACAGGTATTCTATAATGCTTACACAACTTATACTGATATTGAATCAGAAAGTGAAAATATAATAAATAATAAATTAGTCATCTGATATAGCAGGATGTACAAAATATTTTAATAATTTGTTATATAACTTAATATTATTATAGTTTGTATTAAAAAAAAAAAAATTTAGTATTTCTCTTTGGTAAATGGACTTTGATAGTTTTAACAAGTTTTGAAATTACTATTATATAAACAAACAATGGGAATTAGTATTAATATTAATGTAGAGCTCTTTATAAATATCCATAACATGATTGACATAGTTTACGATCTACAAATAAGTTGAAACAATTTCTTCAAATAAAATAAAAGTTGGTTTTTAATTTTTCTCAAAAACATCTTTTTTCACTTTCATTCTTCTTTCCCTGTACCTTTCAATTGTAGAGCATCATAGATTAACAAGATTGGTTCTATTCAATTTTTCAACCATTTCCCTCTTCCTGGTCCTATTTCAGCCAAATAGTATAAACCCGCTTAAGGTAATCTTTCAATGTAGGAGGGTAAAACAACCAAAAACATTTTTTAAAGAAAATGCTTGAACTATAACAAATGACTTAGAGTGTTCTGCATTTTGTCTAGAAAATTTGCAAAATGACTGTAGTACAATAGGAATGATGAAAAAATATGTTGAATATTTCATTATTTTGACTTTATTTTGATAAAACCTTTGCAGCATTTATTTAAGAAATACACATAGAGAAATATTTCTTTAGTGTAGAAGCTTGGACATTTTTAAGACGATAGGAGCCATACACAGTGGAATGATTAAAAATGTGATGAAGTTTTCTGCCTAAACAATTAGCTGTACTTTGATGAAACTATAAACCCTTTGCAGTATTGCTAAAAGGAATAGATAGTAATTGAGAAATACTTGCTCAGAGTCATAGAAAGATGTAAAAGTTAAAACCAAATTATAACTGGATAGCCTGTGTAATTGTTATTAACACACTTAATTTCTCATAACTGGAGCTCATGAACAGCTGGTTCACAATATTTATATGGGCTAATTGGAACCCGTGAGTAATTTAATAAGTTAGAGCTTATTGAGGACACACAAGTTAACTTTATGCCCCTGCTAATTTGTTAGCTAAAGTTAATTAAAAGATTTGAATTTTTATTACAAAGTTAATTTTTATACTTTTGAGTGTTTAGATTTAATATAAGACTTGTTGAAACAAATAAATTAATCCAAAGTCATATTTTGCACCTGTTCTTGTGGAGTGAAATGATATGGATTGCTATAGACCACGACTTAAGTGGCCAAGCTTTCAGTGATCTGAGTGCTTCAGATCTTGTATTCCAGATGAAATAGATCTAGGTCAAATTGTATATCAGCTCTTGTTTGGTATGAAATACAAATATGTTTTTTTGAGGGAAGTGCAAAGGTTAGGGAAATACTGGGAAGAGGAATGAGTGATTCCTGGGAAGCAAGAGTAGCCCAGTTTGATTCTATGGTCTCATCTACTTCTCTTTATGGAGCAGAGATTTTTGCTCTAAATTATTTGGACCTTGTTGAATCTGTACAGCTGAGGTTCTTAAAGTATTTGTATTTTTGGCCAAGAAGTACCCCAAAGTACATAGGTTGGAAACTGGTCGAGCTCACTTAAAGGTAGTTATTTTTAAGAAAATTATTAATTTCTGTGTAAAACTGCTCTCAATGTCTGATCACCCACTACCAAAAAAATGTTTTCTTAATCTCCTTAGTTTACACAATATGAAAAGTGACATAAAATACATTTGGATGCCACTAGGAAAATTGATAGCAGGGAATAATTATATTGAAGAATATTTTTCTGAATCTTTAGACCAACAAACTCTGCTAGCCAACAAGAATACAATCATTGTAACAATTATAAACCATCTCCATTCTGTTGACGTTGATAGAGTTCTTAACTCCAGTTAAAGTCGAATCTATAGAAGTATTTTTAATTTTAACAACTCTCTCCCTGAAAATTATTTAACGTTTCACACAAACATAAATAAAATAAAACTAATCAGCCAAATAAGGATTTCGCCTTGTGAATATTTAAAATTATCCTATAAAAACATGGCTCGCACTATAAAAACTAGTTAGGCCTGTAAATGATGCCAAAAGTATATGTATCTACATTTGAATCATTTACTATAGTATTGTCTCACTTTTTCATCACACAGGGTAAAATTCCTTGACAAATATATAGCTCCTCAAAGAGAATACCTATCATTGGTAAACATTTTGGATTACAACAGTGAAAATAAAGTTAATGATGTTTTCTGTTTCTTATCAAAAGTTTGCGAAAGTTAACAGTATTAAAGAAAGAATTTTATTATTTTTATGGGGGTGCTTAAACAACAATAATCGGCACATTATTTATTATATACAATAATACTTATTATTAGTATTCTGTTTGTTATAAATCTTAGAGAAGAATTATGTTAATTTGATATATCAGAAAACTGATCTTTATTTAGACATTATATATATATATATATATATATATATATATATATATATATATATATATATATATATATATATAATGTACATTTACATTAATTTATGATTTATTGGATTAAGTATTATAATTATTTAGATTAATATTTATATTATATTACATACCAATGTATATGCTCTTAATTTGTGCTTTGGAAAATATTAGTATTTTTATTTACTCATTTTTTAATATGTTATATTATATTAAAAACCTAACTAACGGTAATTGGCAATATGTTTGTAAGCATAAGCCAATAAAATATCTAAAATATCTATCTACAGATATGTTTTATTTCAATATCATGAGTTGAATAAAGTTTGGGAATGGGATGTTGGTAACTAATGAAAATCCTAAGTTCTTTTCTTCGGGCATTATCTGAAATGATAACTGATCAGCTTTGACTTTTATAAAAAAAAGAAATAATTTGAGATTAAGATCTAACTTTTTCCCCACTTGTTAACTTAGTATTGTAGAATTTAACCCTCTGTCATACTGGTTGAACAATCTGTAATACTGGTATAGTTGCTAAACTTACTTTTCTCTAAAGAGAATGCAGGTTGTTATGTTCTTACATCATTAAAGTGCCTGTTCTGACTTTGAAGTGAAAAAAAGTATTATGGGAAAGAAAGATGTAGTCTTCCTGCGTTAAATGTTTGTAGTTGACACCAAATCAGTGGCAAACTCAGGATTTTAGTAAAATAAAAGTTCTTCAGAACTACATGAATTACAATACTGCAATTACTAATTACAGTAGATTGACAGGGCTTTGTTAGCTACCTTATTACTCCTCTAGTGATATTTGTGCAGTTCTGGAGTCCTTTCCTTTTACTTAAGACCTGAATAGGCCACTGATTTGAGGTCCTCTGGTTTGTGGTATCAAATATTAACATTTAATCCAGAAAGACTACATCTTTGCTTCCCCTAATTGCTGGATTCTGCAACATCGACCACCAGGTAGACCTTTATGATAACTGCTAGTTGATTTAAAAATATCGAACTATTTTTAAATATTTATTCTAGATAGATGATAAAAATGTGGGCTAAATTGCAATTTAGTTCCACCCGAGCCTCCATATTGTTACGTCACTGTCCGACATCTTGTTTTTCTACGCAGTCTAAGGATACAACAAAGTAGGTGAGTTAACAAAATTTAAGTTGAAATTACCCCCATGGTTTTAACCGCCGATGGTGTATTTTGGAAATTTTAAAGTGTTAAAAAAGATAAAGTAAGAAAAACACAACCCCCGCCCTCGGTGTTAGAAAAACAAGATAGTCGCCGTCATCATCGTGCGCCATCATGGGGGGGACTAAAATGCACTTTCACCAAAATGTGATGATTTAGACATGAGCTTTAGACACACACAACAAAAATTGTTTCGTCTTCTTTCACATGTATAGACTGTTTTCAAATATTGGGGAATGTTTGATGTTTCGATATTTTAAATATTCATGCACACCATAAATAATTTAAAAAAAAATATTCCTCTCTTTAGAAACTTTTAACTTATAATTTGAACTTTATTATTATGGTTTTAAATTTTAGATAATCTTTAATCAGATCAAAAAAGAAAAAAAAATTGTTTCCTCTCGTTTCTCATCTGTAGATTGTTTTTGAATATTGGGGCTTTTTGATGTTTCTATATTTTAAATATTCATTCACATCATAAATAAATAACTACAAAAATATTTTCTTCTATTTAATGTTTTTAAATTTTATTGTAATGTTTAAAATAGGGTTTAAATTTTAGTAAATCTATTATAAGTTCCAGAAAGGAGCGATAAAAATTGTTTTGTCTCCTTTCTCATGTGGGGATAGTTTTTGAATATTGGGGGATTTTTTTATATTTTAAATACTCATTCACATGATAAATAGTTGCAAAAAATATTTCTATCTATTTAATTGTGTTATTTTATTGGGTAATATTTATTATAGGGGTTTTAATACTTGTTGAGAAATTCATTCAGTTAGTTGGCGTTATGGCCGAGAGATAGCACTGTATGAAGTGATAAGGTTATGAAAACCTGCTCCGTACTTGAGGAGTTTACACTGATTCGCCACTCGCGGACCTTCTTTCTTTTTGCAGTCTGCCCGCCCCGCTCGACTTTAATCTCAGCAGACGGCCGCACTATTTTATTTATTCGAGATGGCCCTTTTCCGCATGTCAGTGTCTAAACTCTCCGAAACAAATCAGGTAAGCCAGTTTTAATTTTTAACGAGACCGAAAACGACTTATTTTTACCTACAGTCTTGGAATCAATAATCTATCATATAACCTCTATGAATTTTGTAAATTTCAGAAGCAGTAATTATTAAAACAAAATTTAATTGTCACTGTTCTCGAGTGAAGTTGATTAGGACAATTTCTCTCATAATTATCAGCAAAATGGATTTTACTGGTCCATCAAAATTGGCAAATTCAAACTTTTGTAATGGCCTATTGTTTTTATTCTAGTTAAAAGCTATATGTTATTCTTTGGTTTTATGTTCAGGCACTGATATTGATAGTGAGCACAAGAATGCCCAAGGTCTTAAGGTTTCTTCAGGCTAGTGTGTTTCTAATTTTTATCTTATCATAGCCTGTTTAAATTTAAGGGAAGGCCACACAATTTTTCTTGAAAACAACATTGCCTCCAAAAAAACCTCTCAAAATTTGACTTCAGAATATTATCCCAATAAGTATTATGCAAGTATTTTATGCCGAGTCTTAAAGAGTTTGTCTATTTTACTTTTCTCATTAGAGTTTATTAATTTTATTATTTTTTTTTGTGACAAATTAATTAAATAAAATTCTTTGTCCCACGCTGCCTAGAAAAGGGTTGGTAGCCTGTAGATAACCCATCTCGATTTGCTGTAGTTATACAAAGTGGGAATAAAAACCAAATACTAATCATTAAAGTTAAAGTATTTATTTTCTCGTTTATTGAAGCTTTTTAGTTATTTTACCTTATTCCACATGTATGAGTCATTCTTGTAGTCTGTTTTAGTTTTATGAAAATTAATTTTTGAAATACATCTTAAATATTCTATATGCCTACTATTTGCTGACTTTGCAACTTCATGTGAACACAAATCCAAACTTAATTTCAATTAAATTCTTAACTATTACTGTATGCTCATATCAGTCTGAAAAATAGAGTTTTTTTTTATTCATATAAATTTGAGGCAACATACATGTATTATCTACAGTTTATTTATATTTAGTTGGTAGTATTTTTTTTTTTTATGTCGTAATATCTTTCAAATGAAAGTAATTCTTTTCTATTGGTTTGTCACTATCTTTTGAGGGTTTTTTAATTAAGTATAATTTTTTAACCATGAAACAGCAGAATTAATATAATGTCTTAACCAATATATCAAGCTAATAAATCAGAATTATCCCTGATCAATTTGGCCCTCTTCTATAGTTGTTGAGATTAAGATGTTCAGTGGAAGGTTTAAATAAGAATATTTCAGCTTTTGTATCAAGGCTTTCACTTAACACTTACTGATAAAACGATAAGAATATGATAGGTATAATCTCTTTATGAGGATCTAAGAATGTATGGATGTTTTTATAGGTGTTACTCAAGTAGTAAATCAGTTTACAACGGGATGTTCATTTTTTTTTAAATAATGTATTGGAGCTCTAAGTAATAAGTGCATTGATAAGATCTAAAAGTGTTTCATTTGAGAAATTGATTAGAAATTAATATAAGTTTTCTTCTGAGTTAACACATTTGTTGCCGCCACAATTTTTGAAGTACGACCCACAATACCATTGTGAAATTTTCATTAAAATATTTGTACGGTTCTAGTACCTGAAGGTAAAGTAGTCAAAAATGCAAGATTTGAAGGAGTAAAAAATGAGAGGGTGGAGTAGGTGGTCGATTAAAGATATTTTTTCATGAATATTCAGTAGAACTTGACTAAACAAATCAGTATAAAAGTTTAGCTTAGGAAGGTCTACTAGGCTACACAGTGACATTGGAAGAGACATGACATTAGAAGGCAACACTTGGGGGCACGGGATTGAGGTCATAATGTTGATGTCAGTACCTTGACTGTGGCTGTCACTTGTGCTAACAAGAAGTAGACCCTTATCTCTATCTGTCTAGCCTACTCCATTTAAACATTCAGTTTTTTTTTTTTTTTTTTTTAATTGCCACTAATTTATCACTTAGTTGATGGCAATGAAAACCAAAATCTGAATAGAGAACATTTGTCAATTTTTATTTAATGACGAATTTTGCCTTTTACTTACTAATTATTTGGCGTATCATGAAACTTCAATATTTGACTATTATACATTGGTCAATATAATAAAAGGCTTCATTGCTATTAGAGGACTCTACAGACCATTCCAAATTCGAAACAGACAGACGATGTAGAAAAGAAACAATGCTCATTGATACATATTTTTATACATTACTTGAGAACCAATAATACAATACAATGACAGTCATTGTAATAAATTAAGAACTAAGAAGATTTTAACTTTTTTATGTTGATCATTTGTTTCCTTATTCTTTTGAATGACAAGCTATACGTGTCAGGGTTATTCAGATTAATTGTACCTTTTTTCACTCTGCTGTATATTAATCAAAAATATTCTTAGCATATTAAAGTGTTTCTGTTTTTTCGGTTTTAATCACCTAATAGGCAACATTCATTTTATCAGATTTTCTTTGAAGGATATAAGCTTTGGAGGGTGTACCTATGGCTCGGTTGTTGAACAATTTCTTTAAATGTCTATCAATCTCATCCTAGTAAATGACAAAAATGAATTTTGTTCGAAAAGAAATATATATATATATATATATATATATATATATATATATATATATTTGGAACTAAAATGACCATCAACAGTCACAGAACTTCACGTGTTCAGCTTAAATTTCAAGTATTGCACTGGGTTCTTATTGGATGTAGTTCTTATAGATGTCATCTAGTAAGGGTTTCTAATGTCCTAGCAGTTGCCACTGTTATTTAATCATAACCAAACTTGATATTTGTAATTTCATGTCTATCTAATGCTCAAATTCGTCAATCAATTTAGTTATTATATGTTAGAACGAAAAAAGTTGTGTGAATAATATTGTACAGATTTATTTCATTTTTTCTTCAGTGTTCAATAAATCCACATTCCTACTCATGTTATTTTGTATGAATCTATTATATCAACACTAAGATCATTTACTATCTAAATAATTATTTTATTTTGTTGATCTTCCATTTTTCGACCTTGTTTTGAAGTCAGCATTCTATTTAAGTAATTGATGCTTGACCAGTAGTACCTAAATATTCAAAAATACATTTGTACTATAGGCTTTGGCATACTCTCACTCATCTTCTAGATTTGAGAATGTTGAATGGCATTTACTATTTTTGGTTTGAACTGAAATAGGCTTTGCATAACTAGTTACGCCTACTTGACCTTGTTTCAATTGTTGCTTTGCCAATTTTAGATAGTTAGAGGCCAATTTATAGTATAGTACATAGAAACCAAGAATTTTTTCTATTATTTGTGGTTTGATTTAGATCTATTTTAGAATCTTATTTTAAGTGAAAATCTATCACGAATTATATATTTCATCTTTTGATTATGATTTTTTTAAATTGTTTTTAATTATTTATATATTGGGATGAAAATATTAATATTCAATTGCATCCTAATGGAATATGTAATTCGCTTCAATTGGATTTAAATTACCACTTAGCAATAACTAAAAAAGAGTATCTTCAACTAAATCGTAATACCTGAGAAGCTTTTAAATATATATGCATTAGAGGTCAGGTCCTATTTCAAAATTCAAAGTTTGTTATTTTGAAATTATATTTTTCTATATTTTCCTTACAGAATTGGATTCATTTTCCCAAAATGAAAAAAAAGGGTTTATCTTTAAACTACTTCTTGGTGTAAAACATTTTAGGTCTCTTAACACATATAATTATATATATATATATATATATATATATATATATTATTATATATTATAATAATTTGAGTAAATATTGTTTTGTTTTTTTGGTACTTACCCATGTTAAAAATCATTTTTCCTGTCTATACGTTATGGATTCTATTTAAATGGCGTCATAATTTAGTACTAAATCAAGTTGTTTTCACTTAAAAATAGCAGGATCTTACGTTATAAGAGTTTTGGCTGTTGTCCAAATCTCGAAATAAATACATTTTGTGAATCATTTCATTTTTAATTTACATTTGATTTATTTTGTTTTTTGACAATGGAGAGTGCAATATCACTTCTATTTCTTCTGTACCTTCTACCTACTCCTTCTTTTTAAAACATTTCTTCAAATGCCTATACTTAAACTCCACTATTTGTGAAAAACGAGTTAACTCTTACTTCCCAACTCTGTCGTAGGTTTCATAAATCTTACTCACCTTTGGTAACCAAGTACCTCTTGACAAATGATTGGGATGCCATCATACATCCTTTAGAAGCCTGGGTGTTTATAATTTCTAATCCTCCTAAATAACTAATATAATAACTAACAAAATATGTTATAAGGACTAACACAATTAAATATAAGTGAGAAAAGAGTTTCATGCTGGTTATGGATAATTCCTAGATTAACCATTTATGGATTATATGCATATTATTTTCATTATATTCTGGGAATTTATTGATGTTATAATTAGTTACTTGTAAATGAATGATGACAAATTTGTTTTAAAATTTTATTATATAAATGTAAAATTTCAAATCGAAAGGAAATGTTAATTTCACTTGACTAATGTATGTTCCCACAGATTTAAGAGTTGTAAACCTGGGCTTTCTCTTAAAATTCCATTTCATATATAATTTATTTATTGGTGTAAATTCATGGGAATTATCTGTTCATCATTGCCTTATAAAATGATGTACTCACTAAAAACGTTCCACCTGTTTGTTACCTAAACTTAGCTCAGCTTTTGTAGACTCCCAATTCGGTCCAAAAAAACTTGGCAACTAGGAGGTGCCAACTTTTTCTCAGTCGACCTTTTGGCTGAGTTACAAATATGATAATATTACGTAATTATTACGAGGTTTTTTTATCAAATTGTTTTCCAGTGTAAGCAGGATATTATCTTTTTAATTGTATTGCCATTGTTTTGAATTTATTTCCCAGCTATTTTTACTAAATAAGTTTACATTAAAATGTTAAACATAAAATTCAACTTGCCTTCATTTGGCTTCAAATTATTAGCATAAACTTAAGTTTTACTAACAGTCATGTAAATTTGTTTGTTCGATTTCAGGGCTTTGGAAAACATAAATAAGTCAAATTGAATGACAGTTTACGTGATTAGAATTTAGAATTATTAGAAGACTTGACAGTTATCAAAATAATTTGTTGTTTCATTTTTCTTTAGTACAGGATCGTAATACACTCCTGAGAGGTTTAGTTAGATCCAGAGATAGTTGTGTGCTGTCTAAAATATTGGCTCTGAGAATAAACGCCATCAGTAGCTCTGTTATAAATAATTCAATTTACTAGCAGAATTCATACTGGAATTGTACTCGAATATCCCAGTACCTTATTACTTCTAAGCCATGAAACTAAGGCATTAGGTTATATATAATACTAATTATCTTCAACTCGTTAATTAAACCAATGTCAATCAGTCAAAATCAATTGTCTCTTTAGGAATTTAAAGAGGTGACAGGTGTGTTTTAAATGAATTGTGGTATTCACAACTAATTAATTAAGTGGGAGAAATAATTGTCTACTTTTTAAACCACTCACAAGGTGCCTTGAGGTGGAAGAAGCTGAATTAGATTGCAAAATTTTAATTAGTCGTTACACAAATCGTTTTCTTAGAGTTTAGATTGAAACTGCTTTATTCAATCCTTTTTCTACCATCAAACTTGTGTAAATTAATGGTATTTTCATTATTTTCTGGCTTCATTGTAATCAAGGCTATTATATTGCTTATTTTGTCAACACATACTCCCAAGTAAACTTTAAAATATATATATGTTTTTTTGGCGCAATTTATTTAAATTATAAAGGTTAGATTTAAATATTATATATATATATATATATATATATATATATATATATATATATATATGTTTAAATGTGTAAATGCATTTCTCTTTGAAATTAAAAATTTCAAATGCTGATATTTTAGGCAGTAGTCAACAAAGACCTTTATAGCAATTTACAATATGTTTCGAGTTATAGACTAAAATGTTTCTAGTGTTCCTAATTTTAGGTCCATTGGAATTGAGGGTAAAAGGTATTTCAGAAAAGTGTCAATGGGAAAGAACTTCTATAACAAGGTTCCTAAGGCATGTAAAGCTTACATGAGATTTATTGCTTACTCCTTATATAAATATGAAAGTATGGCATAAGAATGTACCAACCCGGTCCTGAAAGAATAAGAAACATTCTTAGAGACAATGGGCCCTGAAAATGTTGGGTTTATCTTCTGTCATCGCAGGTCTCATGTTTGAATGGGCTTATATCTTGTAATTGTTTTGACTACATTATTTTTAATGTCTATTTAATGAATACTAAATCTTTAGCACATTACTAAGTTTTGTATATTTGAAAAAATAAAACCTACTGTCTTATCTATGGAGCTCATATTATTATTATTATTTGTGTATAAAAAAATAAATTAAAGTTATTATTAACTTCTTAAGGATATTTTCATCTGAGAGTGGGAGATATTTTTACCCTTTTGGTCGGTTTTCCATTTCTCTCCACGTATGTAAACAATGAGGGTTCTTTTTTAGTTGAAAAATCTCCTAAAATAATCGTTAAACATTTTTAGAACTATTATGACAGTTGGATGGGCGTGGCCCAGTAGTCGCGCACTCGATTTCTACAATATGAGTGCTATTTTTGAACCTTCTATTCGTTTCGCGGGCGCCTACTAATTTAGTAGCTTTTTAAATAAACAATTAGCGAACTTTAAATTCTAATGCCACTAAAACGACAGGGAACGTCGGTCCCCTACAATCTATTGTATGCTATAAATTGATATAATTCTTTGGGATTTAGTGGCCCACAGACCATAGATGTGTATGCATGTATGCGATTGGTAGTGCCACTCTGTCCTTTCTGCCTCCAGTAGACTAACCCTGCGCGCTTTATGGTTATATGGTGGTTATACTTTGCAGTTATTTCTCACCATTCTGGTGGATTTTCTCAACTTCTGCCGATAGAGCCGACCACCGTTATTTCCCAACCCTTATTTATCCTTGACTCTTTACTACTTGTATTTTCCTAAAATTGCCACATTAGTTTGACCATCTTTGAATTTTTCTCCAGTTACAACAGTTATATGACAAATAGTTGGAATAAAATATAGAGAAGCATAGAGGGCGCACGGTTTCGTTTGTCACGGATGTCTGGAATGCTGTTTTGATGATACAAAAATATAATTAGTTTTCATATTAGGTACAAAAGTTATTAATACACTTATTGGTTTATTAATATAGTTCGTATAAAACACCTGGGGGGGGGGGGTAGAGCGTAATAAAAGACGGGTTGGTCTTGTGAAGCTGCAGTAGTGTTGAGGAGGTGTGCCTGTAATGTAGCCGAGGTAGAACGGGGGGCGCAGGAACTGTTGCATTTCCTGGGCAACTAAATGGTTAATATTCATTTTGGACTAATAGTAGTATGAACAAAAAGCTATTTAGCCAAGAAACTAAATCCGTAAAACCGAAGGAAAACACTGGTGACTCGACAGAATAGGTTTGTGGTAGGTATTATGACCTTGGTTGCTACAAAAAGTAAAATTATCCAATTTGGGAGAGCTGATGTGGCGTTTGTATTTTAAACCTTTTTTCCCTTATTTTATTTCATGAGCACCCTGTTAAAATAATTATATTATTTATTTAATTGTTATTAGGCACTGAGCTGGCGAGAATTATTTGCCTAGGTAGTCACGAGTCCATTTTCGTTTATTTCTACTTCGTTTGGTAGTCCCTCTCTTCAGAGATCCCGTCCACTCATTACCTCTCCGTCATCCTCGCCTTTGTTGCATCTTCTATTTTACTCCATCCCCGATCCTCCGAAAAATAACAAAAACAGCAGTATCTTGTTATAATCAATTTGATATATAAATCCTTTTTTCTGTAATCGTTGAATAATGGTAACATTACTAAACTGAAATGAGTGAAGAAAGTGAAACATTTTGCAATAGAGTGAAGAAAGTAATCACTTTCTTCACAAGTGAAGAAAGTGAATTGCCTTCTTAATTAGTAATAAGTATAAATTAAAAAAATAATTTGAAATTGGAAATTAAATGCTTTTAAATGTTTCTTAACATTGTAAGAATTTATTTTAACAAAATAAATTGAAATGTGAATGAATTATTGGTGGAAATAATCAATATATTTTAAAATTTAAATATAATAATAATTGCCTTCCTTGTTTATAACCTGCATCACTAGTTGTTTTATAACTATGCTTATAACATACCATAATCTTCACAACATCGTAATTTTGTTCATATTCTGGTTAGATCTGATCATGTATTACACGATTACAGATAAAATTGAATATTACACTCGTGACGAAAGTAGAATTTACAACTCTCGTGAAATTACCACACTCGCTTCGCTCGTGTGGGTAAACGTTTCACTCGAGTTGTAAAATGATTACTTTCGTCACTTGTATAATAAATAACTATTCTCACTGACTCATTTGCCCATATGTTGAAGTTCTATTTATATTTCTTTATTTAGACTAGTAATTCAGACAGCACTTTTGATATACCAAAGGACTTTCTGATTTCCTCATACCTTGTACACTCTGTAAGTGTGCAATGCTCAGCTCTACTCCAAAAGCAATGAAGGTTGGAGGTTCTTCCTTTTTCATCAGGTTTTGGCGCGTGTGAGCCTTGTGTGGTCAATTCTAAGGCGACGTATTAATACTTCATCCCTCCTTTTAGTGCTTGTTGAAGTATACCAGGGGTTGACACTACTTTTTACAGCTCTGAGCCTTATTGTCTCGCAACTCATGCCATTGCCATGCCCATTGCTCAAGAGCCAGTTCTTTTTCATAATTGATGGCGCCAGCGATCGCAACTTCTGACATTAGATTGCCCTCATCGACAGCTTTTGCGGCTAACGCATCAGCTTTTATTTTCTATCCCACAATGTCCTGGTATCCGTATAAATTCTACATGAATATTTTTTTCTGTGCAGTTCTTCTATATTCGGTTGATTTTCCTTACAAATGGGAAAAGACATCATAAAATAAGTAGACATCATACACGCACGTGTTCACATTTGATTATAACCAATAATACGTAACATATATTAATATCACAGGATGATGCCATGAATATCTTACAAACCTATTTTAATTGAGGTGGCATTAATAAAGAATTTGCTGTGTTGATTCGTCTTGGTGGACATTGAACTTTGAAAACAAAAAAAATTATAACAATATTTTAGTGTTATACGCATTATGCTATTTGTCGCATACTTTAAGCTGCCGTCAATAGTGAGTTGAAGTATATGCCTTGAATATAATCCCCTGTGATAAACTGATAAATGATCCCGCTTAAACACAGTAAAATATTTTCCGCATTGTATTTGAAATTCGCATTATATTATTGGATTATTATATTGCAATATATTTTCATTGCAAGTGTATTTAGTTTCCTCAAGGTTTTAAAGTGTATTAATAACTTTCACTAATGACTTACCAGATCCCTTGATCAGTTTTGTAATATTCATTTACCGCTAGGAAACGAATGCAAAATGCGTTCGTTGTAATTTGTATTTTGGGCGCGACATTTAATCCTAATTTATAATGTAAGTATTAGAAATATTTTACAAGAATTGTCAATATGCTATGTGGGCGGAGTACTTCTTTAGTGTCTAATGCCGACGAACTCATTAAATAAAATCCTTAGTGCCAACCTGGCTAGAAAAGAGTGGTATCCTGTAGATAATCCGTCCACATTAGTCATAGCAACATAATGTGGACGTTAATAAATAAATAATGCCGAGCTCGTCAACTGAGTAAATATTCAAAAGCAAAGAATATCTACTCAAATGCACTTGCGAATGTATTCGACGACCAGCTACTGATTTTACAATTGTGATATACAGGCGAAACCAACCCATTATCATTGTCCGCCATTGTAATTGTCTTATTTAAATTTAGATGCTGAATATCTGTTACCGTGAGAGAATATGTTTAACAATTATAAGAAAAAAAAAACGATTAATTGTAAATGTAATAATTGCAAGGACAATAGTCCGTCAAGCAGATGCTATAAAAACTAAGCTGATTTTCCAATGGGTGCAATGCATTCATTCCACACCCTATTTGTTCATAATAAACAGTCTTTATGAACAGTACTTGAAATTTAAGCTGAATACGAACTGTTCATTGGTTGAGTTGCTTTAATTGAAAGTCCCATGATTAGATGAAGGCAGAAAACTAAACAAGTTGGTTAATATTTTAGTTAGAGGTGCTATGTATAGAACAACAATTGTAACATATTACATTTTCAGTAAGATTCATTCTATAAAATTCTTGCATCCGCTTCAAAATAACGGAGATATATCCAATTCATAATTTTGCCCTTTCCCTAATACGCCATATTTAAGCTTGAAAAACGATGATTCGTGATATATTGGCTTATTGTTAATCTGAAATGAATGAGAGTGGAGACACAGAAAATTAAAAACTAAAGAATACAAATATCCAGGTTAATAGAAAAAATACAATATCTAGAACAATTGTAGGAAAGTAAATTTGCAGTAAGATTGCTTATTGTATATAACATATTTTAATCTGAGCCACAATAACGGAAATATTGTGGACTTTTTTTACCCCTCCTTGCTCCGAATAACGCCCTGGTAACATGGCGTTATATGTGTATATTTTATTTGGATTGGCTTTACAGACGTTGGAGATTATTAGCAACCGCCTCCATCCTTTTCTGTCATGGGTGGCATTCCATGCCATGCATGATGGTTAGCCATACGAGTTAAAGCGTTGAACTTAATCTCACATGGTAAACCTAGAGCAGCGAGTTCGACTCTCGCCTGGGCAAAGGAATTTATTTAGTGACGAACTCATTAAATATAATCTGTAGTCTCGCTTTGGCTAGACAAGGGTAGATAGCTATCCGTCCCAATTAGTAATAAGTGGATGTTAATAAATAATTTAATCAAGAGGTAATCTAGTAGCGTGATGTCAGGTTATAATTATCATATCGTAGATTGCGCTTATTATTTATTAAGTCTTTTTTCCTTATGTTTTTCAATTTTGGATTTAGTTAATACAACTTTTTTAATTTATTCATTTTGTATTATATAAATTAAGTAACTTCTATTTTTAAACTCAATTTTTACTATATAGCGCCAAAAATGAAATGTCAATAGTTTAATGTTTGGTTCTTTAATATTTAATTATACAGCTCATAGGAACGGAGATAATTATCCCTCCGTTAACACCCTCCCCATTCCTCGTCCAGTTTCAACCATTAACTATTATGATCTTCAATGTTGAAGAAAAAAAACAGGAAAACATCGAATATTTTATAGATCAAATTAACATTTTTGAATGAAGAATGTAAAATCTTAAATGATGACGTCATCACACAACGTAGTTGCATGTACCTCACACAGTAAAAGTTTAATGGAAACAATATTTGGTATTTAAGCTTCCACTAAAAGGGTTCATGATATACCAGTTTATTGTTAGTATGACATGAGTTGAGTTGGGGTTTCCAGAAGGCCGATACTTAAAAAAAATAAATGTTACGGTTGGTAATTAAATGCTTCGACCCTACGTATAATAACAGAGATATTTTAAATTTTCGAAATACTCCCCCTCTCCTCCTGTCCGATTTCAGCTGTTAACGAACTTGGTCTTTAGTTTTACTTAAAAAGCTAATATATCGAGTTATAAGGGAATCTGCTAATTAAACGTGGGTAGGATTGATGTGCATTTGAAGAAATGTTTCGAAAATACATATTCAGCAGAAAATACATAAAAGGAAATCTGCTAAAATAAAAAATTTTAATTTTTAGGCTGGTCCAATAGAAATCTTTCATTTTCAGATATATCTTACAGTGAATAATTTATGTTTCTTACTAAACTCTTCATTATCCATTTAAAAATGGGGAGTGATGGTATTTAAAATATAGCATAATACATCTTGTTACATTTTAAATCTTCTTGGTTTCTTTCCTTGCCTATCTTTCTACTCAAGGTCAGACATGATTAGTGTTTGAATAAGCCTAATTTTGAATTCATAGCAGAAAATTGCGACACGTAAATAAGTTTAGGAATACCATGCTTCAAGTGGAATTTTAGAGAACGTTTGAATACTTCTGAATCTGGGTTTTTTTTCTCGACTGGCCTTCGGGTCACATGTCCTCTTCGTTCAACTACATTATATTTACCTGCTCAAGGAGATTTCGTGTCGCTCCGTCCATGTCAATTATGTGGAGGAAATACATGACTATTTGTACATTTACTTATTGAAAAGAAATTTAGTTTCACTATTAACTTCTTATTTATGTATACGTGTTTGTAATTTATTCCTTTAAACTTCCAATCCATTTGTTGCACACAGTATATTTCCAGAGAAAACTATATGTCGTAGAGAATGTTAGAATAAGACGTTTCATGATATATTCGCTTATTGTTAATGTGAGAGTGTAGAAGCGATTGATGAGCATTTGAAGTAATTTTTCCAATATCGGCCAATGAGTAAAAGACCAATAGCTGATTTCTCTTAAGTGATATCTGATGAAACGGCGATGAAAGGAAGAAAAACTCATTCAGAAGTATTGGAGCACTCAGAAATGTGTTCCACTTTTTCTACAATTTCATTTAATAGGTTTGTTTTAAGTAAATAAAATACATTGATAAAAATTATAAGCTGTATTTTAAATATTCATTTAAATTAATAACTAACAACAGATTTCTACAATTAATTTATACAATTTATAATGCAATTTTCTATCTTCAAAAAATATTAGGACATCTATAGGTTTTGATAACTTGTACCTTAGATTATTATTATTCTTTTCTTGCGAAATATTAATTAATATTTGGCAAGGCCTCCTTATTTTTATAACTGATAAAAGTCTACTCAGCATTGATCCCTCTAAATTAAAAGTAGTATGAGGAGGGACGGTATTCCATTCTTCTTGAGACACTTTTTAAATGTTTTATATGTGTGACTTGCCTTAACTAATTATTTTTTTTGGAATTCTCCAAAATTTCTCAATTTGGTTGATGACTTTGTGGTGAGCTTTCCATCAATTTGGGAAGCTATTGAGGTCGTACTCATGATGCGAGTTTCGAAAAATTTCTTCAAATGTCCATCGATCCTACCCAGGAGATGACGAAAATGAGGTCCGTTCAAAATTCTCTATATATTTATATATATATATATATATATAAATATATATATATATATATATATATATATTTGTCTGTTAACGCTCTAGCGGTCGCAATTTTTGTTTGATCTTTACCAAACTCGGAATTTAATCGTTTTATGTAAAAAGGAACATCAAGTTCGTTAATGACTGAAATCGGACCAGTGGGAGGGGGGGGATTTTTGAAAATTCAAAATATCTCCGTTATTATGCGTCGGATCGAAAAATTATATAGAATAAATCTTATTGCAAGTTAAATTTAGTATAAATATTGTTCTATACATTTATTCTGTATCTTGAATATTAACCGAGATATTTGCATTTGTATTCTGCGTGTGGTCACCAGTAGGCTATGTTTGGACTTTCCTCCGAGAGCTCTGGCGGCCGTTTGGATAACTATTCGTCCCTCGTGAATAGGTTTAGAGGTTAGGTTAACTGTTTTTTGGGGCTAGAAACTACTGGGTTATTGCGCCCTAAATAATGTTTTAGGTTTAGAGGTTTCTTACTATTACAGTTGTTATTAGGCAGATTTCTCTTTTGTAAAACTTCTCGTGGGAAATCTGCTTAGTTTACGCAGCCCCTGCGTGACGGACTTTTTTTGATGGATCGTTTCCAGATTTTATATTTAATTGTTCCATCTAAAACTAAAGTTAAGTCCGTTAATAGCCGAAATCCGACAAAGATGTAGGGCATAGATAAGGGCCTAAATGGTATATATTTTCGATATCACGCAACCTAAACCTATTATGTTTCTTTCCATGCTACGTGAGGTGAAGGTGAATAAGTAATCCAGTGAGCCATTCATTCGAGTGTTTTGAGTGTGTCTATACGCATTTGTGTATGGGTGTGTATAAATGAAGCTTATTACCTAACAGCTCATGAAAGTACGAAGGGTGCTTTGGCAGGATTCCGGATGGCATCGACAGACCGATTAGAACCCCAAAGGTTCAGGCTATGAAAATGTAGGAAGCTGAGCGATTTAGTTTTTTACCATTCTCTTGATTTCTACTTCTTTAAGTAACTCTGCAGTTGCCTTGCGATGTTAAATCGCACCCAGTGAGTATTGGAATACGCGGGGAGGGGGAAATACTTGAAAAAAGGGAAAGACTAGCCTGGCTACCAATTGCATACCGGGGAAAGACGACAGGCAATAGGGGAGAAATGGGTGGAGAAGAAAAGAAAAGGCGGGTCTCCTTCACTCTAGTGTAATCAGTGGTTACTCACGTGTTCAGTACGTCATTGATGTGTTTAGGCTACTGTCTTATCTTGAATAATATTCATGGAGTTTTTTTCAACCCTCAGTTATACTCAGGGTTAGGAGAATACATCTGGAAATCGTTTACATGAATATAATCATTGAATTTGCTAAATGCTTCGACTTAAATATGTGAATTGAAATATTTGTCCAATTCTGCGATGGTTAAATAAAAAGATTTATGAGCTTTTCATGTATCCTACAGTTGTAATTTGACCATTCATTCGAGTAAGTTAAATTTACTCATTTATTACATTTCTAGTATATACATTTTGGAAAATGGATGTACCAGAAATAGAATATTCGCATTACTGTACTCAGCCTTTATAATAATTTATAGTTATAAGTAATAAACACCTTATTACCTCGGATTACAGGGAAGTTGAATAAGCTAATCTTTTAAAGGAGTTATATAGATACTTGGTAAATTAATATTTTAGTTATATTTGTACGTTCATCGTTTACGTTTTACTGATCTTATACTGGAATCGATATGTAAAGAGGCTACCCAGAATTCAACATACAAGGATTCCAAACCACTAGTTTGGAAAGCCTCTTATTTGATGATGACGCGCCGGGTGAGGGTAGTATTCTAAGAATACCGGTATTCCCGGGTCAGATCATTGGAAGGACTTCCCTAGGCCCAGGAACATGTTCTCCACAGCTAGATGTTACGTAATAATCGTCTAACACTCCCCATTGATTTTATTTAGATGTCGATTTAAGACGCCATTTCAAGCTAACAATTTTCCTAACACATTTAACAACGACTGCCATAAGAGACAATATATAAAGCTCAACATAATATGTGTACCGAATTAATTGTTTTAGCTTAATAGGGGAAGGAGATATCACAGTAATAAATATTGCAGCATGATTTATGTATCATCGCAATTACAAATTAATTTGAAGTGAAATATCATTTACTTACACATAGTCACACAGGGGGATGGGACAAAAAAAGGCTTCAGTTTACACCAGTAGAGATATTTACTTAAGGCGAATGAAATGCCAAAATAATAAATAAAGTGGAACTGAATCAAATGATGACGGGTGTCTGGAATAAGGTTCTCAAGTTATATTGAGTTTATATGATCAGAAGTGTTATTCGGTGGATGGGTGTCTTATATTGATTTTTGGAAGCTAGTTCAGGTTTAGAAGTGTAAGCCATCAAGGGATACCAAGTGACGTTCAGATATCTTTCTTCCAGCAAATCAGCATACTCAAAAATTCCTTCGAGCATTAGCCACAGAGTACTTCAATTTTAGAAGTAAAATCCATAATAGCATTCTAAACCCTACAATATTAAGCTTACGTTAATAAATTTATTTTAAAGGGAAGATATATGGACTAAGCTGAACATATAGATTCGTTTTAAGAGGGTATTTTTAGTTGAAGTCAACAAACAATTCGTATATATCTCTGTTTATTTTCGTCGGATTAAAAAGTATTATAGGACTCAATTTGTAGGTAATTTGACAATGAAGAGAGATCATTTTCTGCACCCCTAATAGGGACGGAGTATTCAGCCGTACGGTATATACTGTTTTTCAATGATTACTGGCATTTCGTTAAATAATTATGATGTGCTGTCAGACAAAGCCTCCCCTCCCTCCCTACAAACACACATGACTTTTGAAAAGCATTGTACATAAGTTAACGTAAACTGAACAGTCGACAGGAATATTCCACTGTAGGTAAAACAAATGACCTCATTTGGGCTCGTACTTTTCCATCACCTGTTTAGAGTATTGCTAATGTTGCAATTATGGACTCCAAATAGTCATTAATGATCATTGAAAGTAATTCATACTGGAATGAGAAAAACCATCTAGTAGCTTCGTTGTTATTCGTGTAGTATATTTTTGCTAAGCAAGTAATAAAATAACTTGAACTGGTCTGGTCCCTTTGAACATATAAAAAACGTGTAACGTAAAACATAGATGTTTTTAAGTTTTTATATTTTAGGTGGTTTAATGATTTTTCGGTAGAACTATTACTGTATTGGTCGGTGCCGTAAGACTTTGGTGCTTATACTTGGGAGCAAGGAATGGTAACAGAAAACAATATTGTAGAAGTTGTCATTAGAAGTAGAATGGTTACAAGGACCATGTGCTTCTGTACCCAGCTCTCAGAGCCTTTCTCAGGAGCGAAGATAATATGACGGTTAGTACCCCGGAGGTAGTTGTGGTGGTCTGGGAAAGAATGGCTTTGCAAAAAATATTTGTATCCCTTAAGGAGCAGCACAGACGGCACATCTAAAGCTACGCTGAAGTAGTAGGATTACATAATGAACTAGGATTTACTGTTCAGTAAAAAAGGGTAGGTTGACAGCGGTGGTTGGGAAATGTTTGAAGACAGGAATATATCAGACTATCCAAAAAGATGTTTTAGCATATGGAGATGCGGAGTCAGACAAAGGTGACTTAAAAATCGGGAGGATGGGCATCCGCGATTGGAGGAGAAACCTGGTTTTGAGCCACGAGGAATGGCTAACAATGGTTGTGGCAGAATTTCATGCTCTTCAAGGACTGGAGTCCCGGTTAAGTGTAAACATTCTTGCGAGATATCATCCACGAACCTGGAAATCCTTGCCATAGCGAGCTACAATGAAAAAACGTATGGATTTTCCTCCAGGTGTAATCCGGAATTTATTAATAGCTCTTCGGTTGTATTTATCTATTCATGCGCAGGGAAAGTCTGGCTGTACTGAGATGTAAGTGTTGGGTTTTAAAACAGACTGAATACCTGTGAAGTGATATCTGCTTGCTGGTTTTAAAGCTATTTTCGTAACAGGTTTACTTTCATCTTGCATTCAGCTTTATCTTTCCATTTGTATTATCAAATATTTCAATTCTTAAAGTTCCTTTATCATGAAAATGATCACTGATCTCCTTGGTTCAATACTTCTTCGTTTTATATTTCCTATCTCAATCTACTTGGGAAATGTTATTGCCTTTTGTTAATATTAGTTTCAAATGCTTGATTATTGTTTCCTTAACATGGTGCGCGTGTGTGGACTGTTTCTTCAGTATAATGAGGTCTGGTCTCTATAGTTAAGCGCCGCCTTAGATTGGTTAATTGAAGTTAAAAAAGTCATATTTTCACTAGACATTTATTTTCTCTTTCCACTAATTATCTGTAAATCATTCCTGCAGTTCTGCTCAGTTTATGTAGCCTCTGTGTAACGACGTTTCCTTCTTCAATGAGAACTAACTTAATGGATGTGAAATAATTAAGTGATCCGGTTAAAGGCTCTAAATAAGAATATAAAATGTTATTTGGTCACCTCATGGCGGAAAGGATACCAAAGAGGCGTTTGGAAGTTCTACACATTCAGGTGCTAAAGTAATACAACCCTACATTATTTCAGACCTGCTATAATATTACCTTGAAAAGATTTCGGGGAGTCTTCATTCATAATTACAAAATAAAACGAGTCCGAAATCTCGCTTGACCGGTCAGTGTTAGGAATTTAATTTAAGGAAAGTCCAGAACACTCAAATGATGTCAGTTGTAAGAATATGAGTTCTCCTAGGGCGTGCTGACCAATTTATTTGTTAATTTTTTTAATGTGCATTTAGAAAGGATAGTGTACGGCCTAAAGTATTAACTTTTGTTTTAGTCTTCATATTATTGTTTTATTTCATTTTTATATTTATTTGTATTCTAATACCATCTAAACGTTGTATAAAATGTAATGATTTTTCTATTGTTTTTTTCTAGTAATACTAACAAAAAGAGTTTAGTATCATTGTTGTGACTAAGTATAATTTGAATTTATAAATTTATGTAGTATGTACTGAAGTGGGAGTCAAATTATTTTAATTTATTTATGACTATAAATTAAGAAAAACGAATCTATTTTGAAAAGTATTAATCTGTTGAATGTAAGTAGACGTAAGTTATTTAAAATAACAATGGTTTTAGTTCAATCGTATAATTGTACATTCAACTTTTAAAAAAATGTATATTAAGTATATTTGAAATATGTTAACATTAATAAGTAATATTTGACGAATTAGTCTCTTTTGAGGGTTATGCACTGCTTAGTTGCATTTGACAGCAATAATAATTTGATTTATTTTTTTATGTGCCGCTAAATCAGTTAAATCACTGATGAGTAAATCATTAATAAAATTCTTTATATTCTTGTAATATGACTGAACTAATCGATATAAATGCAAGTGTATAAAAGCAGTGCTGTTCATGTATTTTGCTCAGAGTAAACACTGCGACCTCGTGACCCGGTAAGAAAACTAGCTCAGAAATATTGGGAAACTGTTGATGAAACGAGAGGTGGCCTGCTGCTGGCGATAAGGCGCCCATCATGGGATGCTAATCGACGATTTGTGCCAATGACCTTCACACATTAATTAATATTTACAGTTGTATCTCCCTTATCAGTCATTGCTTAACGTTTAGTAATTGAATATCTTACACCACATCATCTAGTGTGCAGCAGTCATGCGGCAAGGGGCTCCGTGCTCCGTGATAGCATTTTTTGATTGTTATAAATAGTACATTTTGTGTAATTTCATTTAGTGATTTTTATATAATAGTTTTTTTTTATTTATTTCATTTTTGTAAAACGAACATCACCTTTATATTGCCCATTAAATGCATTAATATATTTGAATTCACTTTCCGTTAGGTATCATTATCTCCAACAAGAACACACTTGTCTCATCAGTACATCCGTCCGTCTGAAACTCTTGCGTTCCTATATTTTTAATGTAAACTCTCGAAATTTAACTCGCATTAGTTCCTTTTATGGATGATTATTGTGTTTATTTAATTTTGCAGGATTCATCTATCGAAAACGGTGGATATATCATATACCAAACTCGTATCTAGTGGTCGCTCTTCTTTATCTCCCCCTTCTTCCTGAGAATAATTTATTGAAAATCTCAATCGTAATGTAGCACCAACTACATTTCGTAATATAGTACAAATACATATTATATGTATTTGAGGACTCAACGTACAATTTACTACTACTAGTGGAAGTGGGGGGTTTACTTGGAATCCAATCATAAAAGTCCGTAACTCAAGGGCTCCTGGAACTAAGGAGATTTGCCTCGTGCAGGAATGGCAAACCATGTCACGATGAATCACAACAGATGATGTCATCTACACATTGCAATCACTATTTCTATTTTTTTCGTTGCCCTATTTGAGGAAGACCTACGTGGACATGAGATGTTTAGTTATATAGTAGCATAAAGAGTAATGCAGGGTTCACTGAAGGCCATTAGATAACTTGAACACTCTCGAAAATAGCTCACTACCGGGTGCAAATTTTTTTAAACATTTCATATTAATGTTTTTAATAATTATATTATATGGGGCTCAGGTTAGCCATGTGAGTTGGCCTTAATTTCACATGATAAACCTAGAGTGGCGAGTTCGATTCCCGCCTGGGCAAGGGAATTTATCTAGTGACGGAATTCATTAAATAAAATCCTTAGTCCCACCCTGGCTAGAAAAGGGTGGTAACCTGTAGATAACCCGTCCCAATTAGCCTTCCAAAAAGTGGATGTTAATAAATTATAATAATCATATTATACATTTTTTGATAGATTGACACAAAAATAATATAAGAGGGAGTGATTTGTTTATGCAACCCGAGCTGAGTTCGATCAGCATTCAGAAAGTTTAACCCACAAGGACCTACTCGTATTATGCTATCGTTAAAATGTTTTCCATTTTTCTATCTATTTTCTCAGAATTAATAAAACACTTAATGATTTAGTTTATAACACTGCAACTAATAAACATATCAATCATCATCGAGAGTGTTACTAAAACTTAGTATGATTCAATTACATATAGTCTGATAACGATCAAAGAAAAACTTCGCCTTTTTTAGTACCCTATGTTAGAAGACTTATCTGGACATTTTATTAGTTTCCCTTTATGAATAAAACATAAACTATTATTAGATTTCTACTTCAAAGCTTAAAAGAAAGGCATATAAAAATGTATTTCTTCTAAATCAAGGTTAGACATAAATTATTTTCCCCTGGTATATTTGGAATGGATTGGATGAAGCTTTCAGAATAGAGGCCTGTTCTGTTTTTTCTATCTGGCCTGCTAAATCTTCGAGTAGTTCCTATATTGCCCGTCTATTTCTGAAATCATTTTCTTTTTAAGGCTCGTTGTACTTGATTTCATTCATAGAAATTACAATCACTTAGTATCCTCTCATCATTGTTTTTCTAAAACTGCAGCCTCCAGTTTGTTTTTGTAAATTAATTTGTATGAAGTATTTGACTAATTAATCAATAAAAAGGATTTATTTATTGATACGTTCTTTTGGTCACATCAGAGAAGCGTTTAAACAGAGCTCTCCTATGACGTAAGCAAGTCATTTCTAAGTATAGTGCTCATAAAAATTGTTGTAAACCTTACCTTGCTACTTGACCTCGCTAGCTGCTCATTATTTCGGCAGTGGGGATAGTCTAGCCTGGGAACTATAGGATTGATAGTATAATTAGTTAATTATGAATTTTATTAACGTTAGGTTTATAACTGCCCAATATATGCTCTGAGTTGTTGGTTTACGAGAAATTTAATATATTGTTTTTCCTTCTTCTCCATCATTATATGTCACGGCTGGCCACCGTTAAAAGACTTAAAACTCCGTGCACAGAGAAGGTATATATATATATATATATATATATATATATATATATACAAACACTAGTATTCTAAAATAGTAAATATTTTTTTAAAGAAATGTTAAGATTTAATTATTATGTATTTTATTTTTGTTAAAGGAAGGCTAAGTTTTAATAATTATTTAATTTATTATTGTTAAAGAAAGATGAAATTTTTACTTGTTATTAATTTCGTTTTTTAGTAAAGAAAGGTTAAAATGTGATTATTATTTATTCTATTTTTTCTTAAATTATCTTTTAACGTCCACTTTTTGCATCTAAGGAAAATTGGGACGGGTTATCTAAAGGTTACCACCCTTTTCTAGCGATGGTTGGACTAAGGATTTTAAAGCGTTGCCTTTAATCTCACATGGTAAACCTAGAGTGGTGAGTTCGATTCCCGCCTGGACAAAGGAGTTTATTTACTGCCGGAATTCATTAAATAAAATCCTTATAAAATAAAGTCCCTTTCACCCTGGCTAAAAAAAGGTGGTAACCTGTAGATAACCCGTCCCAATTAGCCTCAGTTACAAAAAATTGGCGTTCATAAATAATTTAAATTTCCTAGAGAAATCTAATTAATAAAATTCTGGTATTTAACCCCGAAAGGTGTATTTCAATCGTAAATAATTTATGCATTAAGAATAGTGCCGAAATGAGTTTTGAGTCGTGGACATAATTCCTATTAGGAAATTTCTTAGTTCAATCTTTCTGGTTTTCAAAATAATAAAGAAAAACATAAGGCTCAATCTGAATTTTTAAAATTATTAATTAATTAAAGTATTTCCGGTTTTCGGAAGGGTGCTTCAAACGATGCCGTAATGGTTCATAGTGTAATATACATATACACAGGATTTCAGATAGACAGATAATTAAATTGTATTAAACCCGTGGCCAACAAACAATCAATCAATCAATAGGCATTAATTTATATACATTCCCCTGTACACGCTATTTATTTATTACAAAATTAGAAAATTTGAAAGTATTTTTGAATACTTTTGTCGAGTGAACGATCTCAATGTCGTATTTCCTAGTTGTTCGTTGATTGATTCTCGCCTGGGCAAAGGAATTTATTTAGTGATGGAATTCATAAAAATAAAACCCTTAGCCCCTTTCACCGCTAAAAAAGGGTGGTAACCTGCAGATAACCCCTCCCAATTAGCCTTAGTTGCAAAAAGTGGACGTTAATAAATAATTTTATTTTTTATTAAAGAAATGTTAAGTTTTAATTACTATTTATTTTATTTTTCTTAAAGAAAGGTAAAGATTTAATTACTACTTATTTTATTTGTTAAAGAAAGATTAAATTTTAATTATTATTTACTTCATTTTTGTTAAAGAAATGCTAAAATTTATTTGTTATTGATTTTATTTTTTGTTGAGTTTAATTATTATTTATTTTGTTTTTGTACATATATATAATAAAGGCTTAAATAAATATGTTTAAGAATATATTTATAAGACAAAGTACGTCTTATGATGAAATCATAAGTAATTCAGTCACAAGATCGTTTGACAACTCGCTTCTGATTTTATAATACAAAGATAAAAACTATTTTACCGTTAATTGTTTCTGTGATAATCTATTGGCATAGTAAGTATTAATTCTTTTCTACTCACAGTATTCGAAAACAAACATATCAAGTATATAATTCCTTTTTTGCTAGTATGTATGGGTTTATAATTATTTTAGAGACGGTCTAATTCGTTTATTTCGAAACAAATAATTAGTCTTAAAATAGAACCGCACAGCACATTCACAGTCAGCATTCTCCGTCCTCGCCTTTATCACTTTTTCTCTGAATGGTACATTTATTACATGTATGCCAAGGCTTGCTGATAATATTAAAATAGCTTTAAAATGTATGGCCAATGGTTGGGCTAAAAACCAATACTTAAAAAATAACACCCCGTGGTGTTGTAATTAGAATTATATATATGATGACAAATATTAACTTCTGTGTTTGAAAATGAAATAGTTTATTTAGTCAACATTCCTTGTCCTAGATTTTATAATTCAATTATTAATTACCCTTGAGTCAAGATTGAAAGACCCGAAGTAACGATCCCAGAGATGTATTAACTCTAAAACCAGTTGCTGATTCTGTGGGCAATAGAGAATAAGAAAGATAATGTCTGAAGGAAACTGTCGTTTTTTCGTGAGAAACTAATATTTGGGTCATTTGGCAAGAAGTAACCTAACGAGCGCCACATACAATGAATGCGAAATTGGTGGCTACCCGAACAATAGTTAGACAGATTAAACGATCCATCGATGCTATGGATTTACACTTGGGGCAGGCAGATATGTAGGCAGTAGGTTATGGCTAATGGAGAAATATATATTCACTAGACAATCAGATATAAACATTTAAATTCCCCTCATGTGTGTGCTAGTTTAGATAGCTGGAGGTTTTAACAGAGTTTAAACACATTTGTCACGTAGTATAACTTCAATAACTTGAAGAAAATATGCTAATATCAAACAATTTATCTTTGAACCACAATGCACACTGTCAATTTGGTAGGGAAGAAAAAGGTCCTTCACGCAGTGGCTGCGTTAAGTAAATAGATTTTTTCCCACGTGCTGCTATAAAACACTAGTTATCTCATCTCACCACATATTCTGTATTTCTATCTAAAAAAAAAAAAACCGATGAGTCGAATTGGCCTAGGGATAGGGGAGGATACTGAATGGTGAAAACAAGAAAGTACTAATAACTCGCTTAATGCTTGAGTTACGAAAAAAATGCATAGAACAACAATTGTAGACCAGCAATAGTTGAACAATGCTGATTCTATAACATTTGACGATCCGACTCGTTATAATGGAGATATTTTGATTTTTTGAATTTCCCCCACACTTTTTACCTCCACTATTCCTTCTCCGATTTCTGCCAAGAAGAAATATGATCTTTAGTATTGACTGAAACGGTAAAGTCCATTGATGACGCCATCTCAACGAGTTTCCATGTACTCGCATAGTAAAGGTCTCTGGAAAACAGTATTGATATTCACGCATAGAATAAAATGGTTCATGATAGAACAGCTTGTTATTTATATGACATGAGGAGGAATGGAGGTTTACTGAAGGTTGAAAAATAAAAAATCCAAATATCTCGGTTAATATTCATGATAGAGAAAATATGTATATATCAACATTTATAGGTAATTAAATGCAACAAGATTGGTCCTATGCAATTGTCGATGCGACTTGTAATAATGGAGATTTTTCCAATTTTCAAATTTCCCTCTAAACCCCCCTTCCCCAGTCCGATTTCAGTGGTTGATGAACTTGATCTTTAGTTTTACATTAAACACTTATATTTTCAGTTTGGAACTATACAAAAAAGTTTATATATATATATATATATATATATATATGTGTGTGTGTGTGTGTGTGTGTGTGTGTGTGTAATTTTTAACGGGTCTAATTTTCGTCACTGGGTAGGATCTATGTATGTTTGAGGAAATGTTTCGAAAAACGCGTCATGAGTACAAGCTCAATAGATGATTTCCCCCTAAGGGAAATCTACTAAATAAAATGCTGTTTATAGTTAATATGGCTCGATGAAGTGAAGGCCTAGGCTGAAGGTAGGCGGGTATAGGGACGAGGGCAGTGTGGCAGGAGGTAACATTCTTTATAGGTCAGAAAGACTGGTCTCCAGGAAACTACCTGCTACCATATTCTATTTTAAGCTACACTCTTTATGACTGACGGAAAAATATGTTTTAATTCGTTTGTTGGTCACAGGTTTAATACAATTTAATTATTTGTCTCTCTGTAATCCTGTTTGTGCTTATTACACTATGAAGCATTATGGTAACGTTTTAGCACAGTTCCGATAACCGGAAATACTTTAATTATTTCAAAAATTCAGATTGAGCCTCATGTTTTTCTTTATTATTTTGAAAACCAGTAAGATTGAACTAAGAAATTCCCTAATAGGATTTATTTCCACGATTCAAAACTCAATTCCGCATTCTTCTTAGTGCATAAATTACTTACGATAGTAATACACCTTTCGGGATAAATTTGAGTTAAATTCGTGGTTAAATGTCAGAATTTTATTAGATTTCTCTTGGAAATTTTAATTATTTATTACCGTCAAGTTTTTCAACGGAGGCTAACTGGGACGGGATATCTACGGGTTACCATCTGTTTCTAGCCAGGGTAAAGGGACTAAGGGTTTTATTAAATGAATTACCTCACTAAATAAATTCCTTTACTCAGGTGAGAATTGAACTATGAAATACTAGGTAATATTGAGATCGTTCACTAGACGAAATTATTCAAATTTTCGAAATTTCGAACGGGGGAATGTGTATAAATGAATGCCTATTGATGTCATTACTTTCAAATGGAATGTCGATTATCATTGAAAGTGGAATAATTTTTTATTTTTTTAATTTATAGAGTTCTAAGTTAATTAATCACACACAAACATAAAGCTATTGAATTTTCTATTTAAACTTAAATTAAATATTGATCTATATTCCTTTATACTTGGCCAACTCCAGTTGACAGTCATTATATAATTTTAGTAAACTTTCTTATCATATGACAGTAATTGAAGGTATATGACTCAATGCAAACCTATATATCCTCTAAGTCCTTGGCACCCTCGATAATTCGCTAATATTTCAGCTGCTGGGTGTGCTGACTTTTTTTTTTTTGCCATGTACCTGTGATATATTTTAGATATGAGGGTGAACATCTTTACAAAATCTAGAGCAACAAAAGTAGAAAGGGTAATGGATCCATTTGCTTTTTTTTTTTTTTTTTTTTTTTTTTTTTTTTTTTTTTTTTTTTTTTTTTTTTATTTTTTTTTATTTTTTTTTTTTAAATCAGAAATATGACTTATAATTATTGAAAAATCGAAACTTAAATGGGAATTTGTACATTCAAAATTATTTATTTGTGTGCAATATGAATTAAAAACTTAAAATGGATCCAATTTATGGCCCAAATTTCTAGTCTCTGATAGTATCATGCATATTAACTTAATTAATAGCTTTAGTCTCCATTAAATCAAATTAGGGGTTTGAGGTCATTTTAAAAATTGTAATTGATTGGTTTTTGTGTAGTTACAAAATTTAATTTGAAGCCTTACAAAAAACAGAGGTCCAGTTTCTCAGAGGGTGTTTTCATTGCCTTGATTATCTTGGTTTATAGTACTCATTAAGCTAAACTGATACAACATTTTCTTTTTATTTGCCATGAATGATGTTTACATTGTGATATATTGGTATGAAAGATAAGGTTTTATCGTATATGGATTTAAAACTAAAGAACTAAGATACATTGAAGAAAGTAACCCATAATCCTTAATGTTCTGACAATCAATGGCTAAACAGTTGTAATGAACACTAGCTTCCTTATTTTGTAAAATAAATTAATTTCACTTGTAGAAAAATATACAGACCCTTATTGTATATTGTTTGTTAGTTAAGTAATATAAATTCTAGTACGTATATTATGTACCTATTTATCCTTAGCATTTTTTCTTTTCTTCTGCAGTCATTTCAGAGAAAATTTCATTGGCTGATAATATTTATACATTGTATTTCTAGTTCGAAATGGTGTTCGGAATGTAAAGCCATTCTTTTCTCTCCTATGATTGATGGACTCAGTTGTTCAATTGACAAGATTGCTTGCTGTGTTACAGAGCAGGAGAATACGGGATCGAATCTAGTCCAAAACTAACAAGTCACTCTGAAAAAAAAATAATATGAATATGCTGATACTAGTTTTTCGTTGTTACATTCTTTTCCTTTTTTTCCCCACTTAAATAGTCTGAGGATGATGTATTTAGAGCTTAGAATATGTAGGAACATACAGGAACATTGATGGATAGTTGTTTATCTTTGTTTCATTCTTTAGTTATCTTTTGTTGAAGAAGCTATTTCTGACATAGGCAAACATTCACTCCACTACAATGGTTCGATCCATATGACCATCTCCTTTTTAATGAGGTCCATCGAATTTAAAGCTTTCTAGTTAATCCAGTGTTTCTTCATTTACCCCTTACAATCTAATAGTCTATCTCAGCTTTTTGTTATAAAAATTATAATAAATATGGGGTTCATTTAACGTGTTAGTTTTAAACAATTTGGCATGCCTTGAGTTGAGGGTTCCATTCTCACTTGGGCAATTTATTTAGTGATACTCATTAAATTATTTCCATAGTTCCATCCTGGCTAGATAAGGGTGGATACCATAGATAACCCATCCCGATTTTCTGTAGTAGCATAAAATGGACGTAAATAAATAAAATAATATAATATCTTCAACAATAGGATGAATAATTATTGAAAAATCATCTATTTACTCATAATTTGTGTTACAATAATAATAAACTCTCAATTAAAGACCCAAATTTGGTAAGAGTTCCAGACTCTGATAGTATAATATGTAATATATCAGTGTGCTCTGTTATTAAAAATTAAAAAAACAACAACAATATTTTTTGTATTACAGTTTCTACTAATAATGAATGAATGAGAACAAACATGAAATGGTTCCAAATGGCTGTCATTTTGGAAAACTAAACAAAAATTCTGTTGTAACCAAATAGGAAATTATGTGGAGAAAGTTATGTATTTTTATAATAAAAAAAGACATTCTTTACTTGAATAAATTATTTGCTTAGCTATTATTATTCAGTAACTGCTTTAAATATTTTAATAAATAGCATATTTCAAAAGTATTGAAGTCCCATTAAGCTTATAAAAAAAGTTGTTTCCTTCTTAAACTTATTTGTTTAATTCTTAATTGTTTTTAAAATTTTAATTATTTTATCTTACGATCAAGTTCCCAGTAATTTATACCCACATAACAGTTTCTATTCTATTAAGAGTTATACTGACCAGGCTTTTTCTTATTAAAACAACTAAACTTTTTTTTTTTGGTTTTAGGTGTTACCTGCTGTAAATACTATTGTCCGACGTGGACTTGCTACCGAATCGACAGATTTAAAAGGTATTCTTGCCAATAAAATTCCCAAAGAGATTGAACGAGTAAAAAATTTTAGGAAGAGCCACGGATCAACAAAAGTTGGAGATGTTACTGTTGATATGGTAAGAACTAGTTATATGCAATTTTTTACTAATTTATTTGCAGATTGTAATGAGAAATTACTATGTTCCTGTTTTTTTAAGATGTATGGTGGTATGAGAGGTATTAAGGGCTTAGTATGGGAGACTTCTGTCCTTGATCCTAATGAAGGTATTAGGTTCCGTGGCTACTCAATCCCCGAATGCCAGAAACTCCTCCCAAAGGCAGAAGGTGGAAAGGAGCCCCTTCCTGAGGGTCTTTTCTGGCTCCTAGTTACCGGTGATGTTCCTACTAAAGCACAGGTAATAATTTATATTTTTTAACTTTATGAATTGCACCTTTTTTGGTAGTTCATCCTTTTGTACAAGTATTATTGTGAAATAAAGTTTTTAAATGAATATTATAAACATCTATTTGTTTACATGTAAATGTTTGCCCTAAGAAAAGATTACTTTTTTGGTGAAATTTGTAAAAATATCACATTAAGCGTGTGAGATATTCTACCTAAAAGTGAAAGAGTTTGCTGCCATAATGGGGATGTATTTCATTGGGAATAGATTTTATTGTTTTTTATTTTTGAGATACTTTATTTGAAATTAGTCAAATTAGCATTTTAATTACAGTCCCTTCTAAACACTCAAAAGTATGCATTCCCTGAATTAAACTCTTAATCCCGAACTTTTAACCTTTAAGACCTGAACCCTTCAATTATTTACACTTAAACTTATAAATTCTTAGGGAATACCAAATGTTGATTCTGTCATTATTATTTAATAGTGTTCTAATAAAAATGTCAAACTAATAAATTTCAATAAACAATTTGGGAAACCGATCTGATGAACAGGAAGTCTTTCCACGAAGATATTTATTTCTTCAAAGCCTTTCAAGCCATTATGAGGTGCTAGGTCTTCATAACACTAGCATCTATTCTGTATGGTATGTTTGCACTTGGAGAGAAAGAAGATCTGTTTCCATGATATGTTCTCCCACATCTAGTACCTTATGAATTACAATAAACAATGCCTTTGTAAAAAATAATAAGGATTTTCTAAAGCTGCAATGCATTAAATGAGGTAAAATCTATTTTCAATGAAGTATTTCGTTTTCTTTTTTTTCTAATGTATAAACTTAGTTTGAAGGTTTAGTCTCTTAGCAAACGGAGATATGCAAAACAAAGCATAATAAATGTATTTATGAAACCCAAAAGAATGAGGAAAACTGCATATATATTTTTCTCAGACCCAGACTACTCGTAGGTGTAAAATAGTATCTAATTTTCCTTAGAGATAAGGAGCATTATTTGATATTTTCTGTAGTGTTTATACAGTGATCACATGGTTCATGTGAGAGAGTCATTGAGATTATTATTTCAAATTTGTATATCTGTTGTTTTCAATTGCCTGAATTGCAATAGTTATGGCATTCAAGTGTAGAAATATACCTATCGAGAGATGTGTTACTGATTAATCAGAAAAATATAGTAATTTAATGTTAATAACAATCTATTACAGGTTATTATATAAATTGTTAGTGCCATTCTTTATAATGAATGATTGGCATTAGCATGTCTTTATGGTAACTACAACAATGTACTTCACATCTTGCTTGATTCATATAAGTGCCCACATAAATGGTGCCATTTTATTTATTAGCTCAATTATAATCATCATTAAAAAATAAAACCACCTATTACTTGAGCAAATTTATTTTAAAAACTTTGGGTAACATTTTATTAGATTTAGAGCAAATGTTAGTAAATAGTGTTTCTTTGAGTTCACCCTTGTATACTACTATCTATTCTGTTAATATTCAACGTTGTTCTTTTGTTATCAATATTATAAATTATCATCCCTATTATTAAGGTAATTTTATGATGCTGATAATAAATTTAAAAAAAATACCCTTTAGTCTATTTTCTTTTAATGAACTTGTGCATCATGTTTTGTTTGACTGAATTCTTGGCATGTAGCCTAAACTCACAAGGGGGGAAAATAAATTCCTTGAGAATAGGATTACCTTGTATAATTTTTTTAATGTCTTATAATCAGTCAATTAAATTTCAATGCCGAGAATAATATTCATATCACATAGCCATGACATTATGGCTTGAATAATTAATGGGAGTTAATACTAGTAACCAAAACTTATTCAATTTGTGCTTAGAATAATATTTTCAAAATAACTAAAATATTTGTTTCTGTCATATTATTTTTCTTGAAATTCTATTATTATTTATTTTAACTACTTTATTTCAAAAGTGACTGATTTCAAAATTTGACATTAGCGGTTTTTTGCAGTATGTTGCTATCAAGTTTTTTTACTTATTCCACCATTTATCATAATGATTTAATTATTCATAATATGTTTGTTCTGCTTTATGATATTTTTATTATACTTGTGATAATTATATTTTAATGTTTTACTTAAAGTGTCTCTAATAATACTTAATAAATAACTTCCAGCTTTAAAATAATTTTAATTATGTGGTTATAACTATAAATAATAACGGACTCATTTCTTAGTATGAAATGGAAATGGCTGAAATAATTTTCAGAATAACCAATTCTCTGAAACCAATCGCATAAAGATTCTATATATGAAGCTGAGATCTTTGCTTAATCTCTTCACAGTAAGGTTGCAAAGCAAGCAACAGAAATAAACCATTATAACACCTAGGGATTGCTCTGTGCACTGGGGTTTCCTATATCAATTGAATAGACCTGTTCTAAAAATGATGGACAAAAGAAATTGCATCTTTCGATTACTGACTGTAATAATCAGTGTAAATGAATTGCAGAAATGTCTAGGCTTTACTCAGATCTTGAGCTCAAACGAGTGATACATCTTAGTTTTGGTTAGGTTGATTATTTATAAGAGTATTTCTTATATAAGATAATTGTTATTCAATTCAGTCGTTAACATTTATTGTTTTAAAGGTTGACTGGCTTTCAAAACAATGGGCTCAGCGTGCTGAACTACCACCTCATGTTGTAAATCTCCTTAATAACCTTCCTGCTCAAAAAGTGCATCCTATGTCCCAGTTCTCAGCTGCTGTCACTGCCTGCAATACAGAGAGCAAATTTCTTGAAGCTTATAATAGAGGAATAAAGAAAACTGAATACTGGGAGGTAATAATTCTACTTTACATATGCAAATTTACTTCTGTAATTAGTTTCATTGTGAAATAGAGTAAAATTTAAATATCGAATATTTCACTAGTAATGTATATAAAATATTAGATATATGGAGGAAAGGAAACGTGGAAGCAAATATTGATATCAATTTAAGCATTTATAGCTTCTTTTTGCAGACTTTAATTTCAGATGTGTGTTTTTATTTATTACATATTGTTATGAGTTGATTTATAAAGAAACAAAACAAATGAAAATGTAGTTGCCCACTGTTAACTACTAACTACAATTAGTAGTTGTAACTACAATCAAACCAAAGTAGTTTTAGTTAACAGTTAGTAGTTCTAGTTACATTTTGCCCAACTCTGGTGTGTGTGTGTGTGTGTGTGTGTATACATGTGTTTGGGTGTGAGAGTGGGCTTGGAATCTTAGTATGTTGGATTATAAACTTAATTCTTGGTTGATTTTTTTTTTTTTAAGAAAGCTTTTTAGTATTATAGGCATACTTTAGGTAATATTTTTTTTGAGAATTAGTTAATATTACTATTTAAATTATATATGATTATAAGAATAATATTAGTTAATATTATGAACTAGTTCTGTTATTAATTGAAAAATTTTTTTTTTAGCATGTCTATGAGGATTCTATGAATCTCATTGCAAAACTGCCAGTAATAGCAGCTATGATCTACAGAAACACCTATCAAGATGGCAAAGGTATTGGAGCTATAGATGCAAATAAAGATTGGTCTGAAAACTTCACTCGCATGCTCGGATTTGATTCCAATGAATTCACAGAATTGATGAGATTATACCTTACTATTCACAGGTCTGGTTATAACTTCAAATTAATTTAATATAATAGATTATTAGTCTTTTTTGTATTCTAAATGTACAGATATATTTTATAAAAATGTATTCTGGTTACAAGGTGCACTGTTATGATGTTTATCGCTAGAATTTCCTAGTGACAAACTTCATTTTTGATTAATGCCCAAGTGCTGTTTTTCCAATGGAAACAAAATAAATATTGTGAAGTGGAATGTCCATATACTCGTATAGAGGCAAATAAACTCATAAGCTTATTTTTTTCAAATCTTAATTAAATAAATCACATTTTAAAATACTTGTGTATTAGTTTGAACAAATTAAAGAATTATTTTGATTAAATAGAATAGTTACATGGAAAATAAAGTTTGTATTACTATGTTTACTTTGATATTGTTATAGAAAGAAGATCAGTACTTATCACTATTTTTAATTTTATTGAAATAAATATTTGATTCATGATTAAAACTAGTACCTGCTCCAAGAGAGTAAGTTGTCAATTATGCATCTGGTTTATATTATCAGGCTAGCTCAAACATTTTTCTCTCAGCCACCCTTCCACACTTAGTGCTGTTTCAAGGTAGAGTGTCTGAGCATTGTTATCAAATGACATCAATTGCCAGTACAGTGCAATCTCCATAATCAAACTTTGTTAATTCAGTGCAATCTACATAGTCTGAACTTCTTTAATCACTCCAGAAATCGAACTGGCCTAGTGAGAAAAAACAAATAAGTCCCTTTTTTTTAGAAACAGTTGGAGGTAATGCTTAAAATTGGAAAGTGTGGGGAGAGGAAATTTGTCTATACTTGCTCTAATTTTTGATGAACTACCACCACCTTTGACAGAATTTAGTCAGTATTAATTTTTCTTTCCAAGTGGTTATTACATATTGTTGTGCAATGGGTAATGAAAGTAAGCATAAACCATTGGGATAAAATGATAAGTGCACCATCTTACTGTGCCTCGACCGTAGGGATTCTTCTAATTTGGCCCGTGAGTTTAATGTTAGTAAGCTAAAGATCTCTGACTTGAAAAAAAAAAAAAATCATAAGAAAATTCTTTCATATGCATCATCTACTTTGAGGGAAGGTATCCAAAAGAGGCAGAAGATGCAGTTCATGGGGAGTTTTTACAATAACTATCTCATCACACGCCTCTTTCAGGCCCTATTTTGATGGAGAAAGCCAAATTCTTCCAAACAAAAATCTATCCAGATGTAACTGATTTCAAAGTGAGTGATGGCTGGTTTGATAAATTCAAAAAATGATTCGGCATTCATTACCTTGTTATAGCTGGAGATAAATTATCTTGTGGCAGTGCAGCAATAGAGCTGTCCGTGTAGAGATTTACAATTCAGATGAGAGTGGCATTTTTGGGAGACTACTGCCTGACGCGAATTTTGCTCAAAAAAAATGAAGCTCAAGTCCCAGGTTGAAAGATATCAAAAGAAAGGATAACTTTCATGCCTTGTGCTAATGCAGCCATAAGCTTCAATTGCTTGTCATTGGAAAATCAAAAAAGCCTCGGGCTTTCAAAAATTCCAAACTCAAAATCAAATTAATTTTTAAAACTATGTAAACTTTTTTGTCCTTTTTTAATCTGTAATTTGTAAATTCAACTTTAATTAAAATATGAACATCTTTATGTAAATAAAAATAACAATAATTAATAATACAATAATATGTAAAATTGTGTCTTCATGTAAATTTTTCCAAAAACATTCAATAATCCGAACTTTTCAGTAATCCGAAATTACAGAGATTGCATTGTAATTTATCAAGGCTTTTTCATTTGTTTTATACTTTTATTTGTTGTGGGTGTTATGTCTTATAATTATAATGTTTTTGGAAAACTTAACATCCATAACTTTAATTTTGTCATAAATTGACAATTTTGTGCCATTTTTCGTTACAAAAAGTTATATTCTCTTTTTGAAATTATTTATCTTACCCTCTTTTAGTGACCATGAAGGTGGTAATGTTTCTGCCCATACTGTCCATCTTGTTGGATCAGCACTTTCCGACCCGTATCTCTCATTTGGTGCTGGGCTTAACGGACTTGCTGGACCTCTCCATGGTCTTGCTAATCAAGAGGTAATATATTTAAATGACATAATGTGTATATATTATTAATTAAATTGAAATGAATGGTTTCAGTATGAGTAAATACCTTTGTAGATTATGAAATAAGTCTGCATAAACTAAGCAGAATTCTCACGTGCTGGTGTGACACACTGTACATCTATTCACACTATTTATCTCATAGTAAGAAGCTTTTAACAGATTTTGGAATGTACTCAGTACTTATAGCACAAACAGACAATTATAAGTAGGGGTCTATTAAGGCTGAAAGCAAAAATACATAGAACTCGCTCAATATTTCAGATAAGAAAAAAATGTATTTAACAATAATTGTAGAAAATTAAAATTTCAAAAACATTGGTTATATAATCTTTTTCGGTCCAACTCATAGTAATCCAAATATTTCAAATTTTCAGTTTTCCCCCTCTAAGGCTGATTTCAGTCATTACCTAATATAACCTTGTAAAATGCTCAAGTATTGAATATGGTATTGATCTAATAAACATTTTAGAGTTATGAACATGAAATATTAATTGACACAATTTATTTGTAAGTATCTCGTGTAGTAAGTATTTGTTGAAAGCAATATTTGATATTTAAGCTTTGAATGAAGTGGTTCATTTTATAACAGTATATTGTTTATGTGACATGAGTACTACCGAAGTACTGCAGGTTTACCGGAAAATAAAAAATGCAAATATTTTGGCTAATTTTGAAGATAGAGAAAATACGTATGTAGGGAATTAAATTTACTTTAAGATTGGTTCTTTACAATTTTTTTATCCAATTTTTTATAATAATACAGATATTTCAAATTTTCAAAATTCCCCCTCCCACTGGTCTGATTTCGGCTGGTAACAAACTTGATCTTTAGTTTTACATAAAAAGTTTAAATATCGAGTTTGGTATCGTCAAAAAAAGATTGTGGTATATAATTTTGAATGGATATATGGATATTTATTACCTCGTAGGTAGGGCCAATGGACATTTGTGGAAATTTTTCGAAAATCGCGTCATTAGTACAACTTCAATAGTTGAAGAGAAATTTGCTAAAAATGATTTGAAAATATTTTAAATCATAACATAAAACCCACTGGATAATTTATTGAATAGACAATAGCATGCGTTAATATTAGCGAAAAGTTCATTTTATATAATTCAAGTATAATTTTACAATTAGCGTTTTTTTGTAAGTAGCATTCCTAACAAGCCATTGCAGCATAAATTTGGCATTTGTAATTAATTTATTTATTTCTCGCGAAGTTTTGCTCTAAAAACGTGTGCTACAAAGCTCTTTGTCTCTTTTTGTGTAGTTATAATTATTTGTTTTCAAATTATATTAAGTATAACTTAAACACGCTCAGTTGAGTCCCATTTGACTTTTAGAAGCAAATTTTTTATTTATTTCTTCATAGTATTGAATGCTGACGGGAGCAGCCAATTTATGATAAGACTCGCTTTTGGATTCATTTTAATCTTTTTGATGAATATTTCTGTGTTATTGGCTTTTGATTGTATTACTCAAGAGCTTGAATCTATTTTCTGACTGGCTAGTATAACATGGGCCTAATAATATAATCTTAATATACACATTCATATCATTTGCTATTTATTAACTTATAATTTATTTCTTTTTTTTAAGGTGCTTGTTTTCTTGACAAAAATGATGAAGGAACTTGGAGAAAATGTTCCTGACGACAAAGTAAAGGAGTATTGTTTGAAGACCTTGAAGTCAGGACAGGTTATTCCTGGTTATGGTCATGCTGTTCTCAGGAAGACTGATCCACGATATACCTGCCAACGAGAATTTGCTCAAAAGCATCTCCCTAATGATCCGTTGTTCAAGGTAAATTTTCAGTTAATTACTTTTTTCCCCTTCTAAGGCTTCTTTTTGTTTTTATTTACTAATTGTCTTTGTTCTTAAACTCGTATGTCAGCTGTGTTTTAAATCGAATGAAATCAGTTTGGTTGAAATCTTGATTTACAGTACAGTGTTGTTAACATCAAACTATTACTGCCGTCAATGTAATTCTATGACCAATATTTAAAGAAATCAATCTGTTGTGATAGTTTGAACAATTTGAGTAAATTTTTCTTTAGGAAGTACAATACTTCCATAGACCACGTGGTAAGACCTAATCCTCGGACCAAGATCCTTTTTTTTTTTTTTTTTTTTTTTTTTTTTTTTTTTTTTTTTTTTTTTTTTTTTTTTTTTTTTTTTTTTTTATCATTTTGATGCCCGTAGATCTTAAAACACCTTTGAACATTTAACTAATTTATATTTTACCATTTTTTTTTGTTATTTGTTGCAGCTTGTTGCTCAAGTGTACAAAGTTGTTCCCCCAATACTCATGGAGACAGGCAAAGTTAAGAACCCATGGCCCAATGTAGATGCTCACTCTGGTGTCCTTTTACAGGTAATAGTTATAGTTGATTAAATTTGTTGTTACTGGTCTGCTAATTTTCCTAACTTATAAGATATAATTTTGTATACACATATAGATTTACAAATATATTTCGTCATATTTTTTTGTTTTTCTTTTAAAGTGGTATTATATTTTTGAGCTATAAGCCATGAATTGATGAATAATTACTTAACATAATGTTTAGTGAGTTAGATAGAGTTAATTTCATTAACTCTTTGCCAGCTTGCCATGGCAAATCAATATTTTTGGCAAAATATTAAGAAATAATGTAAACAGAAAGGTTGTTTGTAATTCTGTTAAATAATAGGGACAGGAATTCACTGAAAATACCCAAGGCTAACATATATGTGTATGCCTCTTGAGTTGAGAGGAAAAAAAGGAGAAATTGACTAAAGGAATTGTTTGAAAGTTGATGAAGACACTAAATTGGGAAGGACTGATATGACATCTTATAGTAAAGTGTTTATAGATCAAGTGAAATGTAGGTCATATTTAGTGATAACGAAATTGGGATGAACTATATGACTATTGAGAAGAATATATAAGAATTTAATAGTGATTTTATTATTGCAGACCAAGATGTACTAGAAAAAGTGTTCAATGTAGTTGAATGTGACTTGGACCCACCCATTTTAATGTAGAAATTCAACCATTCTTTGGTTTGAGTTTGAAAGATGAAAGTGAAAAAAAAAATGTATTTCTTTAGAACTTATCCTCGTGATTTGAACGAGTAGTTTGATGTAATCAGCACATCTTATGAATATAGAAATATTCCTGCTAAGTTTAAAAGAAGCTGAATTAGTGTTTTACTTAAACACAGGAGCTCTGTAAACAAAGCAGATTTCTCACGGTGATCTATTCTGACTGTATATTCTTTACATCTAAGTAAAAATTTGATGAGTAAAATTAGGCTGAAATGAAGGCTGAAAACAAGAAAGTACGAATAACTCTAATATTTGAGTTATGAAAAAATCTATATTATTAGATATAGAAAATTTTAGAGCATCAATAGTTTAAGAAGATTAGCTCCAAAACATTTATTTATTCAACTTATAATAAAAGAGATATGTTTTGATATTTTTGAACTTATAATAAAAGATATATCAGTTCTCTTTAATTTCTATTTAATTTTTCTTTTTTTTTCTTTTTCCAGTATTATGGTTTGAAGGAGATGAACTACTATACAGTTCTGTTCGGTGTTTCTCGAGCTCTTGGTGTTCTTTCCCAACTCATATGGTCCAGGGCATTTGGGTTGCCCATTGAAAGGCCAAAATCAATGTCCACTGACGATCTCATGAAAGCCGTCGGTGTTAAAGCGTAAGATGTTATCCAACATTAATTTATTTATTAAAAAAAAAAAAACACAAAATGAAAAAAAAATAACTGACACCACTTGTGATGTAACATACCTTTGTATAGTGTTGTATATTTCATAGCAATATTTATTATCGGTGTATTCCAAAGATCTCCCCCTTTCCAAAGATGTATGTTATATGAATGTTAGGGCACTGTTTCATGCTTCTTTCTCCTAAAAGGAATCCTAGTCTGCTGAGATTACCATTTTTTCTAATTACTTGAGATTTTTACTTTATAATTGTTGTGCAGTTTTATAAAGAGACCAAGTATCTCATTAAAATAGCAATAGATGAAATAAACAGACTCAACTTTGAATACTTCAATTTTATTTTTATTTCCTTTCTTCTTTTATATACTCCTTTATTTTCCTTACTCCTATTAACAGGTAAGTAAAAGTTGTTTATGAATGTATTTCTTAACTTCAAAGGAGTGCATGCATATTAATCTTGTTAGAGGATTCGTATTGAAGTAATTGCAAATTATTTTTAAGAGAATTAAAACTAACATTCATTTGTTTATGAAATGTATTCAATCAATAAAGTATTGTCCATTTTTTCTATGGCTTTTTGCCAACTTTCAGGTAGCACCATGATTCTGAGTTCATGGAACTTTGTATCTTTATATCTCAAAACCTGTCCCCCATGGGTGTTATCTTTATGATTGTTAATTTGATGTGGGGTATCATAGTGAATAGTTTAGCTTGAATAAAATTATTTTTCTTACTTGCCAATACTGATTGGTTAGATACCAAGATATCTGGATTTGTGGCCCGACAGGTACGAAAAACATTTTCTCCCAAATAAGAAATGTTTAAATTATTAATTATTTACTGTCTGCACTGTATCCTTACTATGAATAAAATAGGGTGTAACCAAAATGTAAAAGAATTGGTTGAAATGAGTAGTGAATAGGAACTTCAGTGATTTTTTTTTGTTTCAGTTATGACTTCCAGCTTTTCAAATATGAGTGAATCTATTAATATTTAGTTCTAACATGCTTGGTAGGACATCTGTTTTCAGTTTGAATTCAATTCCTTTATTTCAGTTATTTATTTATGGAATTTTGGAGTAATTATTCTTTCTTACTCACTCTTATTTTTTCACCTTCCATTCAGAGGCTATTTTTATTTACCACAAAGCTATTTATAACCCTTATCTGCTTATTAAACTTTATGTACAGCTTTTTGTTATTTTTGGTGCACATCGTGTAATTATTTAATACATTCTTTTGTTAAGTCAATCAGCAGTTAGAGCACTATTGGATTTTGTGCTGTTTTTATTCACTAGTAATATTTATTTTCCCTGGTGGAGAGCTGATTTTCAAGAGAATACTCTCTTTTTCTCTGGCTACGACACAATATGAAAGTTTAAAACATATTAAAAAATATGTATACAATATTAAGTTTGAACATTTAAAAAAAATAAGCAGCTAAATATCTTTTAAAAAATGAACGGTTCAATATATATCATTAAAATAAGTTTAAAAAATATGTCAGAAGATAAAAAACTTTAAAATTATTAACCCTAAGTTGAGATAAATTACAAACAAAGCTAATGATCCCAACATAATCATGAGCTTAACCTACAGTGATTCCTACTATCATCTTAACATGTCTGAAAGTATCTAGGTCAATCAGTTTATTTTAATTTGATTGCTTATTTTAGTTATTTATTTTATTATTTTTATTTTAGTTTCAACCCTTGAATAATGCTTTTATTGTTCCTATTTAAAAATGAAAGCAGAGCTTTGTTCACTCAATGTTTATATATATATATATGAATATTAACAATTTTAATATTGTGTAATACAGTGAAATTGAGCTTTTTCCTTTGAAAGTTGGCTCTGCAGCAAATAATAAAATCACTTGTAAAGATTGGCTTTTTAACCCGGGAGAGGTGTCCCCGTGAGCATTCCCCTCACGCAGACTGAAATTTAAGTATAAAAATCGATCAAGCAGTTCAATTTTCTTGAGATTTGGTCTAGCTGGACCTGATGAGGGGGGAAGTTGACTGACATGCTCAGACAGGTCAACTTCGATGTATGGGCTGTAGTAAAAAACCTCTCAGTCATAGTTAGCTTCCCGAAAAGTACGGGAATAACGAAAGCGGGGATTCCCTCACGGTGACACTCTGTATGTTACAGTTTTTTTTCATTGTGCGGCATTTCCCTCACGGCAACACTTTTTACGTCCCTTTTTTATTTTAGTAGTTTTTTCCCAAAGCAGACAATATTTGTGCTTGGATTTCTTCCTTTGCTGAAGAATGAGTAGTGGGAAGAAGATAATAATTTATGAATCAAACACCCAGGACAAAATTTTAAGACGAAATTACTTGAAGAACTTGGCTTTGCATCTTATAAAACCACATCTTATAAATCGAGAACGGATACCATCTTTGCCAACAGATTTGAGGGTTATAATTTCGAGGATTTCAGGAAGAAGGGCAGAGGGTTTATGCCATCTTTGCTCCAGAAGGAAAAATCGAAAAACTAAAAAAAACTTGTTTTAATTGTAATAAACCTGTTTGCAATGAACATGTCTCTTTTTTATGTTCGAATTGTAAAAATAATGAGGAGTAAAATAACAAATCAAATCAGTATTACATGTCCTTTATTTTTCTATATTGTTCAGTTCCTTTAAATATGTAAATAAATTTAATTATCCCTCAAGTATTCCCTCCTTCTATGCAAAATAATTTAATTGTAATTAAAATAATTTAATACTGTGTTTTTTAAAAGGTTTTGAGTAAAAATAAAATAAAAAATAAAGATGTGTCAGCATGTGAGGGAAATGCTCACGGGGACACCTTTTAAGTAACAAAAATTCGCGGCACCTCTCCCGGGTTAATGACAACAGCTTATTTGAAAATAAGCCTTCATCATTCTATCTCTCTAAAAAATTTATTATAATTATTGTTAAGAGTGGCCAGAGAAACCTGCCAATTTTCAAATACCATTTTGGGGATCTGGTTTGGCATGTGCATTTGGCAGGAGTAGGTCTTAATGTATGTGGTAAACCTGAAATCATGGCTTCGTTCCTGTATAGGGGCAACAGAAATTAATTATTTGAAGAAACTGTTAAAATTCATAGTCCAACTCTGACTAAGAGTCTTATCCTAATTTAAAGATGAAGTTACATACAACATAAGGAGTTGACCAGAGAACTTACATTCCAGATGTTGATAATAAGCTAGGATCACAGCTCAGAGCTAGAATACCAACTCAGAATAAGCTAGTATCGGTGCATAGGATGCTCATGAGGATTGATGGAGAACTGAGAATGAGTCACTGAGATAGGGAGAAACACGGCTGAAATCGGTTCTGAGAAACAGATAGTTAGCTAAGTGATGTTCACTCAACAATCAATTTTCGACCATTTAATAAACACATGCCCCTTTGAATTTTGTTGGACGTAGTACTGACTGTGGAAGCCAAGTTTATAGTACTAGGAGTAGCAGTAGCAAGCATGTTATGAGGATAAAGATATACAAAATATATAATAGTACGAAGACATGTGAATAAGAGAGAATGATTAAAAAAAATATATATACCTGCCCTGGCAGAACAGAGCAAGGACAGTTAAAGAAATCCTGTTGTGGATGAAAAACGAGCAAATTAATCTTACAGGATTGGAAAGAACCTCACAGATTCTTGGGCAAAGGAGGTTGATTGGAATTCTGAAATATGACAAGATCATCTAATCGTTAACTGGGAGTACTTTCTGAGCATTTGGAACAAACATGGGGTGACCGATACATACTCTTCAGTTGGAGCTGAAATGTGTAGCTTTGAAACAAGAGCTCCTTAATAGAAAGAGATGAAGAGTGCCAAATTGTACTCAGCTTTTTGTAATCAAAGTAACTGCTAGTGACAAAAATATAATGAATCATTACAGGATTTATGAGGAGGATTCACGTAGTCAAAGGTGAAACGGGAACTGATGTAGGATCACTAAATGAGAGTGGTATCATTTGTGACAATTTCATCAAAGATGTTGAAGTATTAGTAATTGAAAAAGAAAATGCAAATATAATAAATTACAATGTTTTGCTTGATGTTACATTAAATAGAGAACATTCAAAAGGCTGGATGGTAGGTGTTTCATAGTAAGAAATGTTAATGGATAGGACAGTGCGCTTTGAAGAGATGAAACATATTTGGGTGCTTCAATGGGGAATGCTGACTATGTGATAAAGGCTGCTGGTATATGCCTATTTTAGGAAATGGTGTGCATGAAATTACTGTTGTATCTGAACTAGAAGAAAAAGTACAAGTTATTGCTGAATCTTGAAAGAGGAATGAAATAGAAGTTTGATATATATCTCCAAAAATTTATGTTCGTGATGAGGAGAGTTAGCAATAATTGAAAGAACAGGAGTTACAGTGACAAATGATGAAGATGTTATTATTTATTGGGAAATGAAGTATTGCTGGCTGCAGAAAATGTTCTGCATTGGAGGCAGGAATGAAGATATAGAAATCTGTATCTGAATAGGATACAGTTGAAGTTAATGGACAACAGTTTTATGTACTTTTAGTCTGTGCAAAGAAAGAGTGAAATTTACTGATATTACTTCTTCCGTGAAGTGTGAATATAAACATATTTGGTTCTACAAAGTGCAAGTACAAAATTGAAGAGGAAACTGAAGCACTGTTCTTTAAACTACCACTAAAATATAATTGTGTTTAAGTTGAGCTCGAAAAAAATGTCAGCTGAATTAAATGCACCTATATAACTTGAAAATCTGTTTGTGGTGAGTAGACCACTGAGGATTTATTTATTTGGTTTATAGCTGAGGATGTTTTTTCTCTTGAGGGCCAGTCAACTTAGGCAGTCTTAAAAAGGCAGCAAACTATGGTGAAAGACTTACTGAATTTAGATTATAATTAGTAGATTTATTGTCTTAGTAGTGATAGAAATGTAGTTTGTCTAATGAGGACATTACCGAATATAGTTGGGATGGTATGAGGAAGTGAGGGGCCAAGATTTACTGGTCTCTTTTCGGTAACTTCCATAACCATATCAGCTGTAAGGAGAACTCGACAGGACAGGGCACCAACCAATATTCAAGGACGGGCTTATTGTAGAATCATAGCCAACATCCAATGATGGGTTTGATGAAGAGTTGGAAGCACTTGGATTATTCAAAGCTACTTTAGGAATAATTACAAATGTATGGTCATCATTAGCCCATATCATACCACTATAACTTACACACGGATCTGTAATAATACTGAAGGATGAGAAGTTGGAAGCAGTTGGATTATTCAAAGCTACTTTAGGAATAATTACAAATGTATGGTCATCACAGTTTAGATCACACTCGGCAGTTGTATGTTGGCTTCTAACATTTTACATAAAAGGTAATTTGGGGCATACTCAGAAGCGAAAAGTACATGGAAAGTAGTATCCAGAACTGCACATGCTGTGATATTAACATCCGAAATTTTAAGTCTAACTATACGTTACGTGCAGCCTAGTCACATACATATAGTCTCACCCTGAATAAAAAAGGCTAGCAAATTGTAGAGAACCCTATTAGACTTAGTGGATTAAAGTGGAAGTAAATAATATCAATAACAATAGCAAGTAGCCATGAATGCCTCCTCTAATTCACTACGAGTTAGGTGTTGACAATTGGAACTTTTTCTGTGCTGTAGCATTGATTAGCAGAGCAACCTCAAGGATTGAGAATCAGTCGAAGAAGGCGTAATTTTAATTGAATTTGGATGAGATTCTTTTTGTAGTATGGCATGTAGATTGTATTGGCATTTGGCTTGAACAGTTGCTATAAGAGTAAACAACTAGTGTAGAGCTTATGAATGTTAAATCGATTGTCTATTGTGCTTTGTTAATAAGTTAATTCTAGAATTTGTAGAATCATGTAATGAACATTTGAGAGGACTAACCGAGGTTGCAACCAAAATTACTCTTTTTCTATGTAGGCTCAGTCTCCCTAGGGGACCTAGGGCCCCTGATCTGGGCTTTGGTTGTGAGGAAATAAATTACAGCTGAAAATTCTGTAGCCTTAATTGATTTTAAAGTCTGATGTAAACACTGCATAGGCATAGGCTTCGAAATAGAATTATGACAGTAATGATAAACCACTATGGAATCAGGTGTTAGGAGTGTGTTTCAAATACTTTGAATCGGTTGGCAAAGGACCTGATAGAGGTAGAACTTTTAGTATCCTGATAGGCTAGTGTAATTCACCATTTAAAAGATCAGTTACATATAATCATAGATTATCACAATGTTTTTCTGCACTTGCAAATTTTGTAGTTCACTTCGTTTATTTCCAAGTGATTTATTAACTTGATGCGTTCAGGGTCAATGATTGTGAGTAGATAGATCAGTGTTGAGTTCAAGATAATGTTACATTAGAATGAACAAACTAGAACTATCAAATCTAAGAACTATCAGTATTTTGGGTAATGAAGCTAGAATATGATTTGGACAGACTTCTATTGTGATAGCACATCTATGTATTTGATGATGAGTGGGATTTGAGTAATAATAGGGAGTAATAAAAAAAACGGGCGTTTTTCGACCAAATATTTGTATTATTATTTCTTTGATGTAAAATACAATTAATACTCAAAGTATAGTATTGTTATCTACTGTCATTAGCCAATTGCTCGATCCCACACAAATACCATTCTTTGGGATGGCTGTCAAAGAACTCTTGGACTGCAATTTCAACTTCCGCGTATTTATCAAATATTTTTCCTTGAAGAAAATGGTCCATGGATCAAAACAAGTAGTAATCCAACAGTACGAGGTCTGGACTAAGCAGTGGATAATGCAGGAGTTTGAATCTATGAAGTTCTTTAAACTTCTGTTTGGTTCAATGGGAAGTGTGAGGACGAGCATTATCTTGTTGGAACAAAACTCCTTTTTGGTTGAGCAAAGGGGGATGATGCTCTGTGCAGGACAACGTCGGGTACATTCTCTCCATTTGCTCGTAATAATGAATAAAGTTGTGAATTCATAGAGCATCCATCAGGAACAAATTTGTGATGTATAACACCTTCAAAAATGCAAAGCAGGGATTTTTATTCAAATTGCCCCCTTGCAGCAACCGGAAAAGCAGTTTGACCACGATCTTGTCATTGCTCACGAATATTCGGATCTCGCCAGTAAACCAACTTTTCATCAAGAATTTCTAATCTCTTAGCTGATTGCTGAGGAGTAAGTTCGTGAGGGACCATTCTACTAATCTTTTTCACCCTCCTCATGGTTGAGATGAGAAGGTGATTTAGATCAAAATAGCGGGTGAGTGAGTGATCTGAAGTAGTACTTGCAGAGGCTTTATCAATCCAACAACCCTCTTTTCAAAACTTATGAAATGGATCTCTCTATAGTCACATTCAGAATACTGAAAATTATATTTTACATTTTTCAAATGCTAGAAGATAAATTAGTGCATCGTTCCTAATATCTGATCTTTATACTTTTATGAAAACTCTGAGGCAACTAGAATACTGGATGTTCTTCAAATAACAAGTTCTACATAACTAAGCATATTTCCTTTGAGCTTGTATTTGACACACTGCTGTTCTCAAGTCACCTGTAATAAGAAGCCTATGTAAACAGGAATCAAAATATACGATGAATATGAGATGTTTATTTAGTCAGTTACTCAAAGTGAAATTAGAAGTGGGAGTTTGCTAAGATTGAATACAAAAGATACAAATATCTCAGTTAATGTTCGACATACAGAAACAAAGCATAGTACAACATTTATAAGTTAAATTTGCAATGAGATTAGTTATATTCTATTTTTCGACCTGATTCATGACTACTGAGGTATTATGAATTTTCGGATTTATACCCATCAATCCTCCCTCCCTTCCCATAGCACTTAGAATCTTTATTTTTACATGAATTGGTTAAATATTGATATTATATTAATAATAATAAAATAATCTCATAATAACAGAGATTTTCTGAATTTTTGAAATTCCACCTCTCAACCTAACCCTCCCCCCTTTGTTCTGAAGAGTCATTAATGAACTTGATCTTTAGTTTTGCATAAAGCAAGTAAATATTTTAAGAGCTTGGTAATAATCAAACAAGAATTACAACCACTAGGGTATGGACTCTATATTTTATCTATAACTTTGAACAGAGTCTATAGGTAGGATCGATTTAATAAGAAATTTTTCCAAAAATTGGTTGTATGCATTGTGAATACAACCAAAATAACTGATTTCCCATGAGGATAGTTTGCTAACTGCATCTGGCTTAACAATTATTTCCATCTAAAGGCTAATAATGCTTTGATGCTTAATGCAAAATTTAATATGTGAACATTCTTTTACAAAACAAATACGTATAAAAAAATAAACGTTCGGCTGCAACATCCAAGGCTTGGTCCATACCAAACAAAGACATATATTGGATAGCTTATTGATTTCTTTGCGATATATGATTTTTTCTTTCTTATTAACTGTCTATTCCATCTAATATTATTTAAGTTTAGCATTTCATAATACTGGAACTCAACAATACTGCTAGAATGATAGCACATACCAAATGCTGTCCAATTAAAGAAAGTTTTAAAAACGCGTAAAAAAAAGACAGACTGTGGTGTTTGGTTCATGTTAAAAAAATGTTTGAATAAAAGTGATAATATTAGAAACATTTTGGTGGGTTTTGTAAGAAGCTCCCGTTTTTACAAAATTTCATTATTATTTAAAACTACTCTCTTTTCAAATGTTATATATGCTAAATGCTAAAAATGCTTCATGCAGGAATGATACATGGCCTGTGCAGTGCTTCAGACTAGCACACATGGGCATCATCTCTATTTCTTCCTTTGTAAGACCCAAATGTCAACAAAACTTGTAACTCAAACTGGAATTTACTGATTTGTGTCATAATAGCTTCAAATTAAAGTCGTATTAGGAGTGAAGGTTTGCTGTAGGCTGATAATGCAAAAATCCTAATAACTATTAATATTTGATTTATAAAAGGATATATAAAACAAAAATTGTAGGACAATGTTTCACTAGATGCTCATTAACAGAGTTGTTTCAGGTTTTTGCATGTTCCAATTCTTCTTAATTCCCATTCCCCTGAATGGTTGTGCCCACTAACAAACTGGATCTTCACTTCTATATACTGGGGTTTAATATTGCGTTTGGTTACAATGAAATAAAAATTGTGACTTAGGGCATTAATTTAACACATACATATGCATATAAAAGGGATCCTTTTTAGATAAGCTTAGATATCTAGTGTGCTTTAAGAAAGTGTATTTGCTTTTGTAATTTTCCTTTATTCTGAAACTGTGTCTGTAAATAAAATCAAAACAGTGTGGCTTTGAAGCTTCCTTAATCTCTGTATACTAACTATACATTCTGTTGACCCACCACCATAAATTTGAACCATTCACTGGTGCATAAAAAAGGAACTGTATTAAAATTCTAAATTTGTACTTCTTGTAAAATTACTAAAAATTAATAATTTTACAGGAAATCTATCTTTTGTTGCATAAGCGTTGGGAACTTTTCACTGGAGTGTCTTGAAGACATTTAACTTGTATTATGTCATTTTTAATCTTTAATTCAGAACTTGACAGTTTTTCAGGAACTCTTACCCTTTCTGTACTTACTAGAGATTCATAATCAAAATATGATAATTAGTGGCACCAAATTTATTGAATAGAGAATAAGTTTCATTTAAGACCATATGTCATGCTTATTTTTATTATATTTAAACAAGGAAAATATACTGACTATATGGTAATTCATCTGCATGTGAATTTTGTTTTTAATATCTTTAGCTTGGATAATTCGTTTTAAATTTTTTAATCATTTTTTTTTCTTTTAATCGAATTGACGTGCATGCAAAATAAGATTGTTTTTCTTTAATGTCTGACAGAGAACCATTGCGAGCTGCAGTTTGAAATGTCGTTATCTTTGAAAATGGAGCCTGGCTTTTGAGCTTAGGAGATGACAGATATGTGAGTATTGTCTATTAAAAAAATTGACAACCATTATTCTATGAATATAAAAGATTTATGATATCTCTTTTCTAACAGAAATTATTACCAGTTGTTAAGATTTTGTTTTATATTAGTTTTCTTATTTCTTATGTTGAATGTTTTTATTTTATTGCTAAAACTTAGAACATCCAGCTCCAGTGTATATTTTCAGTTTGTCTGAAAAAAAAAGAAAAACAAAAGAAGGAAATTCAGGTTTTATTTTGTGTAGGTTTTTGATGAATTCTTATAATACAGTGGTATTAAGCTTACTATTTTCCCATGAAATTAAAATCGAAACCCTTCATTGTCTACTTCCTAAACCAATTACCTCTATAGTCCAATGAAAATTTATATCAGGAATCGAAAATATTGATCATGTTCATATATATCTAAGAACCATCTTTTTTTCAGGGATTTATTGTTGGATTACATGATAAAGTAAATCATCCATATTCATAAATTCATACAGCTTGAATTAATTTATTTCTTGGTTGCAACAACCTCTTTCAGAGCTGTACAAAATTGTCATTCTAGACAAGCTGGAGCCAAATGACATGAGTATTGATTTTGTACCTAGGCGGACCAAAAGGGTTCCGGGAGAATCCTTTCAAAGGCTATGGCAAATTCAGATTTTAAGTATTAACCAGAATTGATTAATATGAAATTTGTCTTATGGTCAGTAGAGTACGTAGAAGGTTTGGGCAGGCATTTGTCATTAAAAACCCGTCTATATTGGTTGTATAAGAACAGGGCAATGATTAAGAACAGTTGACTAGCCAATTTTCTAGAAGAGGTTTTATGGAATGAACATTAATTGCAAATAATTAAGAAAGATGCGTTTTAATATTAATGTTGTTAAGAGGTACAGATTATATCTTTAAAAGGAAAAAAAAAATATTTGTTCAAATTTTCTAAACTATTTACCACTTAAAAATGTAGCCAAATTATATTTTTATAGTTGTTTCATTAATTAAGCCCTCATGTAGATACATTTTAATATTAGAGGATCCTGAAAACATGTTTACATAATAAAGAACTATTACAGCAACATTAGTGGCTTATTTTTCCTGATCTACACACTTTGGTTAAATATAAGGGAACTGTTTGAAGATAAAAAATGAGTTGACGATTAGTCAGATTAGGGACACTGGTATATGGTAAACACCACTCAATGACGGGAAGATTTCTGGTGTAATGGCAAGACTAGGGACTTATTGAATACACTCTGACTGTAATAATGAAAGAAAATAAAACATCTTTCTTGAAAATTCATACTGAAGTATTATAGTAGCATAACACAGATTATATGTTTTATACTCTTAGGTATGGATATCTAAATAATTTGATGTGATGTGCGATTCTGAGGCCAAGGTTATATTTAGTACACCATTTACCTTTGAATAAGCAAGCCTGGCCTCATTATCATGTTAATCTCTGAAAATTTCATTGAGACCTAAGTGTTTGGTCCAATTTTGATAAGATTCATTCACCTGACCTGATCTGTATACAGCATCTGTATTTATTGTCAATGAATTAATACATTTTGTTATATGGGTTTTGTGTGTAATAGTTATTTGTTATATTTCAGGTTTCCATTCAAGATGTCATTCATGGGAGTTACCTAAATGCTTTTGCTGCGACATTGTTGGGAAATGTTAAAATAAATAAAACAAAATGTTTAGTTGATTGATTTGAATATGTTTTCACCATTTTTATTTATGCCTTTGATAAACTTAATTAATAATTCATATTTTTTCCTTTATTGATTAATTTGATCCTCTAGAATCAAATCTCAAAATATCCTAAATTGAGAGATATTCTCCAAGCTTAATTTGTTTGGGATTTCAAGAACAACCATATTTAATACATAATTTACAATTTTAGTAATTAATTTTAACATCATACAAACTGTGTACACCATATGTCATGTCGACTAAATAAAAGAAAAAAAACAGATTTCTTCAGTTACCTCAAAATCAACTTTTCAGAAATTGCGAGTTTTTGTTCTAAAGAACTTGATTGTTAATTTGAGTACTGTACTGTGGTAATCTCAACTGATTAACCCTAGAATAGTACCTATACACAACAATAGTGAATGGTACCTATACGTCTTATAGACGTACAGCCCTGAAAAGTGCCAAAAAATGGTATAATAAATATTTTAAATTCTGTAAATGTCAATAAATCTTAATTTCTTCTTCTATTTGCATACTTACTACATATCATAGAATGAAAAACTGCTCTTAGAATTAAAATATTAAACAAAACTGCAAGTAAGAAAACATCATTATAGAAAATAAATTTGAATTCGATTCCCAGGAATTTTTTCAGGTTTTTTTCAAGCAGGTAAAAATGTTTAAATGAAAGGATGAGGTATATAAAAAACACTTTAATGACATTTTAACAAAAATTGGTCATAAATTCATTTTTTTTTACAAACTTTGCAAATGTTGAAAAAATTTTAGACACACACTGGCTTTCTGCAGTTGCATAAGATCATTTTACTCATTCTTTTCTTCTTATAAGAACAGTACGTACAATACTGCCTTTTTTCAGATTTTGATGCAGCTTGTATTTCAACAGGTGCATCCGTCACACCGAGACAATCTTTTATGATGCTTCGTAGGTTGTGAGGCATGTGTGACTGTTTCAGTCTCTCCATCATCCACGGAATTGACAGTTGATCGGCCAATTTCATGAGGAAGTGAAATCTTGACAAAGGCTTCTTGTCACCATTCTTTTTCATAAAAAAATTGTGCAAATAAATAATGTAAGCATTATAGCTTGCTATATTTAGCATATAGCAAAATTGGTTCATTGGCCACCTTTTTGTTTTTCGGATGCAAGAAGTATTATTTATAGATTGATCAAAAGCATCCACCATACCTTTTGTTTGATTATAACAGAGTATTATCTCAGGCTTCATAGTATTTTCGTTTATTGCATCATCATCATGCATTGTAGAAATTAGTGAGACAAGTTTGTTTCTTCGTGGAACATATGACACTGCTGTTAGATCCTCATGGAAAAGAAATAACGATGACTGAGCAGGTCTTGAAAGATACTTGGGGTCTACAAACTCCTTTGGAAACTCAGGTTTGTTTCTTTTTGTTGTCCCAATCATCGTTAGACCTTTATTCGCCATTTTCTTTGCTAACGGGATGTTAGAAAACCAGTTATCCATCGTAATGTTACGATTTGTGTTTTGTATGATATCTGTAAGATTTTCGACGAAGTAATCTGCTGCAGGCATGCCACATGGTGTAGTACCTTTACCAAGATAGGGTATAGCATTCAACATGTAATTCGTTCCTTGGTCGCAAAGCATGACGATTTTTATGCCGTATTTGGCTGGTTTGTTGGGTATGTACATTTTGAATCCCACACGGCCTCGAAATGGAACAAGTTGCTCATCGATAGTCATATATGAGCTTGGATCATAATTTGATATACATCGCTCAATCAGCATATTCCATATATCCCGGATGGGTGCAAATTTGTCAGTCAATATTCTTTCCTCTCGAGTTTCTCGTGAATCAAAACGGAGAGTGTTGAGCAAAAAATGATGTCTTTTTGCAGAAAATGAGGCATGATATTTTTGACCGCATTCTTTCGTGTTGTGTAACGTTTCGATCTTCATGTGGTTGTCTTTCTTAGCCCCTGCGAGAATTGTCACACCGATAAGGGCTCTAAGCTCGACCAATGATAGGTCCTTCAAAGCAGAAGCATTGATGTTTTTATATGACTCTCTTTGCTTTGAAATTTCAGCATTTGTGTTTTGCACTATAATGCTCACACATCAATGGATTAAAAAATAGATTGAAGCATTCAAGAGGGTCGGAAACACCTACAGCATCATTTTTGGTTTTTCGTCTGACATGTATAATGTTTTTAGCTGCGGTTTTGCCAGATGATCGTGGAAAGGGAGTAGTTTTCCAGGAAAAACCATTACGCCCAAACATATTGTCACAATCAGGGCGCAGCTTTTTGTTCTGATGTGAATGGTCCTCACAATCTTGGCCAGACCTCTTCCGCTTTTTAGATGATCTTGTGGCTTGTTTTACTGGCCCTGACTTTTGAGATCTAGGTATAGATCCAGATGGTGTTGAAGTTGATTGAATCGTTTGAAGTATCCTCTCCTCTATATCTTCATCTTCTTCAGAAGAAGCTTCGTAGTCTGGATCTAAATCAGAATCATCAGGATCCTCGGGAAAAGCATCCTCATCTACCTCAAGATCGTCTTCTACCTCGCTGCATTCTGATTCGGCCCTCTGACGAAGTAATTCTTCTAATATTTTCTCTTCTGTTGTGAACAATTTGCGTGTCTTGGGCATCTGAAACGTTAGAAAAATTGCTGTGAATGTGAAGATTCTAACGTATCAATGGTACCACCACTACGCCAGTCAGACGTGTAAAAATAACCTCATAAATAGTATCAATACGTCTGAAAGACGTATGAAGGTAACCCTGTGAATGGTATCAATACGTCTCCAGGACGTATAAAAATACATCAAGAATAGTACCAACACGCCTGAGAGGCGTGGTAGGATTTGTTAAAAAAAATGCACTGACCTTGATGTGAACACTTCTGAGGTTTGAAGTACACTAATCCTCCAATGGAGTGTCAGGTGTAGCAAGGTACGTATAAGATAGAGGTGTAGTATATCTAGAAGGCAGGGGTATTATTCTCCTCCAAAACAAAATGGCGGCTGTTCAACTACTGAACTACGTACCATTCTAGGGTTAAAACCAAGGGTGTGTCCAACCGGACCAAAATGGGGGGAAAAGGTGGCTTCATCGGGAATCAGAAAATTTAAAACTAAAATTGTATATTATAATGATATGTTTAAATATCTCTGGAATATACTGGATGGTAGAGGAACCAATTGATAAGGATCAATAAGAAGGCCAAGTCCACAGTCGCCCGGCGGTCGTGGTCGCATTGACTCCGAAAGTGCACTCTGCATAATAATAAAAAAACAGTAGAGGATCCTTATTGATCCTTATCGATATGTTTAAAATTTTAAACATTGTTCAGAAATTTATTATTTAATTATTTTCTGGAGACATAATTTGCAATTTTCATTGATTTGGAAGTTGAAAGCGTATTTTTTTCTATGCTTTTGACCACATTTCCTTCAAGAATAGAATCTCTAAACTAAATTAAGGAGGAAAATGATTTCCACGCCTCCTTTGCACAAATCATTCTTCTCCTATGTTAATATTTTTTTCATAGAACTGTAAGTATACATACTGTCTCTTGCTGCTCTCTTACTACATATTCAGTTTTTCCCCAATCGTCATTTGCTGATTCCTCCACTCATATCTTTGGTCCCAAGAAAGAAATATCAATGAAGAAGAAGAATGATTAATCCAAAGAAGGGAGCTGGAAATTATTGAGAAGGAAGGTGTGAATGAGATAGCTGTAGCATATGTCTGCCAGTTGGCTCAAATTGGCAGTGCCCAACATGGTAACTTGAGAACCCTTTTCATTATGCAATGTAAAGTTAGGGTCCATTTTCTCTTCTATAAGAAGCATAAGTAAACAAGATTTATGATGTATAGTGGTTATGTTGTTCTAAATGAAAATAACATTAGAATCAAGTACTATAGATCAAATAAACATTTTCCTGTCAAGCAGTAAAATGTTAATTGTGATCTTATAACACAAAGTATTTGCATATTTCTCACATAATGAAGGTCATTGAAAACAATATTTGGTATTTAAACTTGAAATATGACTCATGATATATTGGCTTATTGTTAACGTAAGATGAATAAAAGGGTTACTGAAGGCTGAAAACAAAAAAAATCCAAATATCAAGGTTAACCCTTTCCACTCCAATGTCGAGTGTCACTCGACACTGATTTTGTTCCACTAGCTCCACTGTCGAGTGATACTCGACATGGTGTAATACCTCTTTTTTTCGTTTTTTTTTACAAAATACACAAAAAACACTAAAAGTAAAAAAACGTAATTTTAGCGTGGAGCTGGTGGAATAAAAACAAAAACAGCCTTGGAGTGGAAAGGGTTAAACTTCTTGTCCAAGAAAACATTTTTAGATCGATTGTAGAAAATTAAATTTACTACAGGATTGTTTTTGTAAAATTTTCCAATTTGACTCATAATAGTGGAGATATTGCAAATTTATAAGCTAGCTATCAGAACGCTTTGTTGTCACAGTGCTTATGGATCAGCAGGAGTATATATGTTACAGCCCCAGAGAGAGCCTGTGTAAGTGAATGGGGCAGAAAGAGGTATGCTTGTCCTGAGGTTGTTTGACAGTCATTTAACAATGAGGTTAAATAAACAGTATAATGCAGTTTTATCATATTGTTGCGTTTATTACAAAATCAGTAATAAACGTTGTTTATTAGAGTTCCTTTGGATTGCAAAATTAAACACACAAGCTTCAGAGTTTTTATCACTGCACAATTTATTTAACAATGCACTACACACTTGGTTAATTATTCTTAACTAGTACTCACAGTATGCACTGATAGCTTCACTGTTCTAATTACACACTCCAATAACTCACTCACGATCACTGAAGTTCACAAAAACACGGCACTACGCTGATCTTCGCGAAGTTAAGGGCACTGCACTGTCTTAAACACGGCACTATATGTACTGTTCTTTACAGAGTCACGGCACAACACTGTTCTTTACAAAAAACACTTTACCACACTGCAACTAAAACGTACTGTTCACTAAAGCTGCGCTGAACGCACTGTTGATTTCTTGAAGAGAGCTGAGAACAAACGAACTCGGGGCGAGCCGGAACGCTTTTATAAACGAGCGGCGACATCAAAGGAGAACGCCTAGAATGGGCTAGATCCTTAGTCTAGACACTTCCGACGCCAACAGTCCTTCCATCGATCGGCTCCTTTCATATTCTTCGTACATCTTAAATATGTGATTATATCAGTTTAATTCTACATGTACAAGTTTTCACAACACTGCCGCCCACTTAAGCCATTTCGTCGAATAGGCTCAACATCACCTTTGCCATACTTGGCTAGTCGCTCTAGGTAAATCACTTTCATTTTAGACGTCGGATTGTGGTATCTCTATATCCTATAGACCACGTCGTTCAATCTATTGATCACCTTGTAAGGTCCCTCCCAGTGCGTTTTCAATTTAGGGGTTAATCCTTTCTTGGGTTGTGGGTAAATCCCTCTCAAGGCGGCCATGCAAGGTAGAGCATAAGGATTGTACAAAAGCCGAGAAAGAGGAATGCGTCATCGATGTACGACTTAGCCATATGGCTCAGGAGGAGACTGGTCGAAGGCGCAAAAAGGTGGCCCTATTCTGGCTAAGGATGACAACACTTCCGAAGCCAATAGACCTTCCATAGGTCGGCTTTTTTCATCTTCTTCGTACTTCTTAAATATGTGATTGACTCTGTTTAATTTTACATGTACGTAGTTTTGGCAACAATATAGTAATTTTTTTTAGGAAATTGTTCACTTGAGTAATGCTGTTTATTTTTGTAAATTAAATTAGCATGTTGTCAACCTTAATCTGCAAAGTGGAAACGAGAAAATGTAACATCTTAACTGGAGGGCAAGATGTAGAAGAGTAAAAGAATTGTTCATCAAACAAACAATAGGCATTACACCAAAATTAATCACCATGCTATGGGCATTCAAAGGAATTCTTCTAAATGCTTCAAAAGCTTATTTCTCTGGAGGTAAATCTGCTTTAACAGACTAGACTATCCAAATGAAGTGCTGACACTATTCAATTATTTTTGAGATGAGCACTGAAATTTATTTATTTATTTCGAAACGCCTTCAGAGCCACTGAAAAAAACAGTTGAGTTTTTTAATGCAAAAGGACTTTTTACTGCAGTTATATTTCAAAATCGATAGAAGCTAATGAATATCCACCGAACTCAATGGAAACCAACTTTGAAAAGTAAGTTGGGAAGCCAAACTATAGTTTATGTAAGTTTAGAGACTACACTAATTCTGCAAAATTGAATTTTGATAATCTCGGTGACAGCACCAATTTAACAAACTCGGCTGTTATGTTTGGTCACTTAGCCACTTCTGTAAATTGTCAGCCAAGCAGGGGCTGCGTAAACCAATCAAATTTTGCACAGGATGGATGGACATACTGTTGATCTCATCTCACAATATATTCTTTATTTCTAAGTAAAAGTCTGATGAGTACAGGTGGGAGTTTACGGGTGGCTGAAAACAAGAAAGTACGTATAACTCTTAATATGTGAATTCAAGAAAGTCTATGAAACAATTACAGTGCATCAATGGTGTTACAAAAGTCCTTGTTCACAAAATTAATTTTATTCAGAGTGAGTACAAAATTTACAAATCAAATTTATTCTTCAAAATACAGGCCATCATTTTCAACTACTTTAACCCATCTTTCAGCCAAAAGTTGTATTTGATGTTGATACCACTGCAGTTTTCGAGGCAAAGAACTCATCGCATCCAGATTTGACATTTTTTGTTTTCGAAACGCCGACCTTTCAAAAAATGCGCCATTGACCTGTCCATAGTCAGACGATGCGACGTCTGGGCTGTAAGGAGGATGGGGCAAGACGCTAATCCCGTTCATTTCTGAAATTTTTCTGTAAGTAATCGTGAGCAATGAGCAGGGGCGCTGTCTTGCTGAAATAACGCTTGATTCCTATTAATCAAAGCGGGGTATTTCACTTTTAAAACTTCATATACCCTATCGAGCTGTTCACAGTATAGCTCAGCGTTGATAGCCCTGCCCTCTGGAACCAGCTCGAAGTGCAAAATGCCTTCATAATTCCACCAAACACAAAGCATAATCTTTTTTCCGAATCTATCTTGGCGTACCTCTGCTTGAGCCGCTTGGCCTTGCTGAACCCACTGTTTGCGCTTGGTAGGGTTTTTTAAAAATATCCATTTTTCATCGCATGTGATGATTCGTTTATAAAATCGATGATCGTTTGGGTTTTCAAGCATTTTTTTACAAATGTCAACACGTGTCTGGGCTTGGGATGAAGAAAAATCATGAGGTGCTGACCTTGAACGGACGTTTTGGACACCAAGCTTATTGAAATGCCGGCTTATTGTAGCATTTGAAACTCCCATTTCTTCGGCTAATCCTCGAGTTGTGGCATGTGGATTCCGACCAACAGAGTAGAAGTTGGTTTCAAGTAGCACTGGATCATCGACGACTGAAGGACGACCTGATCTAGGTTCATCTTCAAGGCTTGTATTCCCAGAATTAAACCGCCTGAACCAAAATGCGGCCGTGTTTCGATGCACCACACTTTCCCCTTCCACTGCACAAATTTCCTCGGCTGAGGCCTTTGCACTAAAACCTTTTTTTCCAATAATGCCTAAGAAGGCCGCGCATGACAAATTTTTCTACCGACATTTCTAGTGAAATTTAATAAACTGAATGAAAGGTAGGGACAGTTGGCGTACATAAATAATTAGAGGATTAGTTAATGTAAACATTGACATAAGAATTGTATTCGTCAGAGATGAAATAAGGATTAAATTAGAGACCTCAATGTAAACAACTTGATATGCACAAGGACTTTTGTAACAACCAGTATAACATTTTTCGTTCCGATTAATAATAAATTAAAATTATTTATTAACGTCCACTTTTTTGCAACTAATTGGGAGGGATTATATACAGGTTACCACCATTTTCTAGCCAGGGTGGGACTAAGGTTTTTATTTAATGAATTCCGCCACTAAATAAATTCCTTTGTCCAGGCGGGAATCGAACTCGCCTCTCTAGGTTTACCATGTGAGATTAAAGGCAACGCTTTAACTCGCATGGCCAACCTGAGCCCCGATTAATAATAACGGGATGGGTTAGACGGAGGGTGGAAATCGAAAATTCAAAAAATTAATAACAATGGATATATTTTGAATTTTCACCCTCCGTCTAACCCAGCCCTCCTCCCCTCGCTCGATTTGAGCCATTAACGAATTAGATCTTTAGTGTTGAATGAAACAGTTAAATGTTGAGTGCGGAATAGATTAAACATTTTTCAGTCAAGAAGAAGAAAAAGTAAAATCTTAATTAATGACATCATGAAACAGCGTATTTGCATGTTTCTCGCATAATAAAGGTTCATTGAAAACAATATTTGGTATTTGGTATTAGACGTTTAATGATATTGTTGCGAAATATGCATCCATTGGTCTACTTGAGGGATTTTGTTACTACTTGAAAATTACGTATATTTAATCACGTATTTGAGAAGTTCAAGGGAAATTCGCCAGGTTCGCAGATCGTGACTTTTTGCGACTTTGGCGCATGACGTCATCATGTTCCACTTTTAGCTTTGTTTACATAGGGAGCATCGCTATCTTCTTGTGATTTTTTTTTTTTATTTTTTAGTGTTATAACTTATTTTTTGCAAAATGCCGAGTGATTGTGCTGTAGCAACATGTTCCAACAACCCTAGGAAATCAGGGAAGTAAGTATCTTTTCACCTGTCCCCGAAAAACCCAGAAATTAAGAAACAGTGGGTAGTCCTTTGCAGACGAGGAGATTTGAATTTTAATCCTAATACTTCACGGGTTTGTTCAGAACATTTCAGCGACAGTGATTATGAAAGGAATTTACAAACAGCATTGTTAGGCTATGTTCCTAATAGATTGAAATTAAAAGAAGAAGCTGTGCCCCATCTGAATTTACCAGTGTCGTCCATAAGTAAACAAACATCTACTTCTGACTCAAAAAGTGAAACATCTAGACAATGTAGGAGTGGAAAGCGCAAAATACGTAAACGTACCCTGTGTCACATTAATGAGATTTCTCCCAAAAAGAAGAAAAGTGATTTTTCAGGTAACACAGATGAAGTCCATTGTAATGAATGCATTCTTTTAAAGAATAAGGTTTCTGAATATGAATCCAAATTAAAGTCCGTGCCGATGCAAGTAAATCATTTGAAAAGTAAAAACATTAATATGAAAAACAAATTACTAAATTGCTATCAGAAAATAACCAGCTAAAAATTAATGCAAAAAGAAAAATTGCTGTGAAAGAAGAAATGGAAAAGATTTGTCATCCAATATTATCCCCCAACTCAAATTCAGCAGCAAAAGTTTTGGACAAGAGGACTACATGCCAATGACAGCTTCTAAAAAGGTGAGATTTAAAATGTAAGAAAAGAATTATTTTCTTGTAGTGTATCCCATAGAGCACTATAGGAGTTATTTTCCATGCTCCATCATTAATGTGATTACATGTTTCTTTCACAGTTATTTATTCTGTGGGACTTCAATGCATAGGCTCCAACATCAGTGCCATTCTCTTCACAAGGATCCAACTGGAGCCGAGGCATCCCTGCGACTCGAAATGTATGCATTTTTTTTAGAACAAGAAGGATTACATGCCAATGATAGCCTTTTAAAATATTGTACCTGAATGGACTAGTTGATGTTTGAAAGAATTTACTAACATTTTCTAGTAGCTGCTATCTTAGTTTATTGCTTGGTTTGTTCAATGTTATTGACTTTAATTTCTTTGTATAATATTAGGCATAACTGTTTACATGTTTTGAACATTTCATCTTATTATAGTAAAATTTTTCTTTGTATTGTGTTGATTATGTAGAAAAATTACGATTTTTAAATGTAAAGGAACATATCTCAATTTTAAGGAACTATTGTGTATTTATTTTTAATGGAATCTAATTTGAACATGGTTTATTTCAAGTAAAGTATATCCATCTAAAGGTATTCACCAAATTAATCAGAAAACAACGTATATTGATCGCATTTAAGCTGGTCGGGGCCGGGGTTTGGATCTGAGTGACGTAGTATTGGCTATTCGTCAAATGGCGCTACCTTATCTTATACGTACCTTGGTTGAACATCACTGATTCGAGAAATTGTGCTGTGTAATAAGAACTTGTAGGTAACAGTGCATATTGTGGTTAATAGTGTAAATAAAAGTAGTGGTCGTCAAATAAATTCTGTAGTGATAAAAACGTTAAAGTTTGTATATTTGATTTGGCAAACCAAAGGAACCCTAATAATCAAAGTTTATTATTTTTATAATGAACGTAAGAATATATTAGCTTATTGTTAACTTAAAATGACTAGAATGAGGGGGGGGGGTGAAGGGTAAAAATTAAAAAAAAAAATGCTAATATTTCAGTTAATATTCGAGATAATTAAGTCTATAGAAAATTAAATCTGCAACAAGATTGCTTTAATACAATGTTTCGATCCGGCTTATAATGGAGATATTTTGAATTTTCTTTATTCGCCATCATCCAGCTTCATTGTCTGACCTTTCTTGAGGTTTATTTTCTAGAAATCTATTGCAAAATTGAAACTTGAGAACCACCCTTAAATAGTCTTTCATTTCTTTACCTTTAGAAATTAGAATTTACGGACTAGGATGCACTCCAAGAAGTTCGTCACGCAGGGGCTGCGTAAAATAAGCAGATTTCCCATGAGAAGGTTTACAATAGATAAATATACATACAGGTAAAACTACCGTGAATGCTCAGTAAATTTACAATAAAAGTTAATAATCTCTACAACGGAAAGCGGCTGAATTTTAAGCAAACAGGCAAGCCTGCCTCGTAGGGGGGGGGGTTCCAGCCAATTCCCCTTTGATGTATTCCGAGGACCTATATAAAGAACAGCCAGCCGCGAGTTTAGTTAGTTTCTTCTCGTGCTCATATGTGCGTTCAATGCTACAGAGCGACTTAGAGCAGTGCGGTAAAGTGATTTTATGAGAAGAACTGTGTTGTGCCGTGACTGTAAGTAACAGTTTAGTGCCGTGCTTAAGACAGTTTGGTGCCCTTAACTTCGTGAAGTAAAGGACAGTGCAGTGCCGTAGTTTTGTGTACTTCAGTGACCGTGAGTGAATTATTGGACTGTGTAATAACAAGAACAGTGAAGCTATCGATGCAGACTGTGATTAGTAATTAAGAATAATTAACCAAGTGCTTAGTGCAATGTTAAATAAGTAGTGCAGTGATAAAAACTCTGAAGCTTGTGTGTGTTTAATTTTGCAATTCAAAAGAGCTCTTATAATCAACATTCATTACTAATTTTATAATAAAACGTAACAATATATATACATTTTTGAACGGACCTCATTTTCGTCATCTACTAGGTAGGATCGATGGACATTTGAAGAAAAAATTCGACAATTTTGGGAATCTGCTAAAAATAGCACTGGAAATCTACAGTTTTAATGGGATAAAGCATGAAAGCTGCTGGCAGGCGATAGAAGCCCGATAGTAATGCCCTTTGGAATTAGCAGATTTCCCAAATCAGCTATTGAGGTCGTATTCATGACGCGAGTTTCGAAATATTTCTTCAAATTGTCATCGATCCTACCCAGGAGATGACGAAAATGAGGTCCGTTCAAAATGATATATATATATATATATATATATATATATATATATATATATATATATATATATATATGTCTGTTAGCGCTCTAGCGGTCGCAATTTCTGTTTGATCGTTACCGACCTCCATATTTAATCGTTTTCTGTAAAAAGGAAGATCAACTTCGTTAATGGCTGAAATCGGACCAGTGGAAGGGGGGGATTAAAAGGGGGGGATTTTTGAAAATTCGAAATATCTCCGTTATTATGCGTCGGATCGAAAAACTGTATAGAATCAATCTTATTGAAAATTAAATTTACTATAACTATTGTTCTATACATTTATTCTGTATCTTGAATATTAACCGAGATATTTGCATTTGTATTCTGTGTGTGGTCGGCAGGAGTCAACTGTTCGGTACTTTCCGAAGATAGCTCTGGCGGCCGTTTTCGTAACTGTTCGTCCCTCGTGAATAAGTTTAGAGATCCCTTACTATTACACTTGTTATTGGGCAGATTACTCTATTGTAAAACTTCACGTGGGAAATCTGCTTAGTTTACGCAGCCCCTGCGTGACGGACATTTTAATATAGCCACTGGTTGATGGTTACTTTTTGCACTACTTCTCGAGAGCAAGAAAACTTCAGAGGAAGTGGGCGAATAGGTAGGACCTTATTTTAATTACAAAATTTATTGAAAACTGACTTTTCTTTTTGACTCAGAACATTATAGAGATTTAATTGGACAAGAAGAAAATATAAAACTATACTCATACCTTCCCTGTCTAGTTTGTAAGTCGTGATAAGAGCTTGTTCATCTTGTTATCATTCATTTTCAGAGATTAATGTCACTCTAGGCTAAGCTTTTAATTAAGACAGCCGTGCAAGTGCGAACCCCTTGAGTTTGCTGCCAAGTATCTGGAGAGGCCTCTGGAACCAAGCCACTTGTGGCCACTATATGACACTACAAACTATGTTCGTTGCCTCCTCCTTAATGAGCTGTCGTGATTCAACCCTCTTTCCCGTCGCAACCATTCAGTTTTGTTGCATTCTTTCATGAATTGGTCTAATAAGCATCATTTGAACTATATATTTGTATATCATGCCATTCTCTGCTGCTCACATGCTCTACCCATAAGAGCCTGAAGATTTTTATTGTTTCCCATGATTCCATGATTGTCTAATCTATTAACTATATTGATGAGGGGTGAGATTGAGTGATTTTGATTCTTAAATATTACTCCTATAACACAGGCCAAAAACAATTTAAAAAAAAAAAAAAACATTTTTACTTTACTATCTGATTCTTATAGATTTTCTTGTGCTGAATCCAAATCTGGCTTTGTTTTTTTTTTTTTTTTGTTTTTTTTTGCATCACCCATAGCTTTCGAGCAATCTGGTATTTATTATATAGTATAAAACCTCTATTCAGTACATGGGCAAATTAATGAAACGCTATTTTACATCATAAGCATTGTTTGTATTTACAGTAGGATAATTAAAACAATTATATGATGAGAGGTGAAGAAACTGTTGGAAGAGATACTTGAAACGTGACCCATCTTTAGGAAAAGCTGTTTCGTTATGTCTAATTTTATTTGTACAATACAAAATACAAGAATTCGATTAGTAATAGCCCCCTTTCAGGTCCAGCCCTATTGAAATTATTTTTGTTGAAGCTGGGGAACTAGCATTACAAAGTAGAAGAATGCTACTAAAGGCGAAGTACCATATCAGAATCAAAGCGTTCCCTAAGGTATGTTGCAAGGATGAAATTTTGCAAAACCCATTCATTGCACTATACCAAAACAAACCCTATCAGTTCTTTCGCTATCGGATATAATGAAAGTGAAGGTCTATTTGGTGTCCAAAGCTAGAATATATTCCCTCTAAGGTTACCTAAAACAACTCTTTGGCTTATTAAGCACGTTTTAGACATTTCTTTAACAAAGTTTAAAAAATCAGACACATCATCCACACTATTATACAAAAATTATTTCAAATCATTTTTAGCAAAGAAATGGATGAAAGTAAACAACCACCTCCGCAGTATCAAAAGTACAATTAAGGAGTGACTATCGAGCTATAGGAGTACTAGACGGGAGGAAGTTGTTCTTGCCAGACTCATGATCGGCAACTCATACCAGACTCATAGACACTTAATGACAAGGACAGATAACCCTATATGCAAATACTGCAACAAGTACCTAACGATAAAACACATACTGACAGACTGCATCCAACGAACAAACCTTGACATACCTCACGATATGACAGAGCTACTAACTGACAGAAGCCAATATATTCCATAAATACTAACACATCTAAAACATATAAACATTTACAAAACCATATAGAATACAATGCAATAGTTCTACAGCATCCTTATAAAGAATTAAAAGGGATAACTTTTATTATATTCAAATAGGCCAATATATGGGAAAAACTCAGATATTAAAGGAATATTTTCCATACTATATAAATAAAGTACATCAAGGTGTACATGAAGGAATAAATATATTATTCTAACTACCACTAAACAGAGACCTTGAAAATCACTTTCTATGTGGGGACAAACCAAATTAATAAAAATAAAAATTTTAGAGATTTTAGGAGCACGTTTTTTGGAGAAGGTTTTTGCGCTAAATGTTCTTTTCACCTGGTTTTATAGACTCTCTCACAGACCAATTCGGCCTAATATAATAAGTCTACGGCTACCTAAGTCTTCTACATCCATTATACCTACTTTTTCACTTTTGTTTGAACTATATATACGTTGTTAAATTCTGTACAAATCGGTTAATTTAGTAATTTTATTTTTAATATGTGAAAAATGGTGGCTGTTACAGCTTTTTAAGTGTCCTACATTTAAGAGTTGGGATTCATTATCCTAAAAAATATAAGAAATTGTTATTTCGAGTGAAAACGTTTTTTCAGTGTTGGTCTGTGTACGTAATTTGTTTAATGGGAAATTGATTTTCGTCTCTTACCCGCCCCTTAAAGGAAATCAGCTAATACGTTTTCCTATTTTTGCTTTAAAATCTCCATTAATTCTGTATAAATACCACACATGTGGGGGACACACACACAACACACATTAATCAGTCTGTATAATGATTTCCCCAGAAAATGTGACTGTTCTTTTTCGTTTCACTAGGAATTGCAACCATATCAATAATCTGTTTATTGTAATATTTTCATGATAAAAAGATCGAATTTGCTGAACATGACATACGTATTACTGGTAACCCAAGCTTAACTTTAACTTGTTTTAATATTCTTAGTCACTAGGAGTTGGGAAGGCAAAGCTCCTACAAGGTTGGGAAGGGGGCAATATGTTCAGGGATCTCACATTGGTTTATTCTTACTTATTGTTGTGAATAGGGTGAATGTATTGATTAGAGAAAATGCTTTTCTTTAACTCTTGCACACTCTACAATAGTATCTCACAGAGCTATTAAAGCAACATATAAACGTAAATAGAGAGACAGGAGATTTAATTATATTGTGTATAATAGCATTCATACTCATTATTCAGCCTAAATATTTCCCTAGCAATACCAGGTATCTGAGCTCGCCTATGTGTATGTACAAACACACACACAGATATATATATATATATATATATATATATATATATATATATATATATATATATATAGATAAAAAATTCTGTATTTAAGTATTAACGTTTTACAGGGGGTCCGAATATTTACAAAAAAAAAATAAATAAATAAAGAGAGAGAGAAAAAAAAAGAAAAATTAAAACACATAGCTAGGTACAATATTTCTCTAAAGTAATACATATAATATTGGTGATTGAGAAAATAAATAATTTGGCTATAATTAGTATATCAATAAACATAGAATTACATTATAGTAAAAATAGCTTACTCAACATTGGGTGATCTTCAAATTTGATACATAAGTAATCTTAATTTCATAGAAACAAAAATAAAAATAAAGAATTAAGAAATAGAAAGAAAGAAAAAAAATAAACAAGAACATAAAATTTTATTAATCTGCTTATATTAAAGAAAAATAAAGAAAAAAATAATAGTCTAATAAAATGAAATTATAATAATAAGTAAATATAATAAAAATATATGTATAATAATAGACAAAATAAAGAGACATTTCTTCTAAATCATCAATCAGTTCCGAAGGCACAATATTAATTATGAAAAATAAATAGATAAATAAAATATATAAATAATTATAATAATAAATGAAATATTTACAACTTGTGTTGGAAGTGATAAATCAATCAAACATTATGAAAGCTCGTACTTTAAGGGCATTTATTACAAATTTATAGGTGTCAAAGGCCTTAGATTTTCTTCTATTGTGAACAATTGCTTGAGCTGTGTATTTGGTGAATCAGTAGGATTAATATGTTTGGAGATGTATGCATTTCTGATATGGCTATACATAAGGCAGCGAAAGAAGAAATGGTGGAGTGTTTCCTCTTCATACAGATTGCAAATGCTGCATAATTCCTCACAGTTAAGCTTGTATGCACTGCCGTTCCAATAAATTTTGAGAATCTTGTCCGATGAAAGTCTGCACTGTGCTATGATTCTGGTAACGTGGATATTGTTGATAAAAATGAGGTACTTCTCCACATCTTTGTTTGCTTTGAACGATTGGTATTGCTGGGAAAATGAAGATTTAAGAACTCGCTGGATATCCAATGCTTTTAATTTTTCACTGTAACTCGTTAAGACAGTTTCCTTAATGGCCTTAAGAGTTGTCCAGTCCTGAGTTGTCCAAACATCCTCGTAACCTGCTTCAGAAATTATTTTTCTTAAATGAGAGACCCAGTTTAGATTAGATCCTCGGTCCCGCTGGTCAATTTTTAAAAGTCTGGAGAAGCAGCGCTTTGGAATTCTGAAGTCGTCCATTTCAACAAGTTTAAAAACCCACTGGAGCGCTAGTTTCAAAACCTTTACTTTTAACGAAGCTCTGCCACATTCCATTCGTAGCATATATCCAGGAGTGTTGATTGGAAGATGGAGAAGCTGTTTAAGGTACTTTGCTTGGAAAGCTTCAATGGCATCCATGTATCCCAATCCCCAGATCTGGCTTCCATAAAGCAAGACGGATTCACACAGAGCTTCGAAAAGTGCCATCCTAGAATCCCATGATTTGCATTTGCAGGATTTTAGTATTTGCATAACAGCAGCTGAAGCCGCCATTCCTCGCCGACACATATCTGCAGCGGCTTTCGAGAATACAGTAGAGTCAGAGAATAATACTCCAAGATAATTATAGGAATTTTCTACTGTAAGCTCATTATTTTTAATGAAAAATTTCTTTGTACACTTTGGGCCTCCTCTTTTAAAAACTAATACCTTTGTTTTTTCGACGTTTATGGCGAGCATGTTCTTCTGACAGTATTCTTGAAGGAGATATAACTTACGTTGAAGTCCCCTTGGAGTACTGGACATAATTACAGTGTCATCGGCATACGCAAGCATATCCACATCTTGCCCACTATCTATACTAATTCCATCGCCACCAGCCTCTATGGATTGGCTCAAGTCATCAGTGTAGATGATATAGAGAGTTGGAGATAAGCTGTCACCTTGAAGGACGCCTTCAGTAACTGATATTTCATTAGAATTTTGGGGACCAGTTTGAATTATCAACTTCATTTGACTGTATAATTTTCCAATTACTCTAATCATTTTTGTGCTGATGCCAAATTTGTATAACTTGGAGAACAGCTTGCCGTGGTTCACAGTGTCAAACGCTTTAGAAAAGTCAATAAAACAAGCGTATACTTTTCTTCCTTTTAATCTCAGATGAATCTGTGTGAGCGCAAGCAGTGTGAAAATACCATCCAAACAGCCTCTGCCGCGACGAAAGCCGTTTTGTTGTTCAGAGAGAGGGTTACATTGTTCTGACCATTGGATAATTCTGTTGTTTAAGAGCTGAGTAAATATTTTAGTGATATTGTTTAATAAAGCTATGCCCCTGTAGTTTCTATGATCTTCCATATCCCCTTTTTTATACAAATGTATCATTTTCATTTTGCTCCATTTTATTGGTACCTCTCCATTTTCAAAAACTGTATTGAAAATGTCTAGCATCCTTTCAATTAAAGAGTTTGGCATATTCCTGAAAAATTCATTAGATATTGCGTCAGGCCCAGGGGATCTGTTATTTTTTAATTTGTTCAAGACTGTTTGCAATTCTGCTTTAGTAAATGGAGTATCGAAAAAGGGGTGCCCGGCATCGTAAAAATAGACAGATTCAATTTTTGGTTTTATGGGATATATGCTTTTGTAATATTCAAACCAAGAATTTGAAGTAATTGGTGATACTGATCTATTATTATTTTTACTACTGCACTTTCTGACAACTTCCCAAAAATCAGAAGGATGTCTCATATTATTGATGCCACCCAAAATAGAATTAAAATACTCTTTCTTAGCTGCCTTTACGATGTTGTAATATGTATTTCTAGATTTTATACAAGCTCTTTTATTTGACTCTGTATAATATTTTCGAAGTAATGTCAATGACTTCTTTTATGCTTATTTAGCCTCTCGACAAGCCTGGTTAAACCACTTATTAGTCTTACGTCCTCCTGTTAATGTTCTATTTATACTTTTAACCTTCATCATTCCACATTCCTCAGCTGCCTTTGCGATGTCTTCCAGGAATGCATCATATGATGATGGAATCTTTTTGTCAGGGTAATATAAATATATATATATATATATATTTTTTTTTTCCTTTGCACATTACCCATACACAAAGGATGTTTTTTACTACATGTAACTTACTATTATAATAGTATATAACATGTATGTTCATAATACATAATGATTTTGTATAAAATAAATATGAAGTTCATAAATTTTTTATTGAAAAAAGATAAAATAAAAACGAAACAAATAATATACATAAAGAAAGAACAAACAATCAAAGTGATGAAACAATTCAAACGCAAAAAAAGGAAAAGTAAAACAATCCTATAAAATATTAATTGGACTTCATTGAGAAAGTTATGCCACTTGTTCTGATTTAGGGGAGAAAAATGGAGGGGTGACCTACCATTAAGTAAAATGTTTAAAACATCCGTTTTCTGTATTGAACTTTTCGAAAAATGCCTAAATAAAAATGTTTATTTTTGTATTGTTGTTTTGAATGTCTGTAATTAGTTGCCTGCTTTGCTCTGCTAGTGGGTCTTGTTCGTCCGTGTTCAATAGTCTTTGTATTATCTTGCTGTCTGTGTTTATAGTTGCTTCTGGAATTTGTTCATTATTTCGTTTAACATATTCGAGTGCGTTCATTAATGCAAGCGCTTCAGGTAGGTTGCTTGTACATGACGATCCTAGTCGGTATTTAAGTACGTCAGTCAGTAAATTCTTTTGAATGATATTAAAAGCGAACTCTAAATATTGTTTGTCTTTACTTCCCACCTGTCTAGACTTGAAATTCTGTTGTGTGAGGTGGAGTCAGTTCTACGTGTGTCGGATGCATTAATGTTTTGTATATAAGCATTAATGTTGTGTTTTCATGTAATAATAAATATTGTGATCTGATTTGATTTGCAAGTACATAGATGGGTGTGATACTCGTTAGAAGACAGGCAGCTTCATACAAAATCGTTCTTAATCCCTTTCTTATCTTCATGCATATACCTGATGCTAAACCGTTTTCTATAATACTAAAGATCAAGTTCATTAATAACGGAAATATGACAAGGAGTGAGAGTTTGTAGAAGGGGTCATATCTGAAATCTCATAAATCAGTCATTGTGCATTTTATACCAAATTTGTTTGGCAAATTGACTTGCCAAAATTGTTGATCTAAAAATTCTTTTCAAACTTGAAGAGTAATACGTTTTTTTTTTATTTATTTTTTTTATCCTTAGCTTTCTAGTAATGTGGTTAGTTTACTTTCATAATTCGTATGTTGCTGGATGTGGGAGGGCAGATCTGTGAAACAGGTCTTCCCACCAATTTCTTTATTAAAGAAGGCACAAGGCCTTTCGGCACTAACGTGCCATCATCAGGTGCTAACAAACAAACAAAAAAGAAACATGCTTAGGCCAAAGTGATGTATCCAATAATTACACTTTGAAATAATTCAACAAAAATAGAATTACTCACTAAAATCAGTCTTATTAAGTTTATAACTTGTATCACTTGAAATCTCAGCCTTGATTTTATAAGATTCTTTTCTGAGATAACTCCTATTACCATTCTCTGGATTGCCTGAATAACTTCTATTGAATATCTTTAGCATATTTCCATTAGGCGAAAAATTTGTGTTATAATGAGTCTGGTCGGAAAATCGGGTAAAACCAATTTTATTGCAAATTTAATTGCTGTCTGTAATTCTCTCAATTATTAATTGAAAAATTTGCATTTTTTAATTTTTAGCCTTCAGCAAACTCCCACTTCTAGTCATTGCACGTAACAATAAGCATGAAACGGTAAGCGTGTCATAAAATATCGTATTCCAATCTTAAATTGCAAATGTTTTTCCAATGGACCTTTACTATGTGAGATTCGCAATTATTACAAAAATAGTGTGGTAACGTCATCAAATAAGATTTTGCTGCCTTAACTCAAAAATGACTGTTTAATATAAACTATAATTGATATTTAACTGTTTCATTCAACACTAAAGATCATATTAGTTATGGGTTGAAATCGGAAGAGAAATAAAGGGAGGGGGTAATATGAAAATTCAAAATATCTCCTTTACTATGAATCGGATAAAAAAAACAATCTTCTTGAACTATTTGTGGACTAAAAGTGATGCCCTATATATTTTTACGTAACTCAATTTCGCTTTCTTGTATTTAGCCTAGGTAGGATGACATTGCTAGCATGTCATTCCAGTACTTGCGAAATCTGCTTAGTAAACGCAGACCCTGAGTGACTGATGTTATGTTAAAGTATTTTTGAGCCTTAGGATTTTCTGAATGCATTAATGGTAGATGCTTCATTTAACGTCCCTTAACCCCACAACGCAATTTCTTTTTAGTGGGCTTTACTCTCTTCCGAGAAAGAAAGGCTTTCTTCTCAATCCCATTCTATTCTTTTTTTCATGCCACTCCCCTAAAAGCCTGGGAATATAGTTAAGAAATGTGAAAATTCGTTATATGTCTGTTATTATACGTTAGATCGAAAGTTATATAGAGCCAATGTTATTGCAAATATAATTGCCAATAAATATTTTTTCTATCGTGAATATTATCAGAAATATTTGCACATGCTACTTTTCAGCCTTCAGTAAACCCTCACTCCTACTCATGCCATATTAACAATATGCTGTTATAACATGAACCAGGTTATTCTAAATTTAAATTTCGAATACTGATTTCAAGAGACCTTTATATTGAGAAATAAATGCAAATTCGTTGTGTGCTTACGTCCTCAATTATGATTTTACGTTCTTGCCTCAAAAATGTTCATTTGATCTTTACTGCACTCGATATTTAAATTTCTAAGTCTAAACTAAAGTTCATATTTCTTATTGACCGAGACCGAATCCAAATTTGGTTCTATACCCGTACATATTTTCATATCTCAAATATAAGACGAGTTATTCGTACTTTCTTTTAGAAGATTTCCCTTAAGGGAAATCAGCTATTGAGGTCGTACTCATGACGCGATTTTCGAAAAATTTCTTCAAATGTCTATCGATCCTATCCAGGAGATGACAAAATGAGGTCCCTTCAAAATTTTATATTTATATATATATATATATATATATATATATATATATATGTCTGTTAATGCTCTAGCGGTCGCAATGTTTGTTTGATCGTTACACAACTCGAAATTTAATCGTTTTATGTAAAACGAAAGATGAAGTTCGTTAAAGGCTGAAATCGGACCAGGGGGAGGGAGGGGTGTTTAGAGTGGGGATTTTTTAAAATTTGATTTATCTCCGTTATTATACGGCGGATCGAACAATTGTATAGAATCAATCTTATTGCAAATTAAATTTACTATAAATATTGTTCTATACATTTCTTCTGTATCTTGAATATTAACAGAGATATTTGCATTTGTATTAAGTGTGTGCTACGTGATCGGGTATTGTTCGGGCTAGTTTGGCCGTTTCCGTAACAGTTCGGCTCTGGTGGAAGTTTCTTCTAACCTTTCTTGTCGTTTCAGCTTTTACTTTGTGAGATTTATGTAAATACGTTCTGTTCATACCCCCCCCCTTCTTTTTTTCTTGAACTACTAAAATTTGAGTTATTAAAATATAAATTATTCTGTTTCATTATAAATTGATTAATAGATACAGTAAATAGTTTACAATAAAGTTATTGTTTTATATTCAGATTTTTATCAGTAATTGTTTTTCTTTCCCGTGATGAATATGTCTATCTATCTGTTCAGCTCTGAGTGGTTGGCAGACCTATGTGTTTACAATCCAGAAGCCGTTTCCTTTGGGAGTTTATTAAAATTAACTGAAAGATTTCTCATTACCGTTTGGTGGTGTTGTGTTACCAGTATGCAGATTTATCTATTGTAAAACTTCACATGGGAAATCTGCTTAGTTTACGCAGCCTCTGCGTGACGGCCTTTTTTCCTCTCCTTATTAAACCCTCTTTTCTACTCATCGGTTTTTACATAGAAATAGACAGAATGTGGGTAATCTGCTTAGTTTACGCAGCCCCTGCGTGAGGAGATTTTTTTGTTTGACGACTTTCTCACTGTATTCACTCAGTTTTCACTTTCCTCTTAGTTCTTTGTCGTCTTCCTTCGGTCATATCCACAAAATTCGTCTCTTCTATTACTCCTTTTAGCAGATTTACCTTGAGGGAAATCAGCTATTGAGGTCGTACTCATGACGCGATTTTCGAAAGATTTCTTCAAATGTCCATCGATCCTACCCAGAGATGACGAAAATGAAGTCCGTTTTATATATATATTTGTCTGTTAACACTCTAGAGGTCGGAATTTTTGTTTAATCGTCACCAAACTTTGTATTTAATCGTTCTTTGTAAAAAAAAAAGATCAAGTTCGTTAACGGCGGAAATCGGACCAGTGGGAGGGGGGGGGGTTTAGAGGGGGCGAATTTCGAAAATTCGAAATATCTTCGTTACTATACGGCGGATCGAAAAATTTAAATATACTATAAATTTAATTAAATTAAATATGCTATAAATATTGTTATATACATTTCTTCTCTATCTTGAATATTAATCGGGATATTTGCATTTTTATTAAGTGTGTGCCGATAACGGACGAAATGAAATCAGCTAGGGTTGGTTGTATCGTTTCCGGAAAAAGAAGTTTTCACTTTTTGTTGGAAGATTTGTTTATATTCATTTTTAGCAGATTTCCCTCAAGGGAAATTAGCTGTTGAGGTTGAACACATGACTCGATTTTCGAAAAAATTTCCTTAAATGTCCATGATGAACATCCTTCCTACTACATGATGAAAATGAGGCCCGTTGAAATTCTATATATATTTTTGTCTATTACCGCTCAAGAGGTCGCAATTTTCGTTTATTTTAATTTAAATTTCTCCTTCCCTTATTTTCTTCCTATTTCTTTCTTTTCCCTTTTGTAATTTTTTTTTCAAATACTATTAAATTATTTTACTAGTTAATTAAAGTCTTGAATATTTATTTTTTTACAAGAGTTTTTCTTTTTCATTTGATTTAGTTAATTTCGTTCGGAAAATATTCTTTATTTAATTAATAGTCGGTATTGAAGAGAAAATGAGTAAGCTGGGTAGAAGTAACTTAGATAATTAGGCAGTCAAACTTTAGAAATAAATAAAGTTTTTCTCTCTCTTTGAGAGAATTTCCTCCTAAGATGCAATCGAATTTAACCTATAATCTGAAAATGGGAAAACTTAAATCAACGCATGATTGCCCCTTTATAATTGTATTAAGATTGAAGCTGTAAAGAATTTATTGTTTCTGCCACTGTGCCAGAAGTACTGAGTAGAGTTTTAACTGATTCTTTGGCACTACGTGTTAGATAATTCCACGAAAATTTGATATTGATTGATATTTTCATAAAATAAATATAAATGAAATTCTCGTCTCTCTGACTGCGCGAGCTTCCGAAAAATTTAATTAAAATCGGCTCAATGTATTTCTATGAACTATTATACTTGTGAGAAAACTATCCCTATGCCCAACATGGGTAATGTGAAATTTTGAGTTTCAAACGGGAGTGGGGCTTTACTTCGAAGTAAAGTATATATATATATATATATATATATATATATATATATATATATATATATATATCGCTAATATTGATTTTAATGGGAAAAGGTAAAGAATAAAATATTTTTGAATAAAGTTTTCCCAAAACGTTGTTGTGATTTAAGTATTATAAAATATTAACTTTATTTATCGGGTTGCAAAATATAATTTATTTGTTTTCCATAAGAATGCCTGAATAGAATTTAGGACTCTTTTGTATTTGTATTATAAGAGATATTATTGTCCAAGCGCTTATCTTAGGGGTTACCCCTTTTCTAGGCCCTGTAGGAAGAAAGATTTCATTTAAGTCAATTATAAATTAATCTCACCTAAACTATAATTGAACCCGTGATTTAAATGTTCAAATAGCATTAAGTCCAAGGCTTTAATACCTGTGGCTAACCTGGGCCTCCATATCAATACTTGTTTTATCAAAAAATGTCTTAACAAATTTAGTTTTCTATAACCGTTGTTCTATTCATTTTATTCTCTTACTTGCATATCAACTGCAAGAATTCCCTTAAGGGAAATCAGCTATTGAAGTCGTACTCATGACGCGATTTTCGAAACATTTCTTTAAATGTCCATCGATCCTACCTAGGATAGAAATAAGGTCCGTTTCAAACGTTCGGTTGATGTGTATATATATTTGTCTGCTAACGCTCTAGAGGTCGTAAGCTTTGTTTGATCGTTACCAAACTGGTTATCTAAACGCTTTATGTAAAAATAAAGATGACATTCTTAATCTCGTGTGGTAGACCTAATGTGGCGGGTTCGATTCTCGTCCTGGGCAATAGAAATTTATTTAGTGACGGACTCATTAAATAAACTCCTTAGGCCCACCCTGGCTAGAAATGGGTAGTAACCTGTAGACAACCCGTTCCGATTAGCCATTAGTAGCATAATGTGGACGTAAATAATAATAAACAAAAATATGACATTCGTTAAAGGCTGAAATCAGACCGGAGTTAGGGGTAGTTTGAGAGTTCAAAATGTCTCCGTTATTATGCTTTTAATTCAAGCATTGTATAGGTTCAATCTTATTGCAAATATAATGTTCTATAAATGTTACATACGTTTTTTCGTTGTCTTGATTATTATCCGAGATATTTGCATTTTTTAGTTTTTGGGCTTCACTAAACCCCCACTCCTACTAATGTCGTATTAAGAATAGGCTGGTATATTGTGAAACACTTTATTTGAAGCCAAAATACCAAATATTGTTTCCAGGGAACTTTTACGTTTACGCGACGCACGTGGGGTATCTGCTTAGTTAATGCTGCTTAATTAAACTTTTTTAGTTTTCAGTCCCCACCTTTACTAATCTCGCATTTACAAAACGCAGTATAGCAAGTTACATCTTACGGAATGTTCTAGACGAAAATTTCCTGAAATGCACATCGATGAAATGAAAATGAGGTTCTTTCAAAGTTATATACACACACCACACACACATGCACACACGCACGCACACACATATACACACACCCACACACACACACACACTCACACCCACCCACACGCACACACACACATATATTCATACACACCCATAACTGTCTGTTACCGCTCTCGATGCCATAATGTTTGTTTTGATCGTTACCAAATTTGGCATATAAGAGTTTCATCTCAAACTAAAGATCTAGATCGTTTACTGCTGATCGCCGATAAGAAGAAGGGGTAAACTCCGTGGGAAATTGAAAAATCGAATTATCTCTTTATTCGGAGTCGGCTCGAAACCATGTATATAACAAATCTCGTCGCAAATTTAATTTTTTATAAATGTTTTTCTGCACATGTTTTCTGTATCTAGATTCTTCGCTGAGATATTTACATTTTTTTAATTTTCTGGCCTTATTAACCTCCCTATTATATTCATTACTCATTATCAAGAAACTAGTATATACTGGACTATATTGTTCCAAGCTTAAATACCTCGTATTGTTATTAACCGGACGTTAAATTTTTAGGTATGATCTTTGACCAACGACTAACCTGGATTCCTCACCTGAGATACATTAAAAATAAGTGCTGTGGATCATTAAATATACTGAGAACAATATCGAGAATGGAATGGGGAGCAGATCGACTATCACTTCTAAAGCTCTATAAAAGTCTAGTAAGATCGCTTTTGGATTATAGATGCATCATTTATTCTACAGCTCAACCACGGGTTTTGCAAATGATTAATTCTGTGCATTACAGTGGTTTGAGAATGATATCTGGTGCATTCAGATCCAGCCCAGTAATAAGCTTGTGTGCTGCTATTGGTGAAGCATCTTTAAATTACAGACGAGATTGGTTATGCATAGCATATTATCTTAAAGTGTCCTCACAAATTAGCCACCCAGCCAGAAATATATTCCTTAATAATAATGATTACAATCATCCTATTAAAACAACTACCAGGAAGTATGGGATGGAAAATATAGAAATTGTTCCTAGTAAAAACTATCAATTAGAACCATGGCTGTTATTTCCACCAAATATAAATTGGGAATTGAAAAAAATATAGGAAAAGCATAACTTACCAATTTATTTTTAATAATGAATTTAGAAAAATAGAGTCGTGCGAATCGTTCTCAGATTTCTATTTGTACACAGATGGATCAAAAACTGACGGAGGTGTTGGTTCAGCTGTATGTTCCAAGGGTCTCTCTCTGATGTACTCAATTCCCTCAGTAAGTAGTGTGTTTACTGCAGAACGTACAGCAATAAAATCAGCTCTTAACCTATTGTTAATTGAGCAAAAGATTGCTTTGATTTGTTCTGACTCTTACAGCAGCTTAAAATCAATTGAAAACATGTACAATAAAAATCCCATCTGTAAAGAAATTCGACAGACTTTAGAGGAATTGCACAAGAATAATATTAATGTCGAATTTCTATGGGTACCAGGACATTCTGGCATAGAAGGAAATATGAAAGCTGACGCCTTAGCCGCTAAAGCTATCACAGAGGGCACACTAATGATAGAAGTTCCGATCGCTGACGCCATCAATCATGCAAAAAACTGGCACTGGAGCAATGGGCATGGCAATGGCATGAGTTGCGAGACAATAAGCTCCGCACAGTAAAAAATAGTGTGAACCCCTGGTATACTTCTAAATGTACAAAAAGGAGGGATGAAGTAGTAATATGCCGCCTTAGAATTGGCCACACAAGGCTCACACACCAGCACCTATTAAAAAGAGAAGAACCTCCAACCTGCACTGCTTGTGGAGATCTAACAGTCGCACACATACTAACAGAGTGTTGAAGGTATGAGGACATCAGAATGTCCCTTGGTATATCAGAAGTACAATCCGAAATACTAGGGGATAATAGTCACTCTATAAATAAAACTGTTAAGATTTTTAATTATTAATCGTTTAAATGAAGAAATATAATAGGACTTCAACATATGGGCACACAAGAAAGTGAGATAAATATTTACGTATCAAATTGATTATATATACAAAATATATATGTATCTTGAGATTAACGCGTCATTTTGGACTGGGGTCTACATTTATGCTTGAAAGACACCGTTCTCTTCATCCTCTCTTCCTCTTTTTCTGTTTCCGCATCATTCATAGTCCTCAATTTATTTCTGTTTATTTTTTTGATCCACAAGGTTCGAATGCCTTGGTTCTGTGTCCATCGATTACAAGTAATTCTTTTAGGTCCTCTGGAATGCCATTAAATATCAGTAAAGCAAACATCCTTCAGGATTCCACTTTCCACATGTTGTAGACTGATTTCTGTACGAATAGGTTGCGAGTGAAAGCCTTTGAGAAGGCGGCCGCGATTAAAAAAAGAATTGGTCTCTTCGAAGGATTGCCTCTTTCGTCCTTTGTACTCGACTCTTTAGAGTGTGGCTTCACTTCCCTTAAAGCAGAATGCTTCTATTTCTTATTTTTACTCCTAGCGTTTCTAGGGTAGGCTATTTTTCACTTAACAGATTCACGATGTTCATGTCTTTTTACCATTTATGTCATTATCGTGGTATTCAATCATTTTACACCTTATATCTTTCACCAACGTAACCGTACTACTAACATTTTTGTGTGGATCTTATGATGGGCGGCAGGCTTGGATCATTTTATCCAGTTACCTGATCCTGGGATGGAGGCGCTGTTTTCTATAGTTTCGGTCGTTGTACTTGCCAAATTCTTTACTTATCAACAGCTGTTTGCTTCCTTGAGGCTCTTTGTTTAAATGCCGTTTCCCTTTCGTTTATTTGTTTGCACGTCATCTTTGGGAAATCTCTTCTTACGGCTAATATGATTTTACACTCGACTTTATCTTAGACGCGACATCCAGCGACCTGGCCTCGGAGCTTGACGGAGTGACTTGAAGCGATCGATCCTGTATCTCTCCCCAAGTAAAAACAATTTGTGTAATTACGTTATTGACAATTCTTCCCCCGGGGGCATGATAGGGGGCGTGTGGTCCGCTATCGAAGGCTAATCTCGTTATGATTTGGGAGGTGGCTCCCAGAGGTGGCTGGGGCCTTGCCTCTAGCCCGCTGCCCCGAACAGCATCTCAGGCGCAGGACACAGCCTCGCCCAGTCCTGCAAAACTTCAGTCTCGTGCCGACACGACCCGCGTATCTCCCCTCACTTCGTCACAACTCACAGCAGGTATTAAATTGTCATATTTTATTTCTTACATACAGCCCACGTATCGCTGATCCATACATTATTTTTAGCATGGATATATTTTATTTCATCTACTCTGTTGTTCCTAGATTTACTATATTCTTCTCCTATTATTCTACGAAAAGTCTAGCAAAACATGTTTTTATTTTTAAATAATGAAAACCCTACCAATCGAATTTTTTAGTAACACATCTTTGAAATTCAAAATGTTTATGTCTCCTTTTGGAGAGCTATTAGGTTGAAGTCAATTACAGTACAAATCCAAGACTTTCGTTTTATAATGTTTTACTAACCCAAGTTTTGATCTCAGAAAGAATCACATGACAGTTTATTTTTTTTATTTTTGAGTTGGCAGAATATAGAACTTATTTAAACTTTGTACTTTTCATTAGTTACAGCTAAATGTCGAATAATATGATACTTATAAATAGAATAGTTCGTACGATAATATATTAAAATTATAGTTGTGTAATTAAGAAAAATTAATAAATTTAATCTCCTTGTATTTCAATATTTACTAAACCTTAATTAAAATCAGTCTAAAGTCGGTACTTGGCTGGCCGGTAGTCAAGTCCTACCTACCTTGTGCTTTTGTAATAAGAATTAATGATGTTGACATTGTAGAGAGCATTTTCTTAGGGACTTTGTCTTGTGCTGAACTGGTCATTGTTTTATTTATTTAAGTATGTCTATTACTAAGATAGTTTGAACACCTTGTTTACAATATTAATCATTTTTGGAGTAGCATGTGGGATTCGTACGTAAGCTTTTAAAAATTAATAATAATATATGTGCATTTAATTATGTTTGGTCAAAGAATAAGTGTATGATTTATCTATGTTACTTTTGAATAAATACTGTAAATTGTATTTAAAAGAAAGGAAAATATTGAAATCAAATTTTGAACGTACATTATTTTAATTATAATATAATTAATTATTTAAGGATATTTGACCAGAATAATCAAATAATTTGATATAATATGGTATTTAGCTAGTAAACGACCGCAAAATTGGCTGCTTAAATTCGTTACCTCGTTTTTGGATTTAGTTCTTCTATATTTTTTTTCAGTTGGCTTCCCAGAGCTTGGATATCTTTAGCCGCCATTGTCAGCCTCCTCCACCTCTCATAGGCGATGGCTTTTCAGTCCACTACTTGGAGCTCTGCTGCTTCCTTCTTTCAATCCATCTTGCCTTCGGTCTCCCTCGTGGCCTGGCATCCACTATTATCGCATTGCCTTGTATATGGAGCCGGTTGGATTATTTCTTGTCACATGGCCCGCCCATTGTAACCTCTTAGCTTTCATATCATGTAAAATCCATTATCTCGTTTCAGATATAATCTCTTCAATATCTCAACAAATAATATCTTTATGGATTTTATTTACTTCTTTGTTTGTGTGTGCATATTTGTGCGCGCGCGTTTGTATTGAAGCTTGGGCTTAGTTCGTTTCACTATATCTTAAGAAAACCTCATTGGATTTCTTAAGAGGACTTAGGTTTTTGTTTATATTATTTTTTCATTGTACTTGAGAACGACTGCAAAGCAGCTTTATAATGAATTTTGTATTTCCTCTATACACGTTGTTTACTTGTCATCGCTTGCATTCAGTTTTGTACTCCTCTTTGAGTTTGGTCTCCAGTTAATGTGGTGGTTTGCTACCCCAACGAAGTAATACATTTTAGAAAATTAAAAATTTAAGAATTTATTTAGCATGGAGATAAAAATGAACAGCAAGAGGGAATAATTCAGTGGGCATTTTAACAACGTGGATGAGCAGATAAACATGTTATATTTCATTCGCAATGTTTGAACAACCTGTTTGACAAGTAAAAACCTCATTATTATTTTTTCGATTAATTGTACCTTCTGTAAAAACAACACACGTAAATATTTATCCCTTTCTGTTCCTCCCGTATTTCCGCGACCCTTGAACAAAACAATTGATGATTGTGCCAATGACATCCACATTGGATTACGGACTATTCTTTACTTTCGGTGTATTGTTAAATTTATTTTATGAAATCACCTTGGAGTAGATAATTTCTTTTAGATGGGTAATTATAAAAATATTCTGGTACGACATCTAAAATGTGCAAAACAGTAAACCTTCGCACAGATGAATTTTCAAAACCCCTATCATTGATGAGAACAAAATTATACTGAAGTTACTGAAGGAATTACAGTCAATAGAAATTGATAAATTCTAACAAAACTTTGCCTTTACACAATTCCATGATCCCAAGCATTAGAATATATGAAAGTAAATATCCGTCGCTATGTCAGAGCAATGGCCAGAATCTGGATTCTCAACTTGAACAAGAAGCCTGGGATTAGGGATGACACCACCAACTGCTGACAGTAATCTCCAGGAACCTGAAGACACTTCTTGTCCCATTCTCCAGGAGTTCTGCCGTGCAGCATTTGGTCGAATTACTCTCAGCAGGGATCTAGTAATAGCCCTCCAAAACGGAGGAGATTTCATTAACTTTTATAAATACCTGAAAAAGCTGGAGGATATCGCAGGCTCCTTTGCATTGAGCTTAATTTATAACTCCAGTTGTTGTTTTGTGATCTTATATAACGGACATACAACCTCTGTTACTATTATTTTTTTTTAATCAACATCAATATTATGTAATATCATTACAAGATGTTTATTATAATCTTATTTAAATGTTTATACAGAAGAATGTTTTATTATGAACTGTATCATATGCCACTTGAGCTAACGCTATACATATACCAAGAACTTCGTAAATTACGTATTTCTGAAATAATTCTAATGTACTTTGCTGGAAAATAAATTTACTTACTGAAATGGATTATTGAGTGGTAATATTCACATGCATGTGGACACATACAATATTGTGAAGTATATATATATATATATATATATATATATATATATATATATATTCTTATTATTATGGACCCAATATTATTTATATATTCTTCATATTTTATGGCAAGGGTCTTCAATAAAAAACATTTTTTCAGTGCAAACTTTTTTGAAACTGCCCTACATGTTTCGTGGCTTATTTGCCACCTCTTCAAGGGCTATCTATTTCTGAAGTGCTCGTTTCCCTTTTACATTTGTTGCGACTGTCCTCACAGAGGATGTAGTTGTTACTGAGGACCGTCGCAACGAATGTAAAAGGGAAACAAGCACTTCAGAAATGGATAGTCCTTGAAGAGGTGGCGAGGAAACCCCGAAACATGTAGGGCAGTTCCAATAAAATTTGCTCCGAAAAAAAGTTTTTTATTGAAGACCCTTGTGTATACCCTTAATTTGCAATAAGATTGATTCAATACAATTTTTCGATCCGACGCATAATAACGGAAATATTTTAAATTTTAAAAAATCCCCCCCTTTAAACCCCCCTCTCACAGGTCCGATCTCAGCCATTAACAAACTTGATCTTCCTTTTTACATAAAATGATTAAATTCCGAGTTTGGTAACGATCAAACAGAAATTCTGACCGCTCGAGCGTTAACAGACATAGATATATATATATATATAGATATATATATATATATATATATATATATAATTTTGAACGGACCTCATTTTCGTCATCTCCTGGGTAGGATCGATGGACATTTGAAGACATAATTCGAAACTCGCGTCCTACCTACTACTGAGTACGACCTCAATAGCTGATTTCCCTTAAGGGAAATCTGCTAAAGCAGGGACAAACATTCATTGGAACATATGCTAAATATTAGTAGTGTTGAATAGCTAAATAACATATTTTCCTTTATTAAGAGTATATTATTTTCAGTCTCTTAACATATAATTGTTATATTTTTTCAGAACTATTGTATATTGGTGCATATGTTTTTTTATATATTACTTATATTATAAGAGTATTCGAAATTGTATTATAAATTATTTATGTAGAATGCCTAACGATGCTAACATGAAAGGGCCAGGACCCCTGGCAACGCCCATGTTTTTATGCCAAAATAAATGAAAAACAAAAAATAAATTTATATAGAAAGTGTTTCATGCTACGTAAATACGGGTGTATGTCCAGACTTTGAACTGATTTTAATTTAGGTTTAGTAAATATTGAATTACATAAAGTTTGAATTCATTCATTAATTTTTTAATTCCAGAACTATAATTTTAATATATTATTTTACGAACTATTCTACTATTCGCTTAGAAGTAATAATTATTCAAAATTTTTGTGTCAGTATGTGCATGCAATATTATAGTATATGGCTATAATATTATAGTATATATACAAAGTATATGGTGTTGTTGTTATTTGGAGTTTTGGTCAGTGTTGGTGAAAAAATCCTAGTTCATTCCAATATTTCGAGAATATTTATTTTCTCTTCTTCAGGGATAAAAAGTACATGTACTACTTTATACATACATACATATAAAGGACAGTTTTGGGCGTACTGGGGATTTGCAGGAAAATGATATTGAGATAAGGACACTATATACCAGTTCAGGTTTAGGCGGTCTGAGAGTTGGTGCATCTAAATCAGATATACGAGACACAGATCGAAAGGAAATGCCCGAGGCAACACAAATCGAGTCATCCACGACCGTGAATAATTGAGTTTGCTAGCAGAAATTGTAATCAATATCAGTTTCTATTATATTATATTCATATTAAATATTATTTTAATTTTTAACAGAAATGGCCAAGATTAATATTTTATCAAAAATGAAAAATTAATTAGCACTTTTGGGAAATATGATAAAAGATAAAAATGACTGGGTATCGCTTGTTCACTAGAATTACTAATTAAGCTGAAATAATGTGGTTGTCGGACAACAAGAGGTGTAGAAATTCAAGCGGACATTTTTGCGATGTTTTTTCATACATTTATCCCCTTCTCTGGACTTAACTAAACATAAACATTTCCAACAGTACAAAATATTTCAATTAAATCAACATATTAATTAAATTTTTTCTTCTCAATTAAGTCTCCCTTCCACCGAATAAGGTACTCAGGAATCCCACGGTTATTGAGAGTAAATGTTCAAAACATTAAATATTTGTAGACTTATATGAAAGCTGTATCGAAAACAGTTAGCATATAGCTTGATAACGAGTATGTATTAATGTATAGTTTACAGTTTTAATATATCGAATTATAATTTAATTATGTATAGGTAGCTTAAATACCTGACTTTAAATAACAAAAATATGATATATATAGCACAATTGAGCCAGGGATTAATATAAGAAAAATAAATAACCACCAGAACATACCACTCGGATAAAGCTATCAATTTGGATTATTTATATGACATATTAATATGAAGAAATTTGTATACTACGCATTTTTATGTTTTCTTTTACCGTCTTATTTAATACAATGAATCAAGCTCGTGTTAATCTTTTTCTTCTCGTTTTTTGATTATTATTTATTTACGTCCAATTTTTCTAATGTTGCTAATTCGATTGGGTTAACCTTTTCTAGCCAGAGTGGGACTAAGGCTTTTATTTAATGAGTTCGTCACTAAAGAAATTCCTATTGCCCAGGCGGGAATCGAACTCGCCATACTAGTTTTGCCTTATGGGATTAAGGCCAGCGCTTTTACTCACATTGATAATCTGAGCCCCTCTTGTTGTTTTTGAACTTGTGGATAAGGTTAAGAACAATAATCGTAAAATGTTACTTGTTGAACGAAATTAGTTATATAACATTTTTCAATCCGTCTCAATATATCAAAAATATTATTAATTTGTCACTTTTTCACTCGTAGCCTTATTTCAGTCCTCCTATTTCGTTTTATTCTGTCGTTTATATCAATTTGGTAGCGAAGTAAAATTTGCAGACGCTTGATTGTTAGAAGAATATAAATTTAAATTACGTTTTC